>CM055125.1:398610923-398927479 GCA_029206835.1 Rana muscosa | reverse complement strand
GCCGGTCTCACAGTCCGGAGTGTTTAATGAGACAACAGAAGTGCGGCAGACGATCGGCGGCGGTAAAAAAAAAAATGTTTTACTGTTCAACTCGCTAATTAGACTCGCCAGCGAGCGGAAAAACACGTCTGCGGGAAAGTCGAGCGAATTTTCACATTACAGTCACTTTGCTTTGGACTCGGCGCCGTCTCTATTGTGACAACACGACTGCAATTAGAAAAGTTCTTGAAACGTCTCCAAAAAAAAAGCCTTTTTCACAACCGCGCCGCAAAACGAGAGGAGGATGGAGCCGCGGACCGCGAGTTTACCATCTGTGATGAGCGAGGCCGGGGCGCCATGAGGAGCTTACACGCTAATGTCCCCTCCCCCCACATCACATCAGTCTCTGTACAGAGGAGCTTACACTCTACTGTCCCTCCCCCCCACATCACATCATTCTCTGTACAGAGGAGCTTACACTCTAATGTCCCCTCCCCCCACATCACATCAGTCTCTGTACAGAGGAGCTTACACTCTAATGTCCCCTCCCCCCACATCACATCAGTCTCTGTACAGAGGAGCTTACACTCTAATGTCCCCTCCCCCACATCACATCAGTCTCTGTACCAGAGGAGCTTACACTCTAATGTCCCCTCCCCCACATCACATCAGTCTCTGTACAGAGGAGCTTACACTCTAATGTCCCCTCCCCCCCACATCACATCAGTCTCTGTATCAGAGGAGCTTACACTCTAATGTCCCCTCCCCCCACATCACATCAGTCTCTGTACAGAGGAGCTTACACTCTAATGTCCCCTCCCCCCCACATCACATCAGTCTCTATACAGAGGAGCTTACACTCTACTGTCCCCTCCCCCCCACATCACATCATTCTCTGTACAGAGGAGCTTACACTCTAATGTCCCCTCCCCCCACATCACATCAGTCTCTGTACAGAGGAGCTTACACTCTACTGTCCCCTCCCCCCCACATCACATCAGTCTCTGTACAGAGGAGCTTACACTCTAATGTCCTCCCCCCACATTACATCAGTCTCTATACAGAGGAGCTTACACTCTACTGTCCCCTCCCCCCCACATCACATCATTCTCTGTACAGAGGAGCTTACACTCTAATGTCCCCTCCCCCCACATCACATCAGTCTCTGTACAGAGGAGCTTACACTCTACTGTCCCCTCCCCCCCACATCACATCAGTCTCTGTACAGAGGAGCTTACACTCTAATGTCCCCTCCCCCCACATCACATCAGTCTCTGTACAGAGGAGCTTACACTCTAATGTCCCCTCCCCCCACATCACATCAGTCTCTGTACAGAGGAGCTTACACTCTACTGTCCCCTCCCCCCCACATCACATCAGTCTCTGTATCAGAGGAGCTTACACTCTAATGTCCCCTCCCCCACATCACTTCAGTCTCTGTACAGAGGAGCTTACACTCTAATGTCCCCCTCCCCCACATCACTTCAGTCTCTGTACAGAGGAGCTTACACTCTAATGTCCCCTCCCCCCACATCACATCAGTCTCTGTATCAGAGGAGCTTACACTCTAATGTCCCCTCCCCCCACATCACATCAGTCTCTGTACCAGAGGAGCTTACACTCTAATGTCCCCTCCCCCCACAGTCACATCAGTCTCTGTACAGAGGAGCTTACACTCTAATGTCCCCTCCCCCCACATCACATCAGTCTCTGTACCAGAGGAGCTTACACTCTAATGTCCCCTCCCCCCCACATCACATCAGTCTCTGTACCAGAGGAGCTTACATTCTAATGTCCCCTCCCCCCACAGTCACATCAGTCTCTGTACAGAGGAGCTTACACTCTAATGTCCCCTCCCCCCCACATCACATCAGTCTCTTATACAGAGGAGCTTACACTCTAATGTCCCCTCCCCCCACATCACATCAGTCTCTATACAGAGGAGCTTACACTCTAATGTCCCCTCCCCCCACATCACATCAGTCTCTGTACCAGAGGAGCTTACACTCTAATGTCCCCTCCCCCCACAGTCACATCAGTCTCTGTACAGAGGAGCTTACACTCTAATGTCCCCTCCCCCCACATCACATCAGTCTCTGTACCAGAGGAGCTTACACTCTAATGTCCCCTCCCCCCACATCACATCAGTCTCTGTACCAGAGGAGCTTACACTCTAATGTCCCCTCCCCCCCACATCACATCAGTCTCTGTACCAGAGGAGCTTACATTCTAATGTCCCCCTCCCCCACAGTCACATCAGTCTCTGTACAGAGGAGCTTACACTCTAATGTCCCCCCCCCACAGTCACATCAGTCTCTGTACAGAGGAGCTTACACTCTAATGTCCCCTCCCCCCCACATCACATCAGTCTCTATACAGAGGAGCTTACACTCTAATGTCCCCTCCCCCACATCACATCAGTCTCTATACAGAGGAGCTTACACTCTAATGTCCCCTCCCCCCCATCACATCAGTCTCTATACAGAGGAGCTTACACTCTAATGTCCCCTCCCCCCCACATCACATCAGTCTCTGTACCAGAGGAGCTTACACTCTAATGTCCCCTCCCCCCCCCCCACATCACATCAGTCTCTGTACAGAGGAGCTTACACTCTAATGTCCCCTCCCCCCACATCACATCAGTCTCTGTACCAGAGGAGCTTACACTCTAATGTCCCCTCCCCCACATCACATCAGTCTCTGTACAGAGGAGCTTACACTCTAATGTCCCCTCCCCCCACATCACATCAGTCTCTATACAGAGGAGCTTACACTCTAATGTCCCCTCCCCCACATCACATCAGTCCTCTGTACAGAGGAGCTTACACTCTAATGTCCCCCCCCCCCCACATCACATCAGTCTCTGTACCAGAGGAGCTTACACTCTAATGTCCCCTCCCCCCACAGTCACATCAGTCTCTGTACAGAGGAGCTTACACTCTAATGTCCCCTCCCCCCCACATCACATCAGTCTCTGTACAGAGGAGCTTACACTCTAATGTCCCCTCCCCTCCCACATCACATCAGTCTCTGTACAGAGGAGCTTACACTCTAATGTCCCCTCCCCCCACATCACATCAGTCTCTGTACAGAGGAGCTTACACTCTAATGTCCCTCCCCCTCCCACATCACATCAGTCTCTATACAGAGGAGCTTACACTCTAATGTCCCCTCCCCCCCACACATCACATCAGTCTCTGTACAGAGGAGCTTACACTCTAATGTCCCCTCCCCCCCCACATCACATCAGTCTCTATACAGAGGAGCTTACACTCTAATGTCCCCTCCCCCCACACATCACATCAGTCTCTATACAGAGGAGCTTACACTCTAATGTCCCCTCCCCCCACACATCACATCAGTCTCTGTACAGAGGAGCTTTACACTCTAATGTCCCCTTCCCCAGTCACACACTATTATTATTATACATTTATGTAGCTCTGACATACAGAGCCTTGAAAAAGTATTCATACCTTTTGAAATTCCCCACATGTTGTCACATTACAACCAAAAAGGTAAATGTATTTTATTGGTATTTTATAATCATTTTACAATCATGTGGGGGACACAGCAACATGTGGGGGACACAGCAAACGTGTGGGGGACACAGCAAACGTGTGGGGGGACACAGCAAACATGTGGGGGACACGGCAAACATGTGGGGGACACGGCAAACATGTGGGGGACACAGCAATCATGTGGGGACACAGCAAACGTGTCGGGGGGACACAGCAAACGTGTGGGGGACACAGCAATCATGGGGGGGACACAGCAAACGTGTGGGGGACACAGCAAACATGTGGGGGACACAGCCAACGTGTGGGGGACACAGCCAACATGTGGGGGACACAGCAATCATGTGGGGGACACAGCAAACATGTGGGGGGACACAGCAAACATGTGGGGGACACAGCAAACGTGTGGAGGACACAGCAAACGTGTGGGGGACACAGCAATCATGTGGGGGACACAAACATGTGGGGGGACACAGCAATCATGTGGGGGACACAGCAACCGTGTGGGGGACACGGCAAACGTGTGGGGGACACGGCAAACATGTGGGGGACACGGCAAACATGTGGGGACACAGCAAACATGTGGGGGACACGGCAAACATGTGAGGGACACGGCAATCATGTGGGGGACACTGCAATCATGTGGGGGACACGGCAAACATGTGGGGGACACGGCAAACATGTGGGGGACACAGCAACCATGTGGGGGACACAGCAAACATGTGGAGGACACAGCAACCATGTGGGTGACACACAGCAACCATGTGGGGGACACAGCAACCATGTGGGGGGGACAGCAATCTTGTGCGGGACACAGCACATGTGTGGGGGGACACAGCAAACGTGTGGGGGGACACAGCAATCATGTGGGGGACACAGCAACCATGTGGGGGACACAGCAACCATGTGGGGGACACAGCAAACATGTGGGGGACACAGCAAACATGTGGAGGACAGAGCAAACATGTGGGGGGACACAGCAACCATGTGGGGGACACAGCAATCATGTGGGGACACAGCAACCATGTGGGGGACACAGCAAACATGTGGAGGGACAGAGCAAACATGTGGGGGGACACAGCAATCATGTGGGGGGACAAAGCAATCATGTGGAAGAAGGTGCTCTGGTCACATGACACCCAAATTCTACTTTCTGGCGTAAAGTAAAACGCTATGTGTGGGGGAAAACTAACACTGCACATCACCCTGAACACACCAACCCCACTGTGAAACATGGTGGTGGCAGCATCATGTGGTGGGGATGCTTTTCTTCAGCAGGGATAGGGAAGCTGGTCAGAGTTGATGGGAAGATGGATGGAGACAAATACAGGACAATCTTAGAAGAAAATCTGCAGAAGACTTGAGACTGGGGGGGGGGGGGGGGGGGTTCACCTTCCAGCAGGACAACGACTCTAAAGTACAGCCAGAGCTACAATGGAATGGTTTAGATCAAAGCATATTCATGTGTTAGAATGGCCTAGTCACAGTCCAGACCTAAATCCCATTGAGAATCTGTGGCAAGACTTGAAAATTGCTGATCACAGACGCTCTCCATCCAATCTGACAGAACTTGAGATATTTTACAAAGAAGAAGAATGGGCAGAAATGTTCCTCTCTAGATGTGCAAAGCTGGTAGAGACACCCCCAAAAAGACTTGTAGAGAAAGGGGGTTCTACAAAGTATTGACTCCGGGGGGCGCCATACAAATGCCCCCCCCCACACTTTTCACAGATTTATTTGTATCATTTATCATTTTCCTTCCACTTCACAATTATGTGACACTTTGTGTTGGTCCATCACATAAAATCCCAATAAAATACATTTATGTTTTTTGGATGTAACATGAGAAAATGTGGGGAATTTCAAGGGTATGAATACTTTTTCCAGGCACTGTATATAGAGGGGTATGAATACTTTTTCCTGGCACTGTATATAGAGGGGTATGAATACTTTTTCCTGGCACTGTATATAGAGGGGTATGAATACTTTTTCCTGGCACTGTATATTTCTTATAGTTTGTATCTCATCATTGATTGGACGGGATGGATCTCTAGTAGTCATGTGACTCGCAGTGCCAACATTTCGGAGTCACGATTCCCCCCCCCCCCCCAGAAGTGTAAGAAATAATAATTATAAGATGGGGGGCGGGACTCACCACGGTCTGATGATTGACCTGAATGACTTCATCGCCGGCGTGGATCTTCTTGCATTGGTCGGCAGGTGACTGCGGAGAGATGGAAGGAGAGAATTCATTGGTTAGTTATGTAATGAAAATAGCATGTTGATGAGGGGGGGGGAGGGGTATAATGAGATTAAACGTCAGTGCGACCCGTTCCGTTGTTTAGAGTGCCGCCCACAGCGCCCCGTGTATGGCCTCCAGTGATCCGCACTAATGAGGGGTCATCTGAGGGTCATCAGAATCTGCCGCACCTCCCACAGCCCAAACCGTATGACAGCTGGAAGACGGCCTCCCAAGCCACGCCTCACTGACGCGTTTCGTCCCCCCCCCCCCCCACTAAAAGCAGTCCTGACATCCCATCAATACAACTTAGGCCGCACTCGGGCAGGACCAGGACAAGGGGTGGGCAGGAGGGGCGGCTGCCCTTGGTACTGTGGTATCATATGAGGTGGAGAGGGGGGCACCACAAGGAGATGGGGGCGGGGAGGGAGGGGATTTGTGTGGAGAAGGAGAATTTGGCGGGCAGCAGGGGGTAAGAATTGTTCTAAGAGGGCAACTTTGAGGAGGTGAGTTGGGAGTGGTGATTTGGGGGAAGGGGGGGGGGATTTGTGTTGGGAAGGTGGAATGGGAGAAGAAGATTTGTGCTAGGGGGGGGGGATTTAGGAATATGGAAGAGGGGAAAATATTTTTTGGGGGAGTATATTTGTGCTGGTAGGGATGATTGGGGGTATTTGTGCTCATATGGCGGGGAAGTGGGGGGGGGGTAGAGAATTTGTGCTTGGAGGGGAAATTTAAGGGGTAGAGGATTTGTGCTGGGGGGAGGGGGGATTTGGGGGGGAAGTTGTGCTATAATAGTAATATGGAAGAAGGGAATCATTTTGGGGGGGGGGAGTATATTTGTGCTAGTAGGGATGATTGGGGGTATTTGTATTGGGATGGGGGATTGGGGGAGGGGGGAATTTGTGCTTGGAGGGGAGATTTGAGGGTAGAGGATTTGTGCTGAGGGGGAGGGGGGATTTGGGGGAGTTGTACTGTAAAGGAGTATGGAAGAGGAAAACATTTTTTGGGGGGGAGGAGTTGTAATAGTACAGATGATTGGGGGGATTTGTGCTCAGATGGGGCAGGAGAGGATTTGTGCTGGGGGGGAGAAGGGCTTGTGCTATAAAAGTAATATGGAAGAGGGGAAATATTTTTTTGTGGGGGAGGATATTTGTGCTAGTAGGGATGATAGGGGGTATTTGTATTGGGATGGGGGATTGGGGGGGGTTGTACTTGGAGGGAAGATTTGAGGGGTAGAGGATTTGTGCTTGGATGGGGGATTGGGGGGAAGGGGGAGAGAGAATTTGTGCTTGGAGGGGGGAGATTTTCTTTTTTGGGGGGATTTGTGTTGGGGGCATATGGGGAGAGAGAGTATTTTTGTGTGTGGGGGGGGGGATTTTCGCTGACACATAATGCTCATACATCATGGGGGGGGGGAGGGGGGAAATTTGGCATGTTTCCCCCGGGCTCGATGACCTTGTCAGGGCACTGCACTCAGGATTCAAACTCATGACCTGGGGCACACAGAGACATGACAGGGGTGAAACGCGTCAGTGGCCATGGCTTGGGAGGAGCCAAAGATGAGGCCGTTTTCCACCTATACTACATTTTGGGTTGTCCAGGTTGAGGCATCTTTGCACTACGGGGGAGGGGGAGGGGCATTTGGAGCTTGCAGGACTACATCTCTAAGAAGTGTTGTCACCCTCCCTGTGTTCTGCATCCTTATAGCAGAGTTGGGGGAGGGGGGTCATTAAGGTATTTTGGATGCGGTATTTCTGCTCATTCTTGGTCTTTGGCAGCAGATACCCCTCCCCCCTCCCCCCACACTCCGGGTTCCTCGCCCCCCCCCCCCCACGTCGCCTGCAGACATTTCAGGAGCGATCAGAACGGAATATTTACATTTCTGGCAATCGCTGAGTTCAGCAGCGGCGGATTTGCCCGGTAAGCTGCGGGATTATCAAGACGTTGCTGTCAGAGAAGTTGAAGATGCACTAATTAACAAGCTGGGGGAGCGGATCCGCGTTCTCCGCGTCCCGCAAAGTGCGAAGATTAACAGCGACAAAATAAAATAGGTCAGAGTTCACAGAAAGTGCACAGACGGAGGACGCACCGCGCCGGGAGGGGGGGGACACCGGATCCGGGATAAGCACTTACATCACATGTACAGGTAACCAGGGCTTTTTTTCTCAGGGAATAGGTGCAGGTACTCTCTTCTTCCCAATCACCCCTTGTTACCCCCCCTCTACCCACCTCCGAGCACCGTCCCATAGATCCACCCCCTACACACCCCCAAAAACCATCCCATAGATCCACCCCCTAACCACCCCCGAGCACCGTCCTATGGATCCACCCCCTACCCACCCCCAAGCACCGTCCCATGGATCCACCCCCTACCCACCCCCGAGCACCGTCCCATGGATCCACCCCCTACCCACCCCCGAGCACCGTCCCATGGATTCACCCCCTACCCACCCCCGAGCACCGTCCCATGGATTCACCCCCTACCCACCCCCCGAGCACCGTCCCATGGACCCACCCCCGAGCACCGTCCCATGGACCCACCCCCGAGCACCGTCCCATGGATTCACCCCCGAGCACCGTCCCATGGATCCACCCCCTACCCACCCCCGAGCACTGTCCCATGGACCCACCCCCGTCCCATGGATTCACCCCCTACCCACCCCCGAGCACCGTCCCATGGATCCACCCGCTACCCACCCCCGAGCACCGTCCCATGGAACCACTCCTTACCCACCCCCCGAGCACCGTCCCATGGATCCACCCCCTACCCACCCCCGAGCACCGTCCCATGGATCCACCCCCTACCCACCTCCGAGCACGGTCCCATGGATCCACCCCCTACCCACCCCCAAGCACCGTCCAATGGAGCCACTCCCCTATCCACCTCCGAGCACCGTCCCATGGATCCACCCCCTACCCACCCCCGAGCACCGTCCCATGGATCCACTCCCCTATCCACCTCCGAGCACCATCCCATGGATCCACCCCCTACCCACCTCCGAGCACCGTCCCATGGATCCACCCCCTACCCACCTCCGAGCACCGTCCCATGGATCCACCCCCGAGCACCGTCCCATGGATTCACCCCCTACCCACCTCCGAGCACCGTCCCATGGATCCACCCGCTACCCACCCCCGAGCACCGTCCCATGGATCCACCCCCCTACCCACCCCGAGCACCGTCCCATGGATCCACCCCCCTACCCACCCCAAGCACCGTCCCATGGATCCACCCCCTACCCACCCCCGAGCACCGTCCCATGGATCCACCCCCTACCCACCCCCGAGCACGGTCCCATGGATCCGCCCCCTACCCACCTCCGAGCACCGTCCCATGGATCCACCCCCTACCCACCCCCGAGCACCGTCCCATGGATCCACCCCCTACCCACCCCCGAGCACCGTCCCATGGATCCACTCCCCTATCCACCTCCGAGCACCGTCCCATGGATCCACCCCC
The DNA here is from genome assembly GCA_029206835.1 of Rana muscosa. Classification (NCBI taxonomy): domain Eukaryota; kingdom Metazoa; phylum Chordata; class Amphibia; order Anura; family Ranidae; genus Rana; species Rana muscosa. The sequence continues at coordinate 398,918,286 of CM055125.1, read as the reverse complement.
TACCCACCCCCGAGCACCGTCCCATGGATCCACCCCCGAGCACCGTCCCATGGATCCACCCCCTATCCACCTCCGAGCACCGTCCCATGGATCCACCCGCTACCCACCCCCGAGCACCGTCCCATGGATCCACCCCCTACCCACCTTCCAGTACCAACCCTTTTAGAGCAGTGGTCATCAACCCTGTCCTTTATGGATTACCTTGGGGGAGATGCAGACTAGAATACGGCAATCACCGAGCAGCAAATGAGATCACCTGTTATGTATTTCAGTTATCCTGCAAACCTGGCCTGTTAGTGGGCCCTGAGGACAGGAGTTGATGAACACTGGTTTAGAGAAAAGCAATAAAATAGATCCCCTGCAGCCAAAAACAATAGACCCCCCCCATCAATAATAGAACCCAGCAACAATAGATCCGCCCAGCAACACACTAAAAAATACCCCCCACCAGCAACAATAGATCCCCAATAGCAACAATAGATTCCCCAGCAGCCAGAAACAATAGACCACTCCCCCAACAGTAGATCCCTCCCAGCAACAATTAACCCCCACTCCAGCAACAATAGATCCTCCAACAGAAACAATAAACTTTTCCGGCAACACTAGATCCCCACAGCGACCATAGATCACAGCATCAGTAGACCCTCCGGCACACTCTATTAGCCCTTTACACCATTACATACATTCTGTGCTGGAGGTGCCGGAACTGCGTCCCCCCCCCAAAAAAAGCCCTGCAGGTAACTATGGAGGAGCCGACGATGCGAGATTCTTCCCTACAATCCTCTGCACACCGTCCGCCCAATGAGAATACAGTTACCAGGGTCGGGACAAGGGGTGGGCAGGAGGAGCGCTGGCCCTGGGCACTGTGGTATCATGCGAGGTGGGGGTTGGGCACCACAAGGAGATTGTTGGGGGAGGGTATTTGTGTTGGAAGGGGGAATATGGGGGGGTGGCAGCAGGGGTAAGTATTGTTTGGGGGTGTGCTAAGAGTGTTGATTTGGAGGATTTGTGTTGAGAAGGGGGATGGGGAGGAAGATTTGTTCTTGGAGGGGGGATTTGTGCTGGGAGGGGGGAAGTGTACTAGAAGGAAACATTTTAGGTTGGAGGGGTCATTTGAAATGGGGGATTTGGGGGCAAAGATTTGTGGTGGGAGGGGGATTTCCGAGGGGGGGGGCAGATTTTTACTGGGAGGAGGGCCAGTTCATGCTTAGGGGGTAAGCATGTGGATTAGTGCTCAGTGTTTTTTTGGGGCGGATTTTTGACGACACATAATGCTCATACATCTTGGGGGGGGCGGGGGGCGTGTTTGCCCCGGGCTGTAGATGACGTTGTACCGGCACTGACATTTACTACACCGATATAGAAGTGTGCGCTTACATTTAGGGGCTCATTTACATCGGGCTGAAACCCTTGTTGGCGATCACAGAGGTCAGACGTTTCTTGGAGTTGGCCTCCAGGTTCGCACACATCTCAGGAGGGATTTTGTCCTCTTTACAGATCCCCTCCCAAGTCATGAAGGTTTCCAGGCTGACGTTTGGTCACTCGAACCTTCAGCTCCCTCCACATATTTTCTATGGGATTAAGGTCTGGAGACTGGCTAGGCCACTCCTTTGTTGCCTTGGCCGTGTGTTTTGGGTCATTGTCATGCTGGAAGACCCATCCATGACCCATTTTCAATGCCCTGGCTGAGGGAAGGAGGTTCTCATCCAAGATTTGATGGTACGTGGCCCCGCCCATCATCCTTTTGACGCAGTGAAGTTGTCCTGTCCTCTTAGCAGAAAAACACCCCCAAAGCATAATGTTTCCCCTCCCCAGCCGGAGTCTGTCCTTTGCTCCGCCGGAGTCTGTCCTGCGCTCCGCCGCAGTCTGTCCTGCGCTCCGCCGCAGTCTGTCCTGCGCTCAGCCGGAGTCTGTCCTGCGCTCCGCCGGAGTCTGTCCTGCGCTCCGCCGGAGTCTGTCCTGCGCTCCGCCGCAGTCTGTCCTGCGCTCCGCCGCAGTCTGTCCTGCGCTCAGCCGGAGTCTGTCCTGCGCTCCGCCGGAGTCTGTCCTGCGCTCCGCCGGAGTCTGTCCTGCGCTCAGCCGGAGTCTGTCCTGCGCTCCGCCGGAGTCTGTCCTGCGCTCCGCCGGAGTCTGTCCTGCGCTCCGCCGCAGTCTGTCCTGCGCTCCGCCGCAGTCTGTCCTGCGCTCCGCCGGAGTCTGTCCTGCGCTCAGCCGGAGTCTGTCCTGCGCTCAGCCGGAGTCTGTCCTGCGCTCAGCCGGAGTCTGTCCTGCGCTCCGCCGGAGTCTGTCCTGCGCTCAGCCGGAGTCTGTCCTGCGCTCAGCCGGAGTCTGTCCTGCGCTCAGCCGGAGTCTGTCCTGCGCTCCGCCGGAGTCTGTCCTGCGCTCCGCCGGAGTCTGTCCTGCGCTCCGCCGGAGTCTGTCCTGCGCTCCGCCGGAGTCTGTCCTGCGCTTAGCCGGAGTCTGTCCTGCGCTCAGCCTGAGTCTGTCCTGAGCTCCGCCGGAGTCTGTCCTGAGCTCCGCCGGAGTCTGTCCTGCGCTTAGCCGGAGTCTGTCCTGCGCTTAGCCGGAGTCTGTCCTGCGCTTAGCCGGAGTCTGTCCTGCGCTCCGCCCCAGTCTGTCCTGAGCTCCGCCCCAGTCTGTCCTGAGCTCCGCCCCAGTCTGTCCTGAGCTCCGCCGGAGTCTGTCCTGCGCTCCGCCGGAGTCTGTCCTGCGCTCCGCCGGAGTCTGTCCTGCGCTCAGCCGGAGTCTGTCCTGCGCTCAGCCGGAGTCTGTCCTGCGCTCAGCCGGAGTCTGTCCTGCGCTCCGCCGGAGTCTGTCCTGCCCTCCGCCGGAGTCTGTCCTGCCCTCCGCCGGAGTCTGTCCTGCCCTCCGCCGGAGTGTGTCCTGCGCTCCGCCGGAGTCTGCCCTGCGCTCCGCCGGAGTCTGTCCTGCGCTCCACCGGTGTCTGTCTGGGTGGAAAGAGGTGAATGCTCAGAGGCTGGCCTGGAGGACCGGGTGGAACGAGGTGAATGCTCAGAGGCTGGCCTGGAGGACCGGGTGGAACGAGGTGAATGCTCAGAGGCTGGCCTGGAGGACCGGGTGGAACGAGGTGAATGCTCAGAGGCTGGCTTGGAGGACCGGGTGGAACGAGGTGAAAGCTCAGAGGCTGGCCTGGAGGACCGGGTGGAACGAGGTGAATGCTCAGAGGCTGGCCTGGAGGACCGGGTGGAACGAGGTGAATGCTCAGAGGCTGGCTTGGAGGACCGGGTGGAACGAGGTGAAAGCTCAGAGGCTGGCCTGGAGGACCGGGTGGAACGAGGTGAATGCTCAGAGGCTGGCTTGGAGGACCGGGTGGAACGAGGTGAATGTTCAGAGGCTGGCCTGGAGGACCGGGTGGAACGAGGTTAAAGCTCAGAGGCTGGCCTGGAGGACCGGGTGCAATGAGGTGAAAGCTCAGAGGCTGGCCTGGAGGACCGGGTGGAACGAGGTGAATGCTCAGAGGCTGGCTTGGAGGACTGGGTGGAACGAGGTGAATGCTCAGAGGCTGGCCTGGAGGACCGGGTGGAACGAGGTGAATACTCAGAGGCTGGCCTGGAGGACCGGGTGGAACGAGGTGAAAGCTCAGAGGCTGGCCTGGAGGACCGGGTGGAACGAGGTGAATGCTCAGAGGCTGGCTTGGAGGACCGGGTGGAACGAGGTGAATGCTCAGAGGCTGGCCTGGAGGACCGGGTGGAACGAGGTGAATGCTCAGAGGCTGGCCTGGAGGACCAGGTGAAATGAGGTTAAAGCTCAGAGGCTGGCCTGGAGGACTGGGTGGAACGAGGTGAATGCTCAGAGGCTGGCCTGGAGGACCGGGTGGAACGAGGTGAATGCTCAGAGGCTGGCCTGGAGGACCGGGTGGAACGAGGTGAATGCTCAGAGGCTGGCCTGGAGGACCAGGTGAAATGAGGTTAAAGCTCAGAGGCTGGCCTGGAGGACTGGGTGGAACGAGGTGAATGCTCAGAGGCTGGCCTGGAGGACCGGGTGGAACGAGGTGAATGCTCAGAGGCTGGCCTGGAGGACCGGGTGGAACGAGGTGAATGCTCAGAGGCTGGCCTGGAGGACCAAGTGGAACGAGGTGAATACTCAGAGGCTGGCCTGGAGGACCGGGTGGAACGAGGTAAATGTTCAGAGGCTGGCCTGGAGGACCGGGTGGAACGAGGTGAAAGCTCAGAGGCTGGCCTGGAGGACCGGGTGGAACGAGGTGAATGCTCAGAGGCTGGCTTGGAGGACCGGGTGGAACGAGGTGAATGCTCAGAGGCTGGCCTGGAGGACCAGGTGAAATGAGGTTAAAGCTCAGAGGCTGGCCTGGAGGACTGGGTGGAACGAGGTGAATGCTCAGAGGCTGGCCTGGAGGACCGGGTGGAACGAGGTGAATGCTCAGAGGCTGGTCTGGAGGACCGGGTGGAACGAGGTGAATGCTCAGAGGCTGGCCTGGAGGACCAAGTGGAACGAGGTGAATACTCAGAGGCTGGCCTGGAGGACCGGGTGGAACGAGGTGAATGTTCAGAGGCTGGCCTGGAGGACCGGGTGGAACAAGGTGAATGCTCAGAGGCTGGCCTGGAGGACTGAGTGGAACAAGGTGAATGCTCAGAGGCTGGCCTGGAGGACCGGGTGAAATGAGGTTAAAGCTCAGAGGCTGGCCTGGAGGACTGGGTGGAACGAGGTGAATGCTCAGAGGCTGGCCTGGAGGACCGGGTGGAACGAGGTAAATGCTCAGAGGCTGGCCTGGAGGACCGGGTGAAATGAGGTTAAAGCTCAGAGGCTGGCCTGGAGGACCGGGTGGAACGAGGTGAAAGCTCAGAGGCTGGCCTGGAGGACCGGGTGGAACGAGGTGAATGCTCAGAGGCTGGCCTGGAGGACTGAGTGGAACAAGGTGAATGCTCAGAGGCTGGCCTGGAGGACCGGGTGAAATGAGGTTAAAGCTCAGAGGCTGGCCTGGAGGACCGGGTGGAACGAGGTGAAAGCTCAGAGGCTGGCCTGGAGGACCGGGTGGAACGAGGTGAATACTCAGAGGCTGGCCTGGAGGACTGAGTGGAACGAGGTGAATGCTCAGAGGCTGGCCTGGAGGACCGGGTGGAACGAGGTGAATGCTCAGAGGCTGGCCTGGAGGACCGGGTGGAACGAGGTGAATGCTCAGAGGCTGGCCTGGAGGACTGAGTGGAACGAGGTGAATGCTCAGAGGCTGGCCTGGAGGACCGGGTGGAACGAGGTGAATGCTCAGAGGCTGGCCTGGAGGACTGGGTGGAACGAGGTGAATACTCAGAGGCTGGCCCGGAGGACCGAGTGGAACGAGGTGAATTCTCAGAGGCTGGCCTGGAGGACCGGGTGGAACGAGGTGAATGCTCAGAGGCTGGCCTGGAGGACCGGGTGGAACGAGGTGAATGCTCAGAGGCTTGGCTGGAGGACCGGGTGGAACGAGGTGAATGTTCAGAGGCTGGCCTGGAGGACCGGGTGGAACGAGGTGAAAGCTCAGAGGCTGGCCTGGAGGACCGGGTGGAACGAGGTGAATGTTCAGAGGCTGGCCTGGAGGACCGGGTGGAACGAGGTGAATGTTCAGAGGCTGGCCTGGAGGACCGGGTGGAACGAGGTGAAAGCTCAGAGGCTGGCCTGGAGGACCGGGTGGAACGAGGTGAATGCTCAGAGGCTGGCCTGGAGGACCGGGTGGAACGAGGTGAAAGCTCAGAGGCTGGCCTGGAGGACCGGGTGGAACGAGGTGAATGCTCAGAGGCTGGCCTGGAGGACTGAGTGGAACGAGCTGAATGCTCAGAGGCTGGCCTGGAGGACCGGGTGAAATGAGGTTAAAGCTCAGATGCTGGCCTGGAGGACTGGGTGGAACGAGGTGAATGCTCAGAGGCTGGCCTGGAGGACCGGGTGAAATGAGGTTAAAGCTCAGAGGCTGGCCTGGAGGACTGGGTGGAACGAGGTGAATGCTCAGAGGCTGGCCTGGAGGACCGGGTGGAACGAGGTGAATGCTCAGAGGCTGGCTTGGAGGACCGGGTGAAATGAGGTTAAAGCTCAGAGGCTGGCCTGGAGGACCGGGTGGAACGAGGTGAAAGCTCAGAGGCTGGCCTGGAGGACCGGGTGGAACGAGGTGAATGCTCAGAGGCTGGCCTGGAGGACTGAGTGGAACGAGGTGAATGCTCAGAGGCTGGCCTGGAGGACCGGGTGAAATGAGCTTAAAGCTCAGAGGCTGGCCTGGAGGACTGGGTGGAACGAGGTGAATGCTCAGAGGCTGGCCTGGAGGACCGGGTGAAATGAGGTTAAAGCTCAGAGGCTGGCCTGGAGGACCGGGTGGAACGAGGTGAATGCTCAGAGGCTGGCCTGGAGGACCGGGTGGAACGAGGTGAATACTCAGAGGCTGGCCTGGAGGACTGAGTGGAACGAGGTGAATGCTCAGAGGCTGGCCTGGAGGACCGGGTGGAACGAGGTGAATGCTCAGAGGCTGGCCTGGAGGACCGGGTGGAACGAGGTGAATGCTCAGAGGCTGGCTTGGAGGACCGGGTGGAACGAGGTGAAAGCTCAGAGGCTGGCCTGGAGGACCGGGTGGAACGAGGTGAATGCTCAGAGGCTGGCTTGGAGGACCGGGTGGAACGAGGTGAATGTTCAGAGGCTGGCCTGGAGGACCGGGTGGAACGAGGTGAATGCTCAGAGGCTGGCCTGGAGGACCGGGTGCAATGAGGTGAAAGCTCAGAGGCTGGCCTGGAGGACCGGGTGGAACGAGGTGAATGCTCAGAGGCTGGCCTGGAGGACCGGGTGGAACGAGGTGAAAGCTCAGAGGCTGGCCTGGAGGACCGGGTGGAACGAGGTGAAAGCTCAGAGGCTGGCCTGGAGGACCGGGTGGAACGAGGTGAATACTCAGAGGCTGGCCTGGAGGACCGGCTGGAACGAGGTGAAAGCTCAGAGGCTGGCCTGGAGGACCGGGTGGAACGAGGTGAATGCTCAGAGGCTGGCTTGGAGGACCGGGTGGAACGAGGTGAATGCTCAGAGGCTGGCCTGGAGGACCAGGTGAAATGAGGTTAAAGCTCAGAGGCTGGCCTGGAGGACTGGGTGGAACGAGGTGAATGCTCAGAGGCTGGCCTGGAGGACCGGGTGGAACGAGGTGAATGCTCAGAGGCTGGCCTGGAGGACCGGGTGGAACGAGGTGAATGCTCAGAGGCTGGCTTGGAGGACTGGGTGGAACGAGGTGAATGCTCAGAGGCTGGCCTGGAGGACCGGGTGGAACGAGGTGAATACTCAGAGGCTGGCCTGGAGGACCGGGTGGAACGAGGTGAAAGCTCAGAGGCTGGCCTGGAGGACCGGGTGGAACGAGGTGAATGCTCAGAGGCTGGCTTGGAGGACCGGGTGGAACGAGGTGAATGCTCAGAGGCTGGCCTGGAGGACCAGGTGAAATGAGGTTAAAGCTCAGAGGCTGGCCTGGAGGACTGGGTGGAACGAGGTGAATGCTCAGAGGCTGGCCTGGAGGACCGGGTGGAACGAAGTGAATGCTCAGAGGCTGGCCTGGAGGACCGGGTGGAACGAGGTGAATGCTCAGAGGCTGGCCTGGAGGACCAGGTGAAATGAGGTTAAAGCTCAGAGGCTGGCCTGGAGGACTGGGTGGAACGAGGTGAATGCTCAGAGGCTGGCCTGGAGGACCGGGTGGAACAAGGTGAATGCTCAGAGGCTGGCCTGGAGGACCGGGTGGAACGAGGTGAATGCTCAGAGGCTGGCCTGGAGGACCAAGTGGAACGAGGTGAATACTCAGAGGCTAGCCTGGAGGACCGGGTGGAACGAGGTGAATGTTCAGAGGCTGGCCTGGAGGACCGGGTGGAACGAGGTGAAAGCTCAGAGGCTGGCCTGGAGGACCGGGTGGAACGAGGTGAATGCTCAGAGGCTGGCTTGGAGGACCGGGTGGAACGAGGTGAATGCTCAGAGGCTGGCCTGGAGGACCAGGTGAAATGAGGTTAAAGCTCAGAGGCTGGCCTGGAGGACTGGGTGGAACGAGGTGAATGCTCAGAGGCTGGCCTGGAGGACCGGGTGGAACGAGGTGAATGCTCAGAGGCTGGCCTGGAGGACCGGGTGGAACGAGGTGAATGCTCAGAGGCTGGCCTGGAGGACCAAGTGGAACGAGGTGAATGTTCAGAGGCTGGCCTGGAGGACCGGGTGGAACAAGGTGAATGCTCAGAGGCTGGCCTGGAGGACTGAGTGGAACAAGGTGAATGCTCAGAGGCTGGCCTGGAGGACCGGGTGAAATGAGGTTAAAGCTCAGAGGCTGGCCTGGAGGACTGGGTGGAACGAGGTGAATGCTCAGAGGCTGGCCTGGAGGACTGAGTGGAACGAGGTGAATGCTCAGAGGCTGGCCTGGAGGACCGGGTGAAATGAGGTTAAAGCTCAGAGGCTGGCCTGGAGGACTGGGTGGAACGAGGTGAATGCTCAGAGGCTGGCCTGGAGGACCGGGTGAAATGAGGTTAAAGCTCAGAGGCTGGCCTGGAGGACCGGGTGGAACGAGGTGAATGCTCAGAGGCTGGCCTGGAGGACCGGGTGGAACGAGGTGAAAGCTCAGAGGCTGGCCTGGAGGACCGGGTGGAACGAGGTGAATGCTCAGAGGCTGGCCTGGAGGACTGAGTGGAACGAGCTGAATGCTCAGAGGCTGGCCTGGAGGACCGGGTGAAATGAGGTTAAAGCTCAGATGCTGGCCTGGAGGACTGGGTGGAACGAGCTGAATGCTCAGAGGCTGGCCTGGAGGACCGGGTGAAATGAGGTTAAAGCTCAGAGGCTGGCCTGGAGGACTGGGTGGAACGAGGTGAATGCTCAGAGGCTGGCCTGGAGGACCAGGTGAAATGAGGTTAAAGCTCAGAGGCTGGCCTGGAGGACCGGGTGGAACGAGGTGAAAGCTCAGAGGCTGGCCTGGAGGACCGGGTGGAACGAGGTGAATGCTCAGAGGCTGGCCTGGAGGACTGAGTGGAACGAGGTGAATGCTCAGAGGCTGGCCTGGAGGACCGGGTGAAATGAGGTTAAAGCTCAGAGGCTGGCCTGGAGGACTGGGTGGAACGAGGTGAATGCTCAGAGGCTGGCCTGGAGGACCGGGTGAAATGAGGTTAAAGCTCAGAGGCTGGCCTGGAGGACCGGGTGGAACGAGGTGAAAGCTCAGAGGCTGGCCTGGAGGACCGGGTGGAACGAGGTGAATACTCAGAGGCTGACCTGGAGGACTGAGTGGAACGAGGTGAATGCTCAGAGGCTGGCCTGGAGGACCGGGTGGAACGAGGTGAATGCTCAGAGGCTGGCCTGGAGGACCGGGTGGAACGAGGTGAATACTCAGAGGCTGGCCTGGAGGACTGAGTGGAACGAGGTGAATGCTCAGAGGCTGGCCTGGAGGACCGGGTGGAACGAGGTGAATGCTCAGAGGCTGGCCTGGAGGACCGGGTGGAACGAGGTGAATGCTCAGAGGCTGGCCTGGAGGACCGGGTGGAACGAGGTGAATACTCAGAGGCTGGCCTGGAGGACCGGGTGGAACGAGGTGAATGCTCAGAGGCTGGCCTGGAGGACTGGGTGGAACGAGGTGAATGCTCAGAGGCTGGCCTGGAGGACCGGGTGGAACGAGGTGAATGCTCAGAGGCTGGCCTGGAGGACTGAGTGGAACGAGGTGAATGCTCAGAGGCTGGCCTGGAGGACCGGGTGGAACGAGGTGAATGCTCAGAGGCTGGCCTGGAGGACCGGGTGGAACGAGGTGAATACTCAGAGGCTGGCCTGGAGGACTGAGTGGAACGAGGTGAATGCTCAGAGGCTGGCCTGGAGGACCGGGTGGAACGAGGTGAATGCTCAGAGGCTGGCCTGGAGGACCGGGTGGAACGAGGTGAATGCTCAGAGGCTGGCCTGGAGGACCGGGTGGAACGAGGTGAATACTCAGAGGCTGGCCTGGAGGACTGAGTGGAACGAGGTGAATGCTCAGAGGCTGGCCTGGAGGACCGGGTGGAACGAGGTAAATGCTCAGAGGCTGGCCTGGAGGACCGGGTGGAACGAGGTGAAAGCTCAGAGGCTGGCCTGGAGGACCGGGTGGAACGAGGTGAATGCTCAGAGGCTGGCCTGGAGGACTGAGTGGAACGAGGTGAATGCTCAGAGGCTGGCCTGGAGGACCGGGTGAAATGAGGTTAAAGCTCAGAGGCTGGCCTGGAGGACTGAGTGGAACGAGGTGAATGCTCAGAGGCTGGCCTGGAGGACCGGGTGAAATGAGGTTAAAGCTCAGAGGCTGGCCTGGAGGACCGGGTGGAACGAGGTGATTGCTCAGAGGCTGGCCTGGAGGACCGGGTGAAATGAGGTGAATGCTCAGAGGCTGGCCTGGAGGACCGGGTGGAACGAGGTGAATGCTCAGAGGCTGGCCTGGAGGACCGGGTGGAACGAGGTGAATGCTCAGAGGCTGGCCTGGAGGACCGGGTGGAACGAGGTGAAAGCTCAGAGGCTGGTCTGGAGGACCGGGTGGAACGAGGTGAATACTCAGAGGCTGGCCTGGAGGACTGAGTGGAACGAGGTGAATGCTCAGAGGCTGGCCTGGAGGACCGGGTGGAACGAGGTGAATGCTCAGAGGCTGGCCTGGAGGACTGAGTGGAACGAGCTGAATGCTCAGAGGCTGGCCTGGAGGACCGGGTGAAATGAGGTTAAAGCTCAGAGGCTGGCCTGGAGGACTGGGTGGAACGAGGTGAATGCTCAGAGGCTGGCCTGGAGGACCGGGTGAAATGAGGTTAAAGCTCAGAGGCTGGCCTGGAGGACCGGGTGGAACGAGGTGAAAGCTCAGAGGCTGGCCTGGAGGACCGGGTGGAACGAGGTGAATGCTCAGAGGCTGGCCTGGAGGACTGAGTGGAACGAGGTGAATGCTCAGAGGCTGGCCTGGAGGACCGGGTGAAATGAGGTTAAAGCTCAGAGGCTGGCCTGGAGGACTGGGTGGAACGAGGTGAATGCTCAGAAGCTGGCCTGGAGGACCGGGTGAAATGAGGTTAAAGCTCAGAGGCTGGCCTGGAGGACCGGGTGGAACGAGGTGAAAGCTCAGAGGCTGGCCTGGAGGACCGGGTGGAACGAGGTGAATACTCAGAGGCTGACCTGGAGGACTGAGTGGAACGAGGTGAATGCTCAGAGGCTGGCCTGGAGGACCGGGTGGAACGAGGTGAATGCTCAGAGGCTGGCCTGGAGGACCGGGTGGAACGAGGTGAATACTCAGAGGCTGGCCTGGAGGACCGGGTGGAACGAGGTGAATACTCAGAGGCTGGCCTGGAGGACTGAGTGGAACGAGGTGAATGCTCAGAGGCTGGCCTGGAGGACTGAGTGGAACGAGGTGAATGCTCAGAGGCTGGCCTGGAGGACCGGGTGGAACGAGGTGAATGCTCAGAGGCTGGCCTGGAGGACCGGGTGGAACGAGGTGAATGCTCAGAGGCTGGCCTGGAGGACCGGGTGGAACGAGGTGAATACTCAGAGGCTGGCCTGGAGGACTGAGTGGAACGAGGTGAATGCTCAGAGGCTGGCCTGGAGGACCGGGTGGAACGAGGTGAATGCTCAGAGGCTGGCCTGGAGGACCGGGTGGAACGAGGTGAATGCTCAGAGGCTGGCCTGGAGGACCGGGTGGAACGAGGTGAATACTCAGAGGCTGGCCTGGAGGACTGAGTGGAACGAGGTGAATGCTCAGAGGCTGGCCTGGAGGACCGGGTGGAACGAGGTAAATGCTCAGAGGCTGGCCTGGAGGACCGGGTGGAACGAGGTGAAAGCTCAGAGGCTGGCCTGGAGGACCGGGTGGAACGAGGTGAATGCTCAGAGGCTGGCCTGGAGGACTGAGTGGAACGAGGTGAATGCTCAGAGGCTGGCCTGGAGGACCGGGTGAAATGAGGTTAAAGCTCAGAGGCTGGCCTGGAGGACTGAGTGGAACGAGGTGAATGCTCAGAGGCTGGCCTGGAGGACCGGGTGAAATGAGGTTAAAGCTCAGAGGCTGGCCTGGAGGACCGGGTGGAACGAGGTGATTGCTCAGAGGCTGGCCTGGAGGACCGGGTGAAATGAGGTGAATGCTCAGAGGCTGGCCTGGAGGACCGGGTGGAACGAGGTGAATGCTCAGAGGCTGGCCTGGAGGACCGGGTGGAACGAGGTGAATGCTCAGAGGCTGGCCTGGAGGACCGGGTGGAACGAGGTGAAAGCTCAGAGGCTGGTCTGGAGGACCGGGTGGAACGAGGTGAATACTCAGAGGCTGGCCTGGAGGACTGAGTGGAACGAGGTGAATGCTCAGAGGCTGGCCTGGAGGACCGGGTGGAACGAGGTGAATGCTCAGAGGCTGGCCTGGAGGACCGGGTGGAACGAGGTGAATACTCAGAGGCTGGCCTGGAGGACCGGGTGGAATGAGGTGAAAGCTGTAGCTGGTGGAAGCTCTGCAGAAGAATAATGACATGCGGCTCAAATGCCAAGCCATGCATTGCTTCACAGCTTAAAGCCGCACCATTTAGGAGGACTGTCTCCTGATTGGCCGCGGTGCTCCAGGTGGAGAGCAGGCCATTATAGGTGTGATGGGGTCCTCAGACTTTTATAGTTTATTCATCACCAGACAGTGCAGGATTCCTCCTCCAATCTGATCCTTCAGACTCCGGAGGATGGAATGAATCCAATGACAGCGATCCTCTCCCTTCTCTATCCCATGAACCCGGAAGAGCACAGCCAGCGGCTCCTCTCCTATGAAGAACATAATCTTTATTCCTCCAGATTCAGCATCACATCCAAATCTGAAGTTTTCTTCTCCATCCGCCTTCCAGCTGCTCCTAACGAAATCTTCGACAGATGGCGATTGGCCGCGACTCCTCGCGCTTGTAATCACATTGACACAAATGCGGCTGGATCGGCGCCTTGGAACCAGAATTCAGAAACATTAGGATTGGGGGGGGGGGGTATCAAAAGATTTTTTTTTCACCCCGGGATGCGGGAGGCCGAGCCGCAAGAGAACCGCAGGACTGGACCGCAACCTGACTACGGTAATTGGAGACGACATTGGGTGTTGTGTTACACTATGTGATTATTCTTGCTCTGTGTCTTTAAGATCTGTCCCCTTCTTTCCAGCTGAACTCTCTCTCTCACCGTAGTTCTTTATATATCTCCTCCACTTCCTGATTCTGGTCATTACTCCTGTATATCTTCCATGCTAACATCTTACATGTGACTTACAACTGCAACGTTTTTCTACCTATGAATATCCATCATTAAACGGAACATTCGAAAGGATTCATCGTCTGTCGTCCTAACTGTGAGTTTATTCATTGAGTTAAGCTGCCTGTATCGATGCAAGGGATGAATATCAAACCAGCTTGAGTAAGGCCTACTTAAACCTGGAGATGAACTTTATCGCTTTGTAGTTGAGACAGAACAGTAGAAAAACGGTGTTTCACAGCCTAATTACAAGATTTCTGCATGTCAGTACTGAAACAGACAAGATTTACTGCCCTCATAGCAAGACAGAAGGGACAGAGCAGCACATGGCAGCCTTATAGCCTGAGACAATCTGCACAGTGTCATATTTCAGCACACAGATCCTGCCTGCTTTCACAGTCAGTCTGCTATCATGAGTGACCAAGCTTCTGCATGTGAACTCACATCTACCTCCCCACAAGTTCCTGAAGAAACTGAGTTACCCAAACGCTCAGTTAAACCCACTTGGAAAGTAATGGAGAATTATGAAGCTTCAAGGACTGAATTGTCAAATAGCTTGGAATTAGTCTGGGAGAAAATCCTTGCTGAAGCCAATACAGTGTCTGTTGAACGTGAACTACTGACACTAGAGGGCGCCATTAAACAACTTTCTGCCTCATATGAGCTTTATCAGCTTACTAGCATCAAATTCACTAATGTCTTACAAAACATGAAGTCAGAAAGTGCGATGACACAATTAAAGCGCGTCAATGCTCTCAATATTGAAAGAGACAGTTTTATCCATCAAACCAGATTAAAGGCAGAAGCAAAAATAAAGCTGTTACAGGACACTGCATCTCACAGATCTGTTTCCACCAGACGTTCTAAAAACTCATCAAGATCCCATAGTTCAAGAATCTCAACACTCAGTGAGCGACTTATTAATGCCCGCGCTGAAGTGGAAGCCAGCAAGGTGCAGGTGGCATATGCAGAAAAAAGAGCAGAGTTGGAAGCTCAGAGAGCCGAGTTGGAAGCGCAGTCAGCACTTCAAAGAGCAACAATGGAAACCTTAAATGAACAGTGTAAACATGACGCAGCCATGGCAAAGCTAAGGGTCCTACAGCAAGCTATCAGTGCAGACGAAGGTGAAAGTGAGAAAGACAGCATTAACCTAAACATAGCAGATATGGAAGACCCCCTCAAACGCACTAAAGACTATGTCCTAAGCCACAGCAGTGCACACTCCATTGTCTCCAATGCTCCCGACTACATAGAGACTCCTTCACAGCTTCAAGTTAAAGAGGTTCCAGTAACTTCCTGCACTCAAAATCACTCCACTGCATTTCCTACCTGCCTACCTTGCCTGCCTTCATACATCACAGAGCATCAGCGCAAGCTTCAAGCAAGTCATCAATCTCAAGTCATCGGTACAGCCTTGAATCAACGTACCATTGGAACAACTGACTTCAAGCAAGCCACTCACCTGGATGCATCTGCTGCACCATATTTCCCTGTGTCCTTTAACAACAATGTCAAAGATAACGCAATTAGCACCATACAGCCAACAGCATCTCACATAAAGGCGGAGACAACTGAGACAGAAGAGTTTGTGAGGTACATGCTTCACAGAGAGCTCACAAAGACTGGTCTTACAAGTTTTGATGACCAACCTGAGAACTACAGAAGTTGGAAATGTGCCTTCAGAACTACAATCAGCAATATTGGCATTACAGCTGATCAAGAATTGAATCTGCTGATCAAATGGCTTGGTCCTCTATCTGCTGCACGTGTTAAGCCATTAAGATCAGTTTTCATGGACAATCCTACTGCAGGCCTCACAGCTGCATGGGAGCGACTAGAGCAAAGTTATGGCAGTCCAGAAGCTATAGAAAATGCTTTGTTCATGCGTCTGGAAACTTTCCCAAAGATATCCGGTAAGGACAACAAGGAGTTCCAGAGACTGAGTGACCTTCTCCTTGAGCTTCAGCTAGCCAAGACAGACCCAAAACTACCTGGACTCAGTTACCTTGACACTCCAAGAGGGGTAAACACAATTGTCTTCAAGCTCCCGTATGGTTTGCAAGAGAAATGGACTGCACTAGGGTCATCATACAAAAGAGAGAACAAGGTTTCCTTCCCTCCATTCTCTTTCTTCTGTGAATTCATCAGGGAAATTGCAGAGACCAAGAACGATCCAAGTTTTTCCTACGGTGTGTACAGTTTCTTCTCACCCTTTCCTAAGAGTACCAGTATTCAGGGCAACTATAGAAACCATAGAGGCCCAGTGTCCGTGAAAAAGACTGACATCCTTCCCACTCCTACCACAGTTCTGGCCACGAACAAACAGAGTAGGAAGATTGAAAACCCTAACAGAGAGTGTCCCATACACAAGAAGCCACACCCCCTCAATAAATGTATCGGCTTTAGGAAAAAGCCTCTGGAAGAGCGCAAGGAGCTTTTAAAGACATTTAGGGTATGTTTCAGGTGCTGTGCTTCTAC
Organism: Rana muscosa; assembly: GCA_029206835.1. Lineage (NCBI taxonomy): Eukaryota > Metazoa > Chordata > Amphibia > Anura > Ranidae > Rana > Rana muscosa. The sequence goes on along the minus strand of CM055125.1, from coordinate 398,902,647 downwards.
AGAACATTTTACAAGGGACTGTAATGTGTCCATCAAGTGCATAGAGTGTGGCTCTGAAGAACATGTGCAAGCCCTCCATCCTCTTGAGCCCAGCTCTGCACAACCTGCCAACACTCCTCCCAGGTTAACGCATGGCGGGGAGAATACAGACCAAGCGCCTAATTCTACCATCATTTCTTCATCCTGCACTGAAGTTTGTGGAGAAGACCGCTGTGGTAAGTCCTGTGCTAAGATATGCTTGGTGAACATATACCACAAGGATCAACCAGAAAAGTCTCTAAAGGCATATGCTATCTTAGACGATCAGAGCAATCGATCACTTGCAAAATCGGAATTGTTCAATCTATTTGAAATAAAAGGCGAAGCTCATCCTTACACCTTGGGTACCTGTAGTGGAACTATAGAGGTTTCTGGAAGAAGGGCTCATGGACTCATGGTATCTTCTCTCAAAGGTAACTTGCAATTACCCTTACCTACACTTGTTGAGTGCAATCAGATACCTGCTAACAGGGAAGAAATCCCTACGCCAGCTGCTGCTTTCCATCACCCTCACCTCAAGGTAATAGCAAATGAGATACCGCCGCTTGACAAAGATGCTCAGATCCTTCTTCTGTTAGGAAGAGACATTCTAAGAGTTCACAAGGTACACAGACAAGTCAGTGGACCCCCAGATGCCCCATTTGCCCAGCACACGGATCTAGGGTGGGTCATCATAGGCAATGTCTGCATAGGCAAAATGAAAAGACCTACCAACATTTCGTCATTCAAGACAAATGTTCTGCCAAATGGCCGAAACACTTACTTTGAGCCATGCCCACATCACTACTGGGTGAAAGAGAAGATAGCCAGCCACGAATGGCAACATGGTATCTCAGGTGACACAAGCCCTTTCTCCTGCCATGATGGCGACTTCGGCTCTACAGTGTTTAATGCAACCAGTAAAGGTGACATACTGGCTCCTTCAATGGAAGACAAAGAATTCATCAAGGTAATGGACAATGAGTTCTCTCAAGATGACTCCAATAACTGGGTAGCACCCCTACCCTTTCGTCTCCCAAGAGAGAGATTGCCCAACAACTTACAGCAGGCCATCAGTAGATTCTCCTCCTTAAAGCGAAACTTAAGCAGGAAACCAGAGATGCTAAAGCACTTTGTGGACTTTATGCAAAATGTATTTGACAGAGATCATGCAGAGCCTGCTCCCCCACTAAAGGAGGGAGAAGAATGCTGGTACCTTCCATCCTTTGGCGTGTATCACCCACGCAAACCAGACCAAATCAGAGTTGTCTTTGATTCCAGTGCTCAGCACGAAGGTGTTTCTCTTAACAACATGCTCCTTACTGGACCCAACTTGAACAACAGTCTAATAGGAGTCTTGATTCGTTTCAGACAAGAGCCTGTAGAGTAATGGCCGACATTCAACAGATGTTTCACTGCTTCATCGTCAGAGAAGACAACAGAAACTACCTCAGGTTTCTATGGCACAAGGACAATGACCTCAACAAGGAAGTTATAGATTATCGCATGAAGGTACATGTCTTCGGTAATAGTCCTTCCCCAGCAGTGGCAACTTATGGGCTAAGGAGAACAGCTCAAACTGGAGAAGTTGATTATGGATCTGATGCCCGTCAATTTGTTGAAAGAAACGTCTATGTTGACGACGCACTTAAGTCCTTTCCAACTGCTAAAGAAGCAATTGATCTTCTCACCAGAACAAAGGAGATGCTGTCTGTAGCAAACCTTAGACTGCACAAGATTATATCCAACAGCCAGGAACTTATGAATGCCTTTCACTCTGAGGACTATGCCACTAGTCTAAAAAACCTTGACTTAGGTACAGATGTGCCTCCTGTACAGCGAAGTCTGGGTTTGTTGTGGAACATCAAGCAAGACAAATTCACCTTCCAAGTGTCAACTTGTGACAAACCCTTCACTAAGAGAGGAGTCCTGTCCGTGGTGAATAGCATCTATGACCCACTGGGTTTCCTTGCTCCAGTTACCATTCAAGGTAAGATTTTACTAAGACAGTTGTCTACTGAGAACATAGACTGGGATACTCCCTTGCCTAGTGAGAATCAACACAAGTGGGAAAGGTGGAGATATTCTTTGAAGTCACTAGAAAAACTTCAGATTCCCCGTTGCTATGTTCCAGGTTCCACTTCAACTGCTAACCGGAGAGAGATTCATATTTTCTCTGATGCATCAGTTGAAGCTATTGCTGCAGTAGCCTATTTGAAGACCTCTGAACTGAATGGAGAATCACACTGTAGTTTTGTCCTAGGCAAGGCAAAACTCACTCCCAAGCCTGCACATACCATACCAAGACTTGAACTTTGTGCAGCCGTGCTAGAAGTAGAAATTGCTGAGGTCATACGAAGTGAAATGGACAATAGAATTGATTCTTTCACCTTCTATACAGACAGTAAGGTAGTACTTGGTTACATAAACAACCAAACAAAACAATTTTATGTGTACGTCAGCAACAGGGTTGAACGTATCAAGAGATTCTCTCTACCAAGTCAATGGCATCACGTTCCCACTGAACTCAACCCAGCTGACTGTGGGACCAGAGCCGTGTCACCTGCCGCTCTTCAGGACAACTTATGGCTGTCACCTCCAAGGTTTCTGTGTGAGGACTCTTACTTACTCCCTATTGACACCACCTATGGGCTAGTAAACCCTGAAGATGATAAGAAAATAAGAACTGTGAACACCTCACTCCACACTTCTGTAAGTACAAAACAGAAGCTGCGGTCACACCATTACAGGCATCAATGGAAGCAGGTGCAGCATCTAGCCAATGTGTTCTGGCATCGCTGGAAGAAAAAGTATCTTCACCACCTTCAAGGTCGTAACAAATGGCAAGCATCTAAGCCGAATCTTAAGGTTGGAGACCTCATCCTTCTAAAAGACAAGGAAGTTTGTCGGAATGAGTGGCCTATGGGTCTTATTACTAAAGTTATGCCCAGCGACAATAACAAAGTCCGGAAGGTAGAAGTCAAGGTAACCAAGGGAGGATCGACACGAACCTTTAGTCGACCAATTACAGAGTTAGTACTCCTTTTGCCAGGTGAGTGACTTGTGCAAGGACTAGCCATGCTGTTGGCACGGCAGGGAGTACATTGCTGCCATCTACAGGTTCTACTCAGAACTTTGGAATTATTTGAAGGCATCATACTGTGACTTTATGTTCTTCATCCTGTTGAACTTACGTTTATTATTTGCTTGTTGCATGTTTTTCATTACAGGTTCCAGGACATTCGTCAGTATTGGACTTTTTGAAAATATATATTTTAGTTTGAGGTTATGAAATCTAAAGATTTCAGACGGGGAGTGTTGTGTTACACTATGTGATTATTCTTGCTCTGTGTCTTTAAGATCTGTCCCCTTTTTTCTAGCTGAACTCTCTCTCTCTCACCGTAGTTCTTTATATATCTCCTCCAATTCCTGATTCTGGTCATTACTCCTGTATATCTTCCATGCTAAACATCTTACATGTGGCTTACAACTGCAACGTTTTTCTACCTATGAATATCCATCATTAAACGGAACATTCGAAAGGATTCATCGTCTGTCGTCCTAGCGGTGAGTTTATTCATTGAGTTAAACTGCCTGTATCGATGCAAGGGATGAATAGCAAACCAGCTTGTGTAAGGCCTACTTCAACCTGGAGATGAACTTTATCGCTTTATAGTTGAGACAGAACATTGGGGTTCATTCAGGAAAATAACCGCACACTTTACCGAAATGTACCGAAAAATGCTGAGCTTTAGCAGATGTGTGGTGGTGCCATTCATTCTCCATGGGGCCCCCAATGCTTCTGGGTTCAAGCGCGCCAAAAACGCATGCAAAACGGTCAGGGACTTCTCTTTCATTTTTCTCACACGTAGGGCTGCCCCTTATATGCAACATGTGGGAACGTATGGAAACAGGCGTGACGCACCGCGCCTGCATGGTCCCAGATTGTTAGTACGGGGCAGAAGGAGGGATGGAGAATGGCGGTGACTGGTGCCGGCTGGAGGCCGCCTAGTGGCAGGAGAGGAAATCGCTTCCAATGCTTTGTATCCCAGTGAAAATCTCCATTATGGTCTACGGCTGCTACCCTTCCGATAACAGCAATGGGGCCGTTACCATAGGGAACACTTGGGTTATTGGAGAGCCGCTGCTCCAAAACACGCCGACATGCTGCAGAGCCGCCAACCTAATATACAGAGCCTTGAAAAAGTATTCATACCCCTTGAAGTTTCCCACATGTTGTCATATTACAACCAAAAACGTAAATGTATTTTATTGGGATTTTATGTGAAGGACCAACACAAAGTGTCACATAATTGTGAAGTGGAAGGAAAATGATAAATGATACAAATAAATATGTGAAAAGTGTGGGGGGGGGCATTTGTATGGCGCCCCCCGGAGTCAATACTTTGTAGAACCCCCTTTCTCTACAAGTCTTTTTGGGGGTGTCTCTACCAGCTTTGCACATCTAGAGAGGGACATTTCTGCCCATTCTTCTTTGTAAAATATCTCAAGCTCTGTCAGATTGGATGGAGAGCGTCTGTGATCAGCAATTTTCAAGTCTTGCCACAGATTCTCAATGGGATTTAGGTCTGGACTGTGACTGGGCCATTCTAACACATGAATAGGCTTTGATCTAAACCATTCCATTGGAGCTCTGGCTGTACTTTAGGGTCGTTGTCCTGCTGGAAGGTGAACCTCCGCCCCGGTCTCAAGTCTTTTCTTCTAAGATTGTCCTGTATTTGTCTCCATCCATCTTCCCATCAACTCTGACCAGCTTCCCTGTCTCTGCTGAGGAAAAGCATCCCCACCACATGATGCTGCCACCACCATGTTTCACGGTGGGGATGGTGTGTTCAGGGTGATGTGCAGTGTTAGTTTTCCCCACGCATAGCGACTTGTTTTTAGGCCAAAAATTCAATTTTGGTGTCATGTGACCAGAGCACCTTCTTCCACATGATTGCTGTGTCCCCCACATGATTGCTGTGTCCCCCACATGTTTGCTGTGTCCCCCACATGTTTGCTGTGTCCCCCACATGATTGATGTGTCCCCCACATGTTGGCTGTGTCCCCCACATGATTGCTGTGTCCCGAACATGTTTGCTGTGTCCCCCACATGTTTGCTGTGTCCCCCACATGATTGCTGTGTCCCCCACATGTTTGCTGTGTCCCCCACATGTTTGCTGTGTCCCCCACATGTTTGCTGTGTCCCCCGCATGTTTGCTGTGTCCCCTGCATGTTTGCTGTGTCCCCCGCATTTTTGCTGTGTCCCCCACATGTTTGCTGTGTCCCACACATGTTTGCTGTGTCCCCCACATGTTTGCTGTGTCCCCCACATGTTTGCTGTGTCCCCCACATGTTTGCTGTGTCCCCCGCGTGTTTGCTGTGTCCCCCACATTTTTGCTGTGTCCTCCACATGTTTGCTGTGTCCTCCACATGTTTGCTGTGTCCCCCGCATGTTTGCTGTGTCCCCCGCATGTTTGCTGTTTCCCCCACATGTTTGCTGTGTCCCATACATGTTTGCTGTGTCCTCCACATGTTTGCTGTGTCCCATACATGTTTGCTGTGTCCCCCACATGTTTGCTGTGTCCCATACATGTTTGCTGTGTCCCCCACATGTTTGCTGTGTCCCATACATGTTTGCTGTGTCCTCCATATGATTGCTGTGTCCCCCACATGATTGCTGTGTCCTCCACATGATTGCTGTGTCCCCCACATGATTGCTGTGTCCCCCACATGTTTGCTGTGTCTTCCACATGATTGCTGTGTCCCCCACATGTTTGCTGTGTCCCCCACATGGCTTCTCACAAACTACAAACAGGACTTCTTATGACTTTCTTTCCCCAATGTCTTTCTTCTTGTCACTCTCCCATAAAGGGCAGATTTGTGGAGAAGCACGACTGAGGCCTCGTACACACGACCGATTTTCTCGGCAAGAAACTTGCTGGCAGAGATGTCTTGCCGAGTAAATCGGTCGTGTGTACGCGGCTATCGGGTTTCTCGTCGAGAAAACCGACAAGTAACCTCGACGAGAAAATAGAGAACCTGCTCTCTATTTTCTCGTCGAGATTCTCGTCAGCCTGTTTCTCGACGAGAAAAGTGAGTGTGTGTACGCTTACCTGTCCGCCGGGAAGCCCGCGCATGTTCGAAATGAATTTGACGCATGCGCGGTAGCTTCCTAGGCATACGTAGGGTATACCAAGATGGCGGCGACGGCATCGAATGTGACGAGCGCATGCTCGTCGTAGTCAATGACGTCACCGCGTACGCTCCATTCAAAGAACCGCGGGTTCTTTGAAAGGAGCTTGTGTACACTCGGCCGGGACAAGTTTCTTGTCCAAGAATCTCGTCGAAAAAAACGACATGTTTTTTTCGACGAGAATCTCGGCCGTGTGTACGAGGCTTAATAGTTGTGCTGTGGACAGATTCTCCCCCCTGAGCTGTGGATTTCTGCAGCTCCTCCAGAGTTACCATGGGCCTCTTGACTGCTTCTCTGATGAATGCTCTCCTTGCCCGGCCCGGTCAGTTTAGGTGGACGGCCATGTCTTGGTAGGTTTGCAGTTGTGCCATACTCTTTCCATTTTCCGATGATGGATTGAACAGAGCTCTGTGAGATGATCAAAGCTTGAGAGATTTTTTTATAACCCAACCCTGCTTTATACTTCTCCACAACTTTATCCCTGACCTGTCTGGTGTGTTCCTCGGCCTTCATGATGCTGTTTGTTCATTAAGGTTCTCTAACCAACCTCTGAGGGCTTCACAGAACAGCTGTATTTATACTGAGATTAAATGACACACAGATGGACTCTATTTACTAATTAGGTGACTTCTGAAGGCAATTGGTTCCCCTAGATTTTAGTTATCAGAGTAAAGGGGGCTGAATACAAATGCCCCCCTCCCCCCACACTTTTCACATATTTATTTGTATCATTTATCATTTTCCTTCCACTTCACAATTATGTGACACTTTGTGTTGGTCCATCACATAAAATCCCAATAAAATACATTTATGTTTTTGGGTGTAACATGACAAAATGTGGGAAATTTCAAGGGGTATGAATACTTTTTCAAGGCACTGTATTAGAAGAGTATGAATATCCTTCTATTATAATATTATCCTTTCATTATACCCAGTGTCATTTTATTATAAGATTATCCTTTCATCACAAGAATATCATTTTATTAGAACAGTATCATTTCAATAGAAGAGTATCCTTTTATTAGAAGAGTATTATTTTATTCTATAAATCCTGTATAATAATAATAATAATAATAATCTAAGAGTTTCCTTTTATTAGAAGAGTATTATTTTATTCTATAAATCCTGTATAATAATAATAATAATAATAATCTAAGAGTTTCCTTTTATTAGAAGAGTATTATTTTATTGTATTAGTATCCTTTCATTAAAGGAGTATCATTTAGGTTGAAACGTGACAAAATGTGGGAAATTTCAAGGGGTATGAATACTTTTTGAAGTCACTCTATGTAACCCTCTCAGAGCCTGAACATTGGGCAAAAAAATACAGTCCTGAAGAAGGGAGAGGCGATTCCCCCGAAACGCGTTGGCTTACTCTTGCATCGTTTTACCTTTATACAAATCATCAGATGAGATGTTTTTCTGGCGCTCCTCTCCAGTCTTCTCTTATTATAGAAACCAAATCGTGTGAAGAGAACACAGAGAGTCCAAGCGATATATTCCCAAGACGGACGTTCCTGACAGTGGCTGGAAATGTAAGGGGGGTGCTGCAGTGACTACCGGCTGGAAACCGAAGACATTGAAAGGGAGAAGTCACCGGCATCAGTACCGGGACAGGTCCATCCAGTGCCCAGGGCAAAGGATGCAGAACAGCCCCCCCCCCCCTCCCCCCCATTATGAATAAATGTTGTAGAATGGGTAAAAAAACATAACAAATTTTATTGACAATTTATACGAAGTTGATAAAAATATGAGCGTGTCACTAAATAGGTTCACAGTAGGGTAATTCCAAAATGGTGGTTGCATCAGTATTTGGCTGAGAGAATCATACGTAGTCCCTACATGTTTCGCCCGTTGGGGCTTCGTCAGGGGAAGTATGTCTCAGACGTCTTATACAAATAGCAGCTAATAAGTGTAAAGAAGCAAAAAGCTAAATTACCACTTACAGAATGATAAACAGTTATGAACATTAAATTTAAATAGAATAGGAGATCCACCTGTAGACAGGTCCACAGGTGATGTTAAGGGGGAAACTTACCACCAGGGGCCCTAGATGAAAAGAAAGGTGAGTGGAGAGGACACCCCCACAAAGGTAAGTGCGGGAGTAACCAATGTGTCCCACCTGCGTCTGTGAGGGTGGTTACTCCCGCCCTTACCTTTGTGGGGTGTCCTCTCCACTCACCTTTCTTTTCAACTAGGGCCCCTGGTGGTAAGTTGCCCGCTTCACATCACCTGTGGACCTGTCTACAGGTGGATCTCCTACTCTATTTAAATTTAATGTTCATAACTGTTTATCATTCTGTAAGTGGTAATTTAGCTTTTTGCTTCTTTACACTTATTAGCTGCTATTTGTATAAGACGTACTTCCCCTGATGAAGCCCCAACGGGCGAAACATGTAGGGACTACGTATAATTCTCTCAGCCAAATACTGATGCAACCACCATTTTGGAATTACCCTACTGTGAGCCTATTTAGTGATACCGCTCGTATTTTTATCAACTTCGTATAAATTGTCAATAAAATTTGTTATATTTTTTTACCAATGTGGTAACTATGAGTCTTCTATTGTGCCTGATAATTAGAACCATAATAGTCCAGTTTCTTTTCCTTTTGTTTTTCATTAAAAAATTTGGGATGAGGTGCGTTACATTAGGTGTCTACCCATAGGCCAGACCACAACAATACTAGATACCAAACGTGTCAAGCCTTAGAATGACGTGCGCCCACAAACTGGCAAAAACCTTCCAAAATTTTCCATAGGCGGCGCTTTAAAAGCCTTCACAGCTTGATTGGCATTTCAGCCGGGTTTCTCTGAACCCAGAAGCAGGGCCGTGGCAAGGGGGAGGCAGAAGAGGAGGCTGCCCTGGGCACAGCGTGTATTGTAAGGATGGGGGGGGGGGGCGGTGCCGTAAGTTCCTTTCACTATAAGGCTGACAAGAGTAGTGACAGCGGCATCACTACTTCTGTCAGCCTAGCGCTGGAAGCAGCAAGGAGAGAGCTGGGAGGAGGTGCGGGCTGTGCTCTCTCTTCCCTTAAGGTTAGGGTCAGGGCGCCCCCCCCCCATCCCTGCAATAAACCACTGCGCCCAGGGCAGCCTCCCCTCCTGCCCTTCCCTTGTCCCGGCCCTGATAGTGGGCACACCCAATAATGATGCCTTATGAAGAATCTATTATGGAGAGATCAGCTATTTATCTGCTGTGACTCGGCTGACTGCGATTCGCACTCCTCCACCTTTTCTGCTGGAAACTTGTTTAAAAGAATCTATTTTACATGAAAGGCGGTCGGGAAAATATAATTCCAGGTGTTTTTATTTACTACGCCGTCTGCATTATTATTTTTAAACATAAACACAAATTTCCGAACACGATGTCGCGCGGCGGCGTCCGACGTTTTTTTTTTTTTTATTGTAAGGACGCGGTGCGTCTATATTAATCTAATCCCCCCGGGGCCGCGTTATAATTGAAACTCATAGAGCGGCAAATTGTAATAACGCTCGGACACGGAATTTTAAGTAACCCTCTGTAGAACATAATCGGAGGCGCTTTATAAAGTGTCTGAAGTGCAATCTAGGACACACGAGAGGGGATGGGGGAGGGGAGGCGCAGCGGGAGGCCGTTTACTGGGGAGATTATCGTTCATTTCTAATGATGAGAACTCCATTATAAAGAATATATACAATGTATACAATGATATCTCCTCTATAGAGAATATATACAATGTATACAATGATATCTCCATTATAGAGAATATATACAATGTATACAATGATATCTCCATTATAGAGAATATATACAATGTATACAATGATATCTCCATTATAAAGAATATATACAATGTATACAATGATATCTCCTCTATAGAGAATATATACAATGTATACAATGATATCTCCTCTATAGAGAATATATACAATGTATACAATGATATCTCCATTATAGAGAATATATACAATGTATACAATGATATCTCCATTATAAAGAATATATACAATGTATACAATGATATCTCCTCTATAGAGAATATATACAATGTATACAATGATATCTCCTCTATAGAGAATATATACAATGTATACAATGATATCTCCTCTATAGAGAATATATACAATGTATACAATGATATCTCCTCTATAGAGAATATATACAATGTATACAATGATATCTCCATTATAGAGAATATATACAATGTACACAATGATATCTCCATTATAAAGAATATATACAATGTATACAATGATATCTCCATTATAGAGACTATATACAATGTATACAATGATATCTCCCTTATAGAGAATATATACAATGTATACAATGATATCTCCATTATAAAGAATATATACAATGTACACAATGATATCTCCTCTATAGAGAATATATACAATGTATACAATGATATCTCCATTATAGAGAATATATACAATGTACACAATGATATCTCCATTATAGAGAATATATACAATGTATACAATGATATCTCCATTATAGAGACTATATACAATGTATACAATGATATCTCCCTTATAGAGAATATATACAATGTATACAATGATATCTCCATTATAAAGAATATATACAATGTACACAATGATATCTCCTCTATAGAGAATATATACAATGTATACAATGATATCTCCATTATAGAGAATATATACAATGTATACAATGATATCTCCATTATAGAGAATATATACAATGTATACAATGATATCTCCATTATAGAGAATATATACAATGTACACAATGATATCTCCATTATAAAGAATATATACAATGTACACAATGATATCTCCATTATAGAGAATATATACAATGTACACAATGATATCTCCATTATAGAGAATATATACAATGTATACAATGATATCTCCATTATAGAGAATATATACAATGTATACAATGATATCTCCATTATAGAGAATATATACAATGTACACAATGATATCCCCATTATAGAGAATATATACAATGTATACAATGATATCTCCATTATAGAGAATATATACAATGTACACAATGATATCTCCATTATAGAGAATATATACAATGTACACAATGATATCTCCATTATAAAGAATATATACAATGTACACAATGATATCTCCATTATAGAGAATATATACAATGTATACAATGATATCTCCATTATAGAGAATATATACAATGTACACAATGATATCTCCATTATAAAGAATATATACAATGTACACAATGATATCTCCATTATAGAGAATATATACAATGTATACAATGATATCTCCATTATAGAGAATATATACAATGTATACAATGATATCTCCTCTATAGAGAATATATACAATGTATACAATGATATCTCCTCTATAGAGAATATATACAATGTATACAATGATATCTCCTCTATAGAGAATATATACAATGTATACAATGATATCTCCTCTATAGAGAATATATACAATGTACACAATGATATCTCCTCTATAGAGAATATATACAATGTATACAATGATATCTCCATTATAGAGAATATATACAATGTATACAATGATATCTCCTCTATAGAGAATATATACAATGTATACAATGATATCTCCTCTATAGAGAATATATACAATGTATACAATGATATCTCCTCTATAGAGAATATATACAATGTATACAATGATATCTCCTCTATAGAGAATATATACAATGTACACAATGATATCTCCTCTATAGAGAATATATACAATGTATACAATGATATCTCCATTATAGAGAATATATACAATGTACACAATGATATCTCCATTATAAAGAATATATACAATGTATACAATGATATCTCCATTATAGAGAATATATACAATGTACACAATGATATCTCCATTATAAAGAATATATACAATGTACACAATGATATCTCCATTATAGAGACTATATACAATGTATACAATGATATCTCCATTATAAAGAATATATACAATGTACACAATGATATCTCCTCTATAGAGAATATATACAATGTATACAATGATATCTCCATTATAAAGAATATATACAATGTATACAATGATATCTCCATTATAGAGAATATATACAATGTACACAATGATATCTCCATTATAAAGAATATATACAATGTACACAATGATATCTCCTCTATAGAGAATATATACAATGTATACAATGATATCTCCATTATAGAGAATATATACAATGTATACAATGATATCTCCATTATAGAGAATATATACAATGTACACAATGATATCTCCTCTATAAAGAATATATACAATGTATACAATGATATCTCCATTATAGAGAATATATACAATGTACACAATGATATCTCCATTATAAAGAATATATACAATGTATACAATGATATCTCCATTATAGAGAATATATACAATGTACACAATGATATCTCCTCTATAAAGAATATATACAATGTATACAATGATATCTCCATTATAGAGAATATATACAATGTACACAATGATATCTCCATTATAAAGAATATATACAATGTATACAATGATATCTCCTCTATAGAGAATATATACAATGTACACAATGATATCTCCTCTATAGAGAATATATACAATGTATACAATGATATCTCCTCTATAGAGAATATATACAATGTATACAATGATATCTCCTCTATAAAGAATATATACAATGTATACAATGATATCTCCTCTATAGAGAATATATACAATGTATACAATGATATCTCCTCTATAGAGAATATATACAATGTATACAATGATATCTCCATTATAGAGAATATATACAATGTACACAATGATATCTCCTCTATAGAGAATATATACAATGTATACAATGATATCTCCATTATAAAGAATATATACAATGTATACAATGATATCTCCATTATAGAGAATATATACAATGTATACAATGATATCTCCATTATAAAGAATATATACAATGTATACAATGATATCTCCCTTATAGAGAATATATACAATGTATACAATGATATCTCCTCTATAGAGAATATATACAATGTATACAATGATATCTCCATTATAAAGAATATATACAATGTATACAACAATATCTCCATTATAGAGAATATATACAATATATACAATGATGTCTCCATTATAGAGAATACCGTATATACCAGAGTATAAGCCGACCCGAGTATAAGCCGAGGCACCTAATTTTACCACACAAAACTGGGAAAACGTATTGACTCGAGTATAAGCCTAGGGTGTCCATCTGCATGCCTCACTGTGCCCATGACTAGACTGACGTTTAACATGGGAGTCTATGGAAGGGGTGCCCGGCTTTGAAAAATCGGTGCTCCCCGGCCGTAGGTTCCCCAGACAAAAACCTTTGCACACTTATAGAGGAGAAATGGGGCTACATGTATGCCAAATCTCGGGTCCAGGGGACCTACTACCAGCCGGTACCGGGTCCCCAAAGTTACCAGAGAAATTACTGTTTAACATGAGAGTCTACGGAAGGGGTGCCCGGCTTTGAAAAATCGGTGCTCCCCAGCCGTAGGTCCCCTGGACAAAAAACTTTGCACACTTATAGAGGAAGATTGGGGCTATATGTGTTTGGGGTTTAGGGGACCTACGGCCGGCCAGTACCGGGTCCCCAAATTTCGGGAGATTAGGCGCAAAAAGGTGACTCGAGTATAAGCCGGGGGGGGGGGGGGGGCATTTTCAGCACAAAAAAAATGGGCTGAAAAACTCGGCTTATACTCAAGTATATACGGTATATACAATGTATACAATGATATCTCCATTATAGAGAATATACTGTATACAATATATACAACGATATCTCCTCTATAGAGAAGATATAAATTGTATATCATGGAGAATAAATCCGATGTATAGAATGCAGGAGGTAAGTGTTCTGAGAGGTCACCCACACATCGGCTTTTCCTCGTATATATTCTGTTTTGGTGTACCTGGTGTCTCTAGAGAGCTGCTACCACACCAGGCCTGCTGAGAACAGGGGGGCCATGGAGGACAGGGGGCCCCTGGAGAACAGGGGGGCCCATGGAGGACAGGGGGGCCAATGGAGGACAGGGGGACCATGGAGGTAAGGGGACCCATGAAGGACCGGGACCCATGGAGGACCGGGACCCATGGAGGACAGGGGGGCCCATGGAGGACAGGGGGGCCCATGGAGGACAGAGGGGCCCATGGAGGACAGGGGGTCCATGGAGAACAGGGGGGGGCATGGAGGACAGGGGGCCCATGGAGGACAGGGGGCCCATGGAGGACAGGGGGGCCCATGGAGGACAGGGGGGCCCATGGAGGACAGGGGGCCCATGGAGGCTCATGGATGACAGGGGGCCCATGGAGGACAGGGGGGCCCATGGAGGACAAGGGGTGAATGGAGAACAGGTGGCCAATGGAGGACAGGGGGTGCATGGAGAAAAGGTGGCCAATGGAGGTCAGTGGGCCCATGGAGGACAGGGGGGCCCATGAAGAACAGGGGGCCCATGAAGAACAGGGGGCCCATGGAGAACAGATGGCAAATGGAGGACAGGGGGCCCATGGAGGACGGGGGGGCCAATGGAGGACAGGGGGCCCATAGAGGACAGGGGGCCCATAGAGGACAGGGGGCCCATGGAGGACAGGGGGCCCCATGGAGGACAGGGGGGCCCCATGGAGAACAGGGGGGCCCCATGGATAACTGTTTGTTTGCTTTAAGGCCTCATGCCCACGGACGTTTTTACAGCCACGTTTTTGAGCGTTTTTTACAGCTTAAAAACGCCTGTCCATGTTAGTCTATAGCTTCATGCCCACCTAGACATTTTTGAGCTGCAAATAGCATAGACGTTTTTAAGCTGTAAAAAAAACCCAGGACCAGTGCGTTCCTCAGCGTCGGAGTTAGGCAGAAAAAAACGCGAGCGTCAAAAAACGCTCAAAAACGCGCAAAAACACGCACTAACGCGCAGTCGCGTTTTTTAGCTCTGACGTTTTTTTTTTTGTTTTTTTTTTCTTCTCAAAAAAATAAATAAAAAATGTACAATAACATGGACAGGCGTTTTTAAGCTGTAAAAAACGCAGCTGTAAAAACTTCAGTGGGCATGAAGCCTTAATGTGAACCTGTATTTTCCTACAGCCCATCCAGACTGGGGTGCACTTACCTTCCCTGCCACCCAAATCCACAGACAAGACTTCTGTACATTTTATCTTGCTGACCAACTGCAGGATGTGTGGGTCGCATTTCCAACATCCCCTTCCCCCATCTCTCTTTTTTTTTTTTGCACTGGTACATGTTTCACAGGTGAGTGCCCCCCCCCCCATGCTTTTTTTGACCCCCTCTTGCTTATTAGCCCTGAAATTGGGAATTTTTATATTGACAGATTTGGCTTTTATTGGTTGCAGGGGGGTCCGGCACCCGGGGGCAGTCTGGCTCTTCACAGATAGAAATATCTGGCTGAGAATGAGAAGTAAATTGGCGCCTGCGCTGCCCCCAATAGGTAGGTGCCCTGGGTGTCCCCGATGTAGATTATCCATCCAGGTGTCACCGTGTTCTACACATACGAAGCAAGAATAACGAGAGTTGACTGATTTCCAAAGACGCCCCCTTCTGGCAGCGCCGGGTTGTCCCGCCCTTTATCTATTGGCCCCGGAGGAATAATAACGAGTGAGATGATTGGGAATGAAGAAGAGATTATCGGGACTTACATTCTCTGTGGTTCCTGTGATGACATGGAGACCGTCATACGTAGACTTGATGTACATACCCTGGAAGAGAGACATTCAATCGGTCACATTGGACACTACAGACATGATATAGATCAGACTTCATGGAGGGATCAATGGGGGGAGGGGGGGGGGTTCACTAAAACTGGAGCACACAGAATCCGGTGCAGCTCCACATGGCGGCCAATCAGCTTCTAAGTTCAGATTGTTCAATTAAGATTTGACCACAAAACCTGGAAGCTGATTGGTTACCGTGCACCAGATTATGCACTCTCCAGTTTTAGTGAATCAACCCCCCAATGTGCACCCCAAGAGTGGGAGGGGGTCAGCACATCTGTCTATTAGGCCGCTGTTCACTCCTCTATGGCTGACAACGGGTGACGTCTAATTGGGGGTTCCATATTATCCCACACACATATTACAGAGTAGGGCCAGATTTAGACCTTGGGGGGCCCTGGGGAACTTCAGGTCCGGGGGGGGCCCGGGGCACTTCAGGTCCGGGGGGGCCCGGGGCACTTCAGGTCTGGGGGGGGGCCCGGGGCACTTCAGGTCTGGGGGGGGGCCCGGGGCACTTCAGGTCTGGGGGGGGGCCCGGGGCACTTCAGGTCTGGGGGGGGGCCCGGGGCACTTCAGGTCTGGGGGGGGGGCCGGGGCACTTCAGGTCTGGGGGGGGCCCGGGGCACTTCAGGTCTGGGGGGGGGCCCGGGGCACTTCAGGTCTGGGGGGGGGCCCGGGGCACTTCAGGTCTGGGGGGGGCCCGGGGCACTTCAGGTCCGGGGAAGCGGGGCACTTCAGGTCCGGAGAAGCGGGGCACTTCAGGTCCGGAGAAGCGGGGCACTTCAGGTCCGGAGAAGCGGGGCACTTCAGGTCCGGAGAAGCGGGGCACTTCAGGTCCGTGGGGGGGGGGGGTGGGACACATCAGTTCTGTGGGGGGTGGGGTACTTCAGGTCCGGGGAAGCGGGGCACTTCAGGTCCGGGGAAGCGGGGCACTTCAGGTCCGGGGAAGCGGGGCACTTCAGGTCCGGGGGGGGGGCCCGGGGCACTTCAGGTCCGGGGGGGGGGCCCGGGGCACTTCAGGTCCGGGGGGGGGGCCCGGGGCACTTCAGGTCCGGGGGGGGGCCCGGGGCACTTCAGGTCCGGGGGGGGGGCCCGGGGCACTTCAGGTCTGGGGGGGGGCCCGGGGCACTTCAGGTCTGGGGGGGGGGCCGGGGCACTTCAGGTCTGGGGGGGGGCCCGGGGCACTTCAGGTCTGGGGGGGGCCCGGGGCACTTCAGGTCTGGGGGGGGGCCCGGGGCACTTCAGGTCTGGGGGGGGCCCGGGGCACTTCAGGTCTGGGGGGGGGCCCGGGGCACTTCAGGTCTGGGGGGGGCCCGGGGCACTTCAGGTCCGGGGAAGCGGGGCACTTCAGGTCCGGAGAAGCGGGGCACTTCAGGTCCGGAGAAGCGGGGCACTTCAGGTCCGGAGAAGCGGGGCACTTCAGGTCCGTGGGGGGGGGGTGGGACACATCAGTTCTGTGGGGGGTGGGGTACTTCAGGTCCGGGGAAGCGGGGCACTTCAGGTCCGGGGAAGCGGGGCACTTCAGGTCCGGGGGGGGGCCCGGGGCACTTCAGGTCCGGGGGGGGGGCCCGGGGCACTTCAGGTCCGGGGGGGGGGCCCGGGGCACTTCAGGTCCGGGGGGGGGGCCCGGGGCACTTCAGGTCCGGGGGGGGGGCCCGGGGCACTTCAGGTCCGGGGGGGCCCGGGGCACTTCAGGTCCGGGGGGGGGGCCCGGGGCACTTCAGGTCCGGGGGGGGGCCCGGGGCACTTCAGGTCCGGGGGGGGGGCCCGGGGCACTTCAGGTCCGGGGGGGGGGGCCCGGGGCACTTCAGGTCCGGGGGGGGGGGGCCCGGGGCACTTCAGGTCTGGGGGGGGCCCGGGGCACTTCAGGTCTGGGGGGGGGCCCGGGGCACTTCAGGTCTGGGGGGGGCCCGGGGCACTTCAGGTCCGGGGAAGCGGGGCACTTCAGGTCCGGAGAAGCGGGGCACTTCAGGTCCGGAGAAGCGGGGCACTTCAGGTCCGGAGAAGCGGGGCACTTCAGGTCCGTGGGGGGGGGTGGGACACATCAGTTCTGTGGGGGGTGGGGTACTTCAGGTCCGGGGAAGCGGGGCACTTCAGGTCCGGGGAAGCGGGGCACTTCAGGTCCGGGGAAGCGGGGCACTTCAGGTCCGGGGGGGGGGCCCGGGGCACTTCAGGTCCGGGGGGGGGGCCCGGGGCACTTCAGGTCCGGGGGGGGGCCCGGGGCACTTCAGGTCCGGGGGGGGGGGGCCCGGGGCACTTCAGGTCTGGGGGGGGGCCCGGGGCACTTCAGGTCTGGGGGGGGGCCCGGGGCACTTCAGGTCTGGGGGGGGGGGCCCGGGGCACTTCAGGTCTGGGGGGGGCCCGGGGCACTTCAGGTCTGGGGGGGGGCCCGGGGCACTTCAGGTCTGGGGGGGGCCCGGGGCACTTCAGGTCCGGGGAAGCGGGGCACTTCAGGTCCGGAGAAGCGGGGCACTTCAGGTCCGGAGAAGCGGGGCACTTCAGGTCCGGAGAAGCGGGGCACTTCAGGTCCGTGGGGGGGGGTGGGACACATCAGTTCTGTGGGGGGTGGGGTACTTCAGGTCCGGGGAAGCGGGGCACTTCAGGTCCGGGGAAGCGGGGCACTTCAGGTCCGGGGAAGCGGGGCACTTCAGGTCCGGGGGGGGGCCCGGGGCACTTCAGGTCCGGGGGGGGGGGCCCGGGGCACTTCAGGTCCGGGGGGGGGGGGCCCGGGGCACTTCAGGTCCGGGGGGGGGCCCGGGGCACTTCAGGTCCGGGGGGGGGCCCGGGGCACTTCAGGTCCGGGGGGGGGGGCCCGGGGCACTTCAGGTCCGGGGGGGCCCGGGGCACTTCAGGTCCGGGGGGGGGCCCGGGGCACTTCAGGTCCGGGGGGGGCCCGGGGCACTTCAGGTCCGGGGGGGGGGCCCGGGGCACTTCAGGTCCGGGGGGGGGGGCCCGGGGCACTTCAGGTCCGGGGGGGGGGGCCCGGGGCACTTCAGGTCCGGGGGGGGGGGCCCGGGGCACTTCAGGTCCGGGGGGGCGGGGCACATCAGGTCCGGGGGGGCGGGGCACTTCAGGTCAGGGGGGGCTCACACACAGAGTTGTTTTACATTCTCAATGACAGTCAAATTCCGTAAAAAAAAAAAAAAAGCCATAAATTATATAATATATCAGTCCGGAGTGAAAACTTTTTTTCCTTTCCCATCTCCTTCTAAAACTAAAGCAAACATTTCACTGGAATCTCACCGGGAAGAAGTCGCCATTTTCTCCCGTCTCCGAATTTCTTACATTTTCCAAAAAGGATTTTCTCTTTTTCTTTTTTTTTGTTATTTTACCAACTTTTCGGTTTGTTTGGATGGAATAAATACAAAAATGCTGAAATCTCTCTGATGAGGAATGTAATGCCGCGTACACACGATCATTTTTCCCGTCGGGAAAAATGACTTTTTTTTTTCGCCGAGAAAAACGATCGTCTGTGGGCTTTATGCCGTTTTTCTCGTTGAGAAAAACTTCAGGAAAAACGACGAGAAAAATTAGAACATGTTCTAAATTTTCTCATCGTTTTTTCCATCGTTTTTTTCCGCGGCAGTTTTCCCATAGGGAGACACTGCCGCGGAGCCCACAGACGGTCGTTTTTCTCGACAAAGAAAAAAATTACGGGAAAAACGGTCGTGTGTGGGGGAAAATGCCGTTCCCTCGTTTTTCATTTTATTTCATGTCGTGATTCACGGCGGTGTTTTCACCGCCGTGAATCACGATCGTGTGTACGCGGCATTAGAAGGAGGAGGGAGGGGAACGCTGCGGGAACAAGCGGTATGAGAATAAACGCATTATGCTGCATGATTTCCCGCTTCCACCTGAATGTTCCTGGAGATGTCTCCTCTGTATGAGTGTTGCATGCTGGGAAGTCTGCTCCATGTCACCACCGTACACCGACCCCCATCCCCCAGTGAAGTGTGAGCAAACCTTCGACCCACAGGAACCAGAAAAATAGAGAAAACTTCACATCGCCGCAAATTCCACCCCATGAACGCTACCATGATACAGGATCGGCCCCTCCCACAGAGTCACACCTTGCTACAAAGTTACAATGTACAGTCTGATCACTGGGGGAGGGGAGACTGAGGAAATGCTTCCGCCTGCCTTCTACAAAGTTACAATGTACAGTCTGATCACTGGGGGAGGGGAGACTGAGAAAATTACTCCTCCTCCTTCTACAAAGGTACAATGTACAGTCTGATCACTGGGGGGAGGGGAGACTGAGGCAAACGCTTCCTCCTGCCTGTAGCAGACTGATGACATCATCTCATCCTAGGCAGTCACGGACTTGAGCTCCAGGATGACCTCATCTCGAACTAGGCAAAGTCACTTACTGGAGCTCCAGAATGACCTCATCTCAGCCTAGGCAAAGACACTTACTGGAGCTCCAGAATGACCTCATCTCAACCTAGGCAAAGACACTGACTGGGGCTCCAGGATGACCTCATCTCAACCTAGGCAAAGTCACTGACTGGGGCTCCAGGATGACCTCATCTCAGCCTAGGCAAAGACACTTACTGGAGCTCCAGAATGACCTCATCTCAACCTAGGCAAAGACACTGACTGGGGCTCCAGGATGACCTCATCTCAACGTCACTGACTGGGGCTCCAGGATGACCTCATCTCAGCCTAGGCAAAGACACTGACTGGGGCTCCAGGATGACCTCATCTCAGCCTAGGCAAAGTCACTGACTGGGGCTCCAGGATGACCTCATCTCAACCTAGGCAAAGTCACTGACTGGGGCTCCAGGATGACCTCATCTCAGCCTAGGCAAAGACACTTACTGGAGCTCCAGAATGACCTCATCTCAACCTAGGCAAAGACACTGACTGGGGCTCCAGGATGACCTCATCTCAACGTCACTGACTGGGGCTCCAGGATGACCTCATCTCAGCCTAGGCAAAGACACTGACTGGGGCTCCAGGATGACCTCATCTCAGCCTAGGCAAAGACACTGACTGGGGCTCCAGGATGACCTCATCTCAGCCTAGGCAAAGACACTTACTGGAGCTCCAGAATGACCTCATCTCAACCTAGGCAAAGACACTGACTGGGGCTCCAGGATGACCTCATCTCAACCTAGGCAAAGACACTGACTGGGGCTCCAGGATGACCTCATCTCAACCTAGGCAAAGTCACTGACTGGGGCTCCAGGATGACCTCATCTCAGCCTAGGCAAAGACACTGACTGGGGCTCCAGGATGACCTCATCTCAACCTAGGCAAAGTCACTGACTGGGGCTCCAGGATGACCTCATCTCAGCCTAGGCAAAGACACTTACTGGGGCTCCAGGATGACCTCATCTCAACGTCACTGACTGGGGCTCCAGGATGACCTCATCTCAACCTAGGCAAAGTCACTGACTGGGGCTCCAGGATGACCTCATCTCAGCCTAGGCAAAGACACTGACTGGGGCTCCAGGATGACCTCATCTCAGCCTAGGCAAAGTCACTGACTGGGGCTCCAGGATGACCTCATCTCAGCCTAGGCAAAGACACTTACTGGGGCTCCAGGATGACCTCATCTCAGCCTAGGCAAAGTCACTGACTGGGGCTCCAGGATGACCTCATCTCAGCCTAGGCAAAGTCACTGACTGGGGCTCCAGGATGACCTCATCTCAGCCTAGGCAAAGTCACTGACTGGGGCTCCAGGATGACCTCATCTCAGCCTAGGCAAAGTCACTGACTGGGGCTCCAGGATGACCTCATCTCAGCCTAGGCAAAGTCACTGACTGGGGCTCCAGGATGACCTCATCTCAGCCTAGGCAAAGTCACTGACTGGGGCTCCAGGATGACCTCATCTCAGCCTAGGCAAAGACACTGACTGGGGCTCCAGGATGACCTAATTTCATCATAGGCAAAGTAACTGACCGGAGCTCCTGGATGACATCATCTCAGCCTAGGCAAAGTCACTGACTGGGGCTCCAGGATGACCTCATCTCAACCTAGGCAAAGTCACGGACTGGAGCTCCAAGATGACCTAATTTCATCATAGGCAAAGTAACTGACCGGAGCTCCTGGATGACATCATCTCAGCCTAGGCCAAGTCACTGAATTTTTTATGATAAAAGGTGGAGCTTTTTTTTTTTGGATTCATGTAGACTGTGACAGGAGGGTCACTTTGGACACAGGGTGAGCCAGGAAATAATGGACATTAAGAAATATATCTTGGGCTACCTAAAATAGGTCTGTGATATTTATCCACCATATTCCCAAGGATAGCTGTAAATAATAGGATTTTTATAACAGCTTACCTGTAAAATCCTTTTCTTGGAGTACATCACGGGACACAGAGCGGCATAGTCATTACTATGTGGGTTATATAGATACCGTCAGGTGCTGGCACTGGCAACTTCCAAAACCGGAAGTACCCTCCCCTATATAAGCCCCTCCCATCCGGGAGCACCTCAGTTTTGTAGCAAAGCAATAAGTGTCCCCAAAGAGGGGCGGGAGCTCTGTGTCCCGTGATGTACTCCAAGAAAAGGATTTTACAGGTAAGCTGTTATAAAAATCCTATTTTCTTTCTCGTACATCACGGGACACAGAGCGACATAGTCATTACTAATGGGATGTCCTAAAGCAATGCCCAATGAGGGGGGGGGGATACACCATACATAAGCTGAGCGCTATCGGACATGAGGATCTTTTGCGGCCTGCAACACACTGCGCCCAAAGGCGACATCCTCCTGACTTCTAACGTCCACCTGGTAGAACCTAGTAAACGTGTGTACTGAAGACCATGTTGCGGCTAGGGATGAGCTTCGTGTTCGAGTCGAACATACGTTCGACTCGAACATCGGCTGTTCGATCGTTCGACGAAGATCGAACGATTTGGGCCGTTCGCGCCAAATTCGAGTGACGCGAACGGCCCACAATGCACTACGCCATCGCAGTGTCATCCAGGCGCTGTGATTGGCCAAGCATGCACTGTGACCCCGCATGCTTGGCCAATCACAGCGCCGGCAGCGAGGAGAGCAATGATTGGCCACAGGCAGGATGCCTGTGGCCAATTATTGCTGAGGGTGTTTAGTACACGCCCCACACTATAAAAGGCCGCCAGCACGGCGGCCTAGTGTAGTGTGTTCCGGAGCAGGGATAGAGCAGCATAGGCAGGGACAGTGACTGTTATTTATTTCTTGCTTAACCTGGATTCCTTTAGTTTAGGGAAAGAGAAGGATAGGTAGGGAGAGTGTCAGTGTGTTTTGTGCTTGTGCTATAGTGTGCTTAAAAAAAACATTTATTCTAGGGACAGAAAACTCTAGGTAGGGACAGTGTCAGTTTCTTTCACTCTGCAAGTCCTTGTTTCCAGGGACCTGGAAGTACAGTGAGTGAATTGTCCTTGTGCTATATTGTGCTTAAAAAAACATTTATTCTAGGGACAGAAAACTGTAGGTAGGGAGAGTGTCAGTTTCTTTCACTCTGCAAGTCCTTGTTTCCAGGGACCTGTAAGGACAGTGAGTGAATTGTCCTTGTGCTATATTGTGCTTAAAAAAAACATTTATTCTAGGGACAGAAAACTGTAGGTAGGGAGAGTGTCAGTTTATTTCACTCTGCAAGTCCTTGTTTCCAGGGACCTGGAAGGACAGTGACTGAATTGTCCTTGTGCTATATTGTGATTAAAAAAAACATTTATTCTAGGGACAGAAAACTGTAGGTAGGGAGAGTGTCAGTTTCTTTCACTCTGCAAGTCCTTGTTTCCAGGGACCTGTAAGGACAGTGAGTGAATTGTCCTTGTGCTATATTGTGCTTAAAAAAAACATTTATTCTAGGGACAGAAAACTGTAGGTAGGGAGAGTGTCAGTTTATTTCACTCTGCAAGTCCTTGTTTCCAGGGACCTGGAAGGACAGTGACTGAATTGTCCTTGTGCTATATTGTGATTAAAAAAAACATTTATTCTAGGGACAGAAAACTGTAGGTAGGGAGAGTGTCAGTTTATTTCACTCTGCAAGTCCTTGTTTCCAGGGACCTGGAAGGACAGTGAGTGAATTGTCCTTGTGTTATATTGTGATTAAAAAAAACATTTTTTCTAGGGACAGAAAACTGTAGGTAGGGAGAGTGTTTTTTTTCTTTCACTCTGCAAGTCCTTGTTTCCAGGGACCTGGAAGGACAGTGAGTGAATTCTCCTTGTGCTATATTGTGCTTAAAAAAAACATTTATTCTAGGGACAGAAAACTGTAGGTAGGGAGAGTGTCAGTTTATTTCACTCTGCAAGTCCTTGTTTCCAGGGACCTGTAAGGACAGTGAGTGAATTGTCCTTGTGCTATATTGTGATTAAAAAAAACATTTATTCTAGGGACAGAAAACTGTAGGTAGGGAGAGTGTCAGTTTATTTCACTCTGCAAGTCCTTGTTTCCAGGGACCTGGAAGGACAGTGACTGAATTGTCCTTGTGCTATATTGTGATTAAAAAAAACATTTATTCTAGGGACAGAAAACTGTAGGTAGGGAGAGTGTCAGTTTATTTCACTCTGCAAGTCCTTGTTTCCAGGGACCTGGAAGGACAGTGACTGAATTGTCCTTGTGCTATATTGTGATTAAAAAAAACATTTATTCTAGGGACAGAAAACTGTAGGTAGGGAGAGTGTCAGTTTATTTCACTCTGCAAGTCCTTGTTTCCAGGGACCTGTAAGGACAGTGAGTGAATTGTCCTTGTGTTATATTGTGATTAAAAAAAACATTTTTTCTAGGGACAGAAAACTGTAGGTAGGGAGAGTGTTTTTTTTCTTTCACTCTGCAAGTCCTTGTTTCCAGGGACCTGGAAGGACAGTGAGTGAATTCTCCTTGTGCTATATTGTGCTTAAAAAAAACATTTATTCTAGGGACAGAAAACTGTAGGTAGGGAGAGTGTCAGTTTATTTCACTCTGCAAGTCCTTGTTTCCAGGGACCTGGAAGGACAGTGACTGAATTGTCCTTGTGCTATATTGTGATTAAAAAAAACATTTATTCTAGGGACAGAAAACTGTAGGTAGGGAGAGTGTCAGTTTATTTCACTCTGCAAGTCCTTGTTTCCAGGGACCTGGAAGGACAGTGACTGAATTGTCCTTGTGCTATATTGTGATTAAAAAAAACATTTATTCTAGGGACAGAAAACTGTAGGTAGGGAGAGTGTCAGTTTATTTCACTCTGCAAGTCCTTGTTTCCAGGGACCTGGAAGGACAGTGAGTGAATTGTCCTTGTGTTATATTGTGATTAAAAAAAACATTTTTTCTAGGGACAGAAAACTGTAGGTAGGGAGAGTGTTTTTTTTCTTTCACTCTGCAAGTCCTTGTTTCCAGGGACCTGTAAGGACAGTGAGTGAATTGTCCTTGTGCTATATTGTGCTTAAAAAAAACATTTATTCTAGGGACAGAAAACTGTAGGTAGGGAGAGTGTCAGTTTATTTCACTCTGCAAGTCCTTGTTTCCAGGGACCTGGAAGGACAGTGACTGAATTGTCCTTGTGCTATATTGTGATTAAAAAAAACATTTATTCTAGGGACAGAAAACTGTAGGTAGGGAGAGTGTCAGTTTATTTCACTCTGCAAGTCCTTGTTTCAAGGGACAGAGAAGGACACCTGAAGGTAGCCCTTATTGCTTTTTTCCCATCTCCCTGCAGGCCATCTATTAGAATGTCTGGAAGGCAAACAAGGAGAGGCAGACAGTCAGGAGGCAATAAAAGAGGGCAAGCAGGCTCTGTGTCTGGGGGCAACAGTGCTGGTCGTGGACGCGGTGCATTGTCATCAGCACATGGCCATGGGACACGCTTGTCCTTCTTTTCGGCAGCTGGACATGTTGAGCCACATCATGCCGAAGACTTGGTAGAGTGGATGACCAAGCCCTCCTCCTCCTCCTCATCCTCTCTCACCCAGGCTCAGGGTACTGGAAAAGCAGCTGCCAAAGCGTCGTCTTCCCTGGTATCAATGTCAGACAAATCATCAGTCACTCCTTCCCTAGACCCACCATGTCCTCCTCCTGAGGAGTCCCCCGAACTGTTTCAGCACAGTGTTGGGTACATGCTCCAGGAGGATGCCCAGCGTTTCGAAGGGTCTGATGATGAAACCCAGCTAGAGGAAGGCAGTAGCGTAAGAGCAGACAGAGGGGATGCTCAAGAAGGACACCAATCTGGCAGTCATGTTCCAGCAGCTGCAGCATACTGCCAGATTGGCTCCTGTGATGAGGAGGGAGGGGATGATGAGGTCACTGACTCCACGTGGGTGCCTAATAGGAGAGAGGAGGAGGAGGAGGATGAGGAGGAGGCACATCTCCAACGAGGCAGGATGCCCTTTGGTGGCCAGCGTAAGGGCAGTACACCGACGGAATCACACCGCAGAGCTCCGCCTGTGCAGGGCGCTGCCTCTGCCCGTCATTCAAAAAGTTCTTTGGTGTGGGCCTTTTTTGAGGCTAGTGCATCAGATCGCACAGCTGCTGTTTGCAACATATGTCTCAAGCGTATATCGCGTGGCCAAAACATCAGCCGCTTGGGTACCACATGCCTGACCAGACATATGTTGACCTGCCATGCAGCTCGTTGGCAAGCCTACCTCAAAGACCCACACCAAAGAACAAAGCGGACCTCTCCTTGCACCGCATCAGCTGGGATCTCCAACCCCACTATAACTTCAGTCCTCTCTGAAACATGCACTGAGAGGAATGAAGGTGTAGAATTAGGTGTGTCACAGCCAAGTACTTGCGCCCACTCTGCTAGCAGTACACCGACGTCCGATTCTAGCAGGCAAATTTCCCTGCCCCAGCTGCTGGACCGTCGAAAGAAGTTCACTCCCAGCCATCCACATGCCCAGCGGTTGAATGCTAGCTTGGCTAAATTGCTAGCGCTTCAACTGCTGCCTTTTCAGTTGGTAGACTCGGCCCCCTTCCGTGAGTTTGTGCAATGTGCAGTTCCTCAGTGGCAGGTTCCCAAACGCCACTTTTTCTCACGGAAGGCTATTCCGGCTCTTTACCGGCATGTGGAAGGCAATGTCTTGGCCTCGCTGGACAGGGCGGTCAGCGGTAAGGTGCATATTACCGCTGACTCATGGTCCAGCAGGCATGGACAGGGACGTTACCTTTCTTTCACGGCCCATTGGGTCACTCTTTTGGCAGCTGGGAAGGATTCAGGACAAGGTGCAGTAGTGTTGGAGGTTGTCCCACCGCCACGCCTCCAAAATGCTACTACTGGTTGTGACACACCTCTCTCCTCCACCCCCTCCTCTTCTTCTTCCTCCATGGCCTCTTCCTGTGGTTTGTCCTATGAACCAGCGGTGCTCCGTAGCCGTTCACGGGGCTACGCAAGTACGCAGGCAAAAAGATGCCATGCCGTGCTTGCGCTGGTGTGTTTGGGGGACAGAAGCCACACTGGGGCAGAGGTCCTGTCTGCTCTGCAGGGCCAGGCCGAGAGGTGGTTGACGCCACGCCAGCTTAAGCCAGGAATGGTGGTTTGCGACAATGGCACCAACCTCCTCTCCGCCCTCCGACAGGGACAACTGACCCATGTGCCCTGTGTGGCTCACGTCCTTAACCTGGTGGTGCAGCGCTTCTTGGGCAGGTACCCGGGCTTACAGGATGTCCTGAGGCAGGCCAGGAAAGTCTGTGTGCATTTCCGCAGATCTTATAATGCCAGTGCTCGCCTGGCTGAGCTGCAAAAGGAGTTGAACCTGCCCAAGAACCGCCTTATATGTGACATGCCCACCAGGTGGAACTCAACGTTGGCCATGCTGCAGCGGCTGCACACGCAGCAGAGGGCCATCAATGAGTACCTGTGCGACTACGGCACCAGGACAGGGTCAGGGGAGCTTGGTTTTTTTTCTCCACGCCAGTGGGGCATGATCAGGGATGCATGCACTGTCCTGGCACCATTTGAGGAGGCCACGAGGATGGTGAGCAGTGACAGTGCATGCATCAGTGACACTGTACCTCTTGTCCACCTGTTGGAGCACACGCTGCGTGGAATAATGGACAGGGCACTTGAGGCAGAACAGAGGCAGGAAGAGGAGGACTTCCTTGCCTCTCAAGGCCCCCTTTACCCAGACAGTGTTCCTTCTGTCCCACCCATCGCACAGGAAGAGGAGGAGGAGGAGGAGGAGGAGGAGGAGGAGGATTGTGTCAGCATGGAGGTGGAGGCTGGCACTCAGCATCATCAGCAGCAGTCTTTTAGGGATGATTTACAGTCCCAAGAAACCAGTGGACTTGTACGTGGCTGGGAGGAGGTGGCTGCGGATCATGTCGTCCTTAGTGACCCAGAGGACTCCGGAGCGAATGCCTCAGCAAACCTACGCTGCATGGCCTCCCTGATCCTGCAAAGTCTGCGGAAGGATCCTCGTATTCTTCGGATCAAGGAGAGGGACCATTACTGGCTGGCCACTCTCCTTGATCCACGGTACAAGGGTAAGGTTGCGGACCTTATGTTACCGTCGCAGAGGGAGCAGAGGATGAGACAACTCCGGGAGGCCTTGCAGAAAGGTCTGTGCAACGCGTTCCCAGAGACTGGGAGGTTGCAAACTCCTGGTCCTGGACAACGAGTTGCTGAGGCTTCGGCCAGTCAAAGAAGGAGCGGTGGGGAAGGTGGCCGTCTGACCGATGCGTTCAGACAATTCTTTAGTCCGCAGCCCCAAAGTATGATCGGTTCCAGCAACCATCGCCAGCGTCTGATAAACATGGTGCAGGAATATCTAGGGGCAAGGTCAGACTTGGACACCTTCCCCACCGAAAATCCTCTGGCTTACTGGGTCTTGAGGATGGATCACTGGCCAGAGCTTGCACAGTATGCAATTGAGCTACTGGCCTGTCCTGCATCCAGCGTTCTTTCGGAACGCACATTCAGTGCTGCTGGAGGATTTGTCACGGATCACAGGGTGCGCCTGTCCACCGACTCGGTTGATCGACTGACTTTCATCAAGATGAACCAGTCTTGGATCACCACCAGCTACCACACACCTGATGCTGATATAACAGACTAATTGATTTTAACATGTCACATCCCTTCAAGACTGATGCTGATGCTGAGTGCCTGTGCTGTTATGTTGACTGGCTATCCTCCTCCTCCGAGTCCTCAATGATACGATTGATGATGATAGCTTGTAAGATCATTTTTGTTTATGGGTGCCGCCACCAGTGCCTAACGCCCAATTTTTCAGCCCCTGTTTAACAGGGGCGTGTAATTACAATTTTTGAAGCAATACTTTGCAACAGGGCTCATTGCTGTGCTCCAAGTACAGTATCTGTGAGGAGTTGCAGTGTTGTGCCACCAGTGCCTAACGCCCAATTTTTCAGCCCCTGTTTAACAGGGGCGTGTAATTACAATTTTTGAAGCAATACTTTGCAACAGGGCTCATTGCTGTGCTCCAAGTACAGTATCTGTGAGGAGTTGCAGTGTTGTGCCACCAGTGCCTAAGGCCCAATTTTTCAGCCCCTGTTTAACAGGGGCGTGTCATTACAATTTTTGAAGCAATACTTTGCAACAGGGCTCATTGCTGTGCTCCAAGTACAGTTGCTGTGAGGGGTTGCAGTGTTGTGCCACCAGTGCCTAAGGCCCAATTTTTCAGCCCCTGTTCAACAGGGGCATGTAATTACAATTCTTGATCTAATAATTCACAGCAGGGCCCATTGCTGCACCCACCAAGAGTAACTGTCAGGGCTTACAGTGTTGTGGCACCAGCACCACCATCAAAGGCCCAATTTTTACTACCACTGTTCAACAATTATATGTAATTAAAATTCCTGATATAATAGTTGACAGCAGGGCGTTCCAGCACCAACCAAGAGTAACTGTGAGTGCTTACAGTGTTGTGCCAACACCAACAACTAAGGGGCCTATTTCTGCAGAATATATACGGCAGGTCCCTACTTTCAAACATCCAACTTACAAACGACTCCTACTTGCAAACGCAAGAAGACAACAGGAAGTGAGAGGAAATCTACCACTAGGAAGGAAAATTCTCTCCTGTAAGAATAAATATGGGAGAAAGGTGTCTCCTCTGTACTGATGCTTTATCAGCAATCCTTGTTTCAAGAAAAACACCACATTTCAAAAACAGTTGTCATTGGGACGGAAAGTGAGGTGAAATGTTCTGAACAGGGGCACAGACAGCAAAACAAATGTTACAGGGGTGATAACCCTTACCTATGTTTTCCAAAAAGTTTAAAAATAGATTTTTGGGCTGGAGCTACACTTAAACAATGTACCTGTTCAAAATTACAAACAGACTCTACATAAGAACAAACCTACAGTCCCTGTCTTGTATGCACCGCCTGTATAGGGCTGTTCAGAGTATATAGGGCCTTTTTTATTTTATGTGCGGGGTTCCCCTTAATATCCATACAAGACCCAAAGGGGCTGGTAATGGGCTGGGGTAGGGGGGGGGTCATGGGGTAGCTATGCCATTTTTCTTAAAGAATTTCATCCATATTACCGGGACCAGACATTACATTAAAGCCGCAAGCAGTTTTAAATGGCTTTTTTTTCCTTTAGAAGTGTCATTTTGTGCAGGGACAGTTCTAAACACGGGAAACACGTGGCACTTCACAGGCATACTTTAGACACCCCCCAGGTACGATATTTAAAGGAATATTTGACTTTTTTTTTTTCACTTTATGCATCATTAAAATGACTGCTCCCGAAAAACGACCGTTTTTAAAACTTCTTTTTGCATTGATACATGTCCCCTGGTGCAGAACCCGGGTTCCCAAACCCTTTTTAGGACAATAACATGCATAATAGTTGTTATAATTAGCACTTTAGAATTCGAACGTTCGCATCCATTGTATTTAATAGGGTTCTAATGTTCGTTCGAACTTTCGGTCCGTTCGCGGGTTCTGGTGCGAACCGAACCCGGGGGTGTTCGGCTCATCACTAGTTGCGGCCTTACATACTTGAGCCAGGGAGGCCTGGTGATGCACTGCCCATGAAGTTCCAACTGCTCTTGTGGAGTGCGCCCTAACTTTGAACGGAGGCGGTCTCCTTCTCAAGCCATAGGCTTGTATTATGACCTGTCGAATCCACTTGGCTAAAGTAGATTTTGACGCTGCCTGACCCTTTCTGGGGCCTTCCGGCAGAATAAACAAAGTATCCGTTCTGCGAATCTGAGCAGTGGCTTTTAGATAAGCCTTAACTGCTCTTACTACATCCAAAGAATGCAATAACTTTTCCTCTACTGAAGTAGGTTTGGGGAAAAAAAAAAGGAAGAACCACATCTTGGTTCAAATGAAAACTCGATACCACCTTAGGAAGAAAGGCTGGATGAGGACGTAACACTACCTTGTCCTTATGGATAACCAGATATGGCTCTTTACAGGACATAGCTGCTAATTCCGACACTCTTTTAGCCGAATAAATGGCTACTAGAAAAATCAATTTCCTGGTGAGAAGCACCAAGGAAATATGCTGTAATGGTTCAAATGGTTGTTTCTGTAGAACCGACAGAACCAAGTTTAGATCCCATGGACATATGGGAATATTAACCGGAGGACTAATACGCATCACTCCTTGTATAAAGGCTTTGACTAGTGAATGCGAAGCCAAGGGCCTTTGAAAAAATATTGACAAGGCCGAAATCTGACCCTTGATAGTACTCAAGGCAAGCTTCCTATCTACAGCCCATTGTAGGAAGTCCAGAATCCTACCTATTACGTATTTACGTGGATGCCATTTCTTGGCTTCACACCAGGCGATGTACGCCTTCCAGATTCTATAGTAGATCTGCCTGGATACCGGCTTCCTGGCATTGATCATGGTAGATACCACAGCATTAGAGAGCCCTCTCTTTTTTAGAATGTGGGCTTCAATAGCCAGGCCGTCAAACCTAGGGCTGGTAAGGAAGGGTGGTATATCGGTCCTTGCGAAAGCAGGTCCGGACGGCGTGGGAGAGTCCTAGGACTCCCCACTGACATTTTACAATCTCCGCGTACCACGCTCTTCGGGGCCACGCTGGAGCCACCAGAATCACTGGTTTCTTTTCTACCCTGATTCTGCGGAATAATCGAGGTAACAATTGTGGCGGTGGGAATGCATATATCAGCTTGAACTGATCCCAAGGGAACACTAGGGCATCCGAGCCGCAAGCTAGGGGATCCCTTGTCCGAGAGACAAACCTGTCCCCCTTTGCGTTGAATCTGGATGCTAGAAGATCTACATCCGATGTTCCCCACCGCTGACATATTGTCCAGAAACCTCGGGGTGAAGGGACCCTTCCTCTGGGCATAATTGCTGGCGACTTAGAAAGTCCGCCTTCCAATTCTCCACTCCTGGAATGAATACCGCAGATATGGCTGGGACATATCTTTCTGCCCATTTCAGGATGTAATTTACTTCCCTCTGGGCTGCACGACTCCTGGTGCCCCCCTGATGATTGATATATGCCACTGCTGTGGCATTGTCTGATTGAATTCTGACAGGGGACCCTTGGAGTTTGGATGTCCATGCTACTAGGGCATACCAGGCTGCCCGTATCTCTAAGAGATTGATGGGCAGGGCCTTTTCTGCATCCGACCATCTGCCCTGGAGAGACTATTGCTCCAGTACTGCTCCCCAGCCTATAAGGCTGGCATCTGTAGTGACCACCTTCCAAGAAATCAGACTGAAGGATTTCCCTTTTTCCAGATTCTGGGGAACCAACCACCAACGGAGGCTCTTGCGAACGGAAGGGGACAAGGACATTGTAAGTCTAGGGCCTGAACTTTTTTGTTCCAGGCTGACAGTATGGCCCCTTGCAAATTCCTTGAATGGAATTGACCGTAGGGTACTGCTTCGAATGATGCCACCATTTTTCCCAGCAGCCTCATGCACAGGCGTATGGACGGCTGTCTTTTTTGTACCCACTAAGTGGATCAAATCTTTCAAAGACAACACCTTTCCTCGAGGCAAGAATATTCTTCTCTGGCCTGAATCCAACCTTAGCCCCAAGTATTCCAGACTTTTGACTGGTTTTTAGGGCTGACTTGTCTCGGTTGATAATCCAACCGTGAGATTCCAGATACTTGATTGTCTTGTGAACGACCACGTCTAGTTTTTTCACTGAGTGGTCTATCAGCAACAAGTCATCTAGATATGCCATTATCATTACACCTTGTGTTCTTAGATTGGCCAATAAAGGGCCAGAATTTTTGTAAACACTCATGGTGCTGTGGCCAAACCGAAGGGTAAGGCTCTGAACTGAAAATGGCGCCCTTCTACTGCAAAGCGTAGAAATTTTTGGTAGACTGGAAAGATGGGAATGTGCAAATAAGCATCTTTGATGTCGATCGCGGCTAACCAATCCTCCCCTTGTAGGGCAGTGGCCACCGATCGGATCGACTCCATCGGAAAGTCCTGATATACAGGAATTTGTATAGCCCTTTTAGAATTAATATGGGCCTCCCGTCCGCGTTTGCTTCGGGACTGTAAAGAGGTTTGAGTAAAACCCGAACCCTCATTCTTCCAGGGGAACCTCCATAATTACTCCTTGGAGCAATAGTTGTTCTAGTGCCAACAGGAGGGACTCTCTCTTCCGGGGATCCCTTGGCACGTTTGACCTCAAAAATGGGAAGGAGGAGAGTCTTTTAACTCCAATCTGTATCCCAAACATACTGCGGAGAGCACCTATCTGTCTTGATCGTGTCCCGCCAGGTCTCTTGTGAACAACTGGAGTCCTCCCCCCACCCGACTGAGTGGGGGCAACCCTTCAATGAATTTAACTTTGGGGGAGGTTTTGTACCTCCCCTGACCCAGGGTTTCTCATTACCCTGCTATTGTCCCTGTTTTTTTACCCCCGGGAATTGACCGAGGAGGCCGTCGGAACTGTTACACAGCCGATGCCCCAGGGACTGGAGAAGCAGGCCTCTTAAAGAAGGACCTCTAACTCTGTTTTTAACCGGCAAGAGCGTATTTTTACCGCTGGAAATTTTCTGGATATATTTGTCCAGGTTTTCCCTGAATAAGCGTTCACCATGAAATGGGACGCTAACCAGCCATTCTTTACAGGGAGCTTCAGCAGACCAGTTTTTGAGCCATAGGAGCCTACGCATATGTACTATAGACAGCGTAAGGCGGGAGGCCTGATGGACTGAATCCTCTATGGCGTCAACCGCAAAGCCTAAGGCTCTAGGTAGATCAGCTAGGGCAAAGCCTGCTGATCTGTCAAGTCCCTCAAGACCTGTTTCAACTGATCCTTCACTGCTTAGCAGACCCCAATAGCTGCTACTGCTGGTTGTGTCACCAAGCTTGCTGTAGAAAGAAGCAGACTTTCATAAGGACTCCAATCTTTTATCTATTGGGTTCTTGAACATTTGGACATTATCCACTGGACATGTCAGTGATTTATACATACAAGAGATGGCTGCGTCCACTGTAGGGACCTTCCATTTTTTTTTTTTTTTTGGATGAACTTATCCCCATGGGATAGACCACCGGAAATCTCTTGGGGGAATAAATATTTTCTCAGGACATTCCCAATCCTGGTAAATGAGCCCTTTCAGCAAAGGGTGAAGTGGAAAAGAACAGACAGTCTGGGGGCTTCTAGCGACCCCAACGAGGATACAGTAGTGGTTGATGGATCCGCAAGGTGCATTTTTAAATGCCGATCGGACCATGTTAGTCAGAGACTGAACCCATAATCTTTCAGCTTGAGATGCTGAGAAAAGGTTCCCCCACTGTTGATTCCTCTATAACAGAATCAACCTCATCCTGATCCCCTTCAGGCAGGTCGATCCCTGTATGGGACTGTTGCTCTGCTAACAGGCACTCTGAAGGAGGAGACGGAGATCGGGCGTGCTTTCCCTGACAGGGAGGCAGCGATCAATGTTGACAATCTCTCTCTAATCCTCCCAGAGCTGAGGAAAAAACCTCCTCTGTTACATACACAGGAGCAGGTGACTGAGGACAGCCACAGTACCAAGTACCCCTGCGGGGTCTCTACGGTCGCTTACCTCTGAACTTCAGGGGAGACTGGTGCAGCAGAAGTATGCCCAAGATCCTCAGAGCCCGATGAGACCCCCTTCGCTTCCTGGAAGATTCAGTTCCGGAGCTTCTGGACGGCATATTCCTAAGCCCAAAGCTGAGGTATTCCAGCCGTAATACACCACTTTTACTGAGAATAGTCTAGCACAATTGCTGCTATATCACAGTTGGTGTCTACTAAAGTGCCTTTCTAGGGGATGCCTGCATCAACCGCCTCTGTGTGCCTTTATCTGTTGCTAGCTCTGTCTGTGCATTCAATAGCCAGCTATAATGTGCTTTAAAACACGCTGGACGCCCGCACATGCGCAGTAGCGCCGCGGCGCACACCTGAGCGTCATCCACCCGCTCCGCCCCTTTTTTCAGATCGCCTCTATGAATAGAGGCGCGTGCACGCGCACGCGCGCGGGCACGTGCGCCTTCGGCGCCTTTTTTTAAAAACAATAAGGAGCTAGATGGGAGCCAGGGCCCCCTTTGCCGCAGGGCCCGGGGATGGATGAGCGCAGCAACAGGGCAGAGGAGACAGCTTCCCAGCAGAGAACATACCCACTGCCTGGATTTGATTCTGGAAGAAAAAAATCCACATTACAAGAAAAAGAACCATAGCGGCCTCTAGTGTCTAACACAGGTACCGCGGTCTTACATTTTTTTTTTTTTTTTTTCTTGCCTACTATTAAAATTTTTACATTTTCTCAGTAGTAACAGGCATACACAGAATATTAGCGGGAATACCTTAGGTAACAGGCAGAAAGACAAAATAGGCTTGGGGGTCCCTCAATAGAACCAAGTTCCCGAGGGCCCCCACTTACCTTTTCCTCGCCGCAGGACTTTGTTTGGTCCACAGAAGCCCAAACTTCACCTATCACGGCAGGCATTGTAATCAAACCTTCAGGGACCGGGTTCCCAAGGATTCCACTCCCCTGGACCTGTATAGCACCCTGCACAGAAAACATCTTGGTCGTGGGTATGACCAGAGCTCTGGATCCCAGGGTCCAGCTCTCCTAAGAGAAGCATTACAGGCAAAACCTTGCTCTTCTCTGCAAGGCCCGGGTACCGACCGTTTAGCTATGAAGCTTTTTTGGTCGGATCCGGAATAGCTTACTGAGGCCCAAAAGAACCTGTACGCAAGCTCAGTGAAAAACACATGTTTCTTCTTGGCCAACACCTTAGACACTGGCAAAAAACTGAGGTGCTCCCGGATGGGAGGGGCTTATATAGGGGAGGGTACTTCCGGTTTTGGAAGTTGCCAGTGCCAGCACCTGACGGTATCTATATAACCCATTAGTAATGACTATGTCGCTCTGTGTCCCGTGATGTACGAGAAAGAAAACTATTTACTGTTTCTGAACTCAACAGGTTAATTGAGAGATACTGAGGTGTTCAGCCTCAATCACCTGTCTGTCTAGTGTAATGCTAATCCCAGCTTCTAAAAGACCTGTTCATTGTTTGTGGTGATTTACATTCTATTGTCCATTGTGGTTTGGGGGAATTAAGCCTATAATTATAGGTTGTGGAACTAGCAGCAGACGGGTTAATTGAAGAGATGTTGATGAATCACCTGCATACTTGTGTGTATTGTACTCAACAGACAGACCGGCTACAAAACCCTTTCATTGTATATGTGGATTGGGTCTTGTTATGTTGTGGGTGGAGCTGGACCATTGTTCATGTTAAACTAATGCAGTATTGGATGGGTATAAAAGTTTCAATGTTTTTCTCAATAAATTCATTCGATGCTAGGAAGATACAGAGTGCGTCTCGTTCTTCCAGAAGGATTAATTCCTATGGGAAGTGGTCACCTGGCTGTGGAGGGTCGATAGTGGTTGTGTGTTCAGAGAGGGAATATTCTAAACGGCGTTAACCCCTTTCATATTGGAGGGTGTCGTTACATAGACTTTACTGAGAAGTAATAACCAACCCCAAACCAGCCCACTCATTGAACAAGCTGCATAGTGATGAGGTCACAGCTGTCGCCTCCTATCTGCAAACTCTAATGCCGCCTACACACGAGCGGAATTCCCGTTGGAAAAAAATTGGATGGTTTTTCCGACAAATTCCGCTCAAGCCTGCCTTGTATGCACACGGTCACACAAAAGTTTGGTGAACTTTTGACTGCCAAGAGTGCGATGACGTAAAAGACTATGACGAGCCGAGAAAATGAAGTTCTTTGCTTCCGAGCATGCGTCGATTTGTTTCCGAGCATGCGTCGATTTGTTTCCGAGCATGCGTCGGAATTTGTACACACGATCGGAAATTCCAAACGGATTTTTTTCCGACGGAAAAATAGAGAACCTGCTCTCTATCTAACTCCGTCGGAAATTCCGACAGAAAAAGTCCCATCAGACTTTTTCCATCGGAAATTTCCGACCGTGTGTACGCGGCACCAGTGTTAGCTTTACCAGCACTGTGAAATGTATGTAAGCCTCCCTGCGCTCTCCCTCATTCATTTGTGCAGGGGATTGATATACAGACAGATTTGGATCTTGTCTCCGCCCCCTCCTGTAGTTTTCTGGTAGTGGGTGGTGCTTGCCAGGCCCCTCCCACTATCTCTACTCTTCACAGGCTGTGTAGAGCATAGTGATGATACCACTGCTACATTTACAAGGTCATATCTGGGTTTGCAAAGATATTCGGCGCACACAAAGTGGATTTATATCCTTTTAGGGAATTTATCTAAATACATTTTTTTGCCGCCTGGAGTTCTGCTTTAAGTAGCGGATTGGCGCTGCGCTCATTGCTGTAGCTTGTTGGAAGATACACAGGTAAGTATTATGTCGGCTGTATTATGGGATTGTTAATGTAAGTCATTTTATCTCTTCGCCTTTAGAAATCTGAGCTCTCCTAATAGCTTCCATCGCCCGCGTGGACGAGCGCTTGTGTCCTAAATGGCGTTATTCGCTTTTTATGTGTTGCTCTGGAGCCCCCGAGGCGATCGCGATTACATCCAGACGCCGGGCCCCTCCTCTACGCGCCGCATTCAATAAATATAACAGATATTTCTGCGTCCCTGCGGATCCGGCCATCAACTTTTCATGATAACAGACAACAAACACTACAACATATCGCCCCCCCCCCACGGGCCGCCGCTTTATTTATGGCAGGGGATTCGCTCCAGACCCCTCCGGATGCAGAGAGCCCACCTGGAGCACATAGGAAGGGAGCAAACACAAGAATGAAAAAAAAAAGTGTGTTTAGAGTCATTTCATTTATTTTGTATTATTTGTATTTGTTTTACTATTTTCTGTGTGTATTTGATTTCATCATTGTCATTATTATTGCATTTTTTTGCTCAGAAAGTAAAAAAAAAAGACAGTAACAAAAATAAAAAATTTAAAGCAACAATATGCTACACTGTTGGTTTCATTTTTTTTTTTTCTTACTGTCTTTTTTTTTTAACATTCTGAGCAAAAAAATGCAATAAATAATAAAGATAACAAGGGCCCCCGCTAGCAAAAGAGCTGGAAGAAGATAGCGGAGGCCCGGCGGAAGGACAACGGATAACCGGACGAGACGACGGGGAAGACCGGGCCCCCGCTAGCAAAAGAGCTGGAAGAAGATAGCGGAGGCCCGGCGGAAGGACAACG
The DNA here is from genome assembly GCA_029206835.1 of Rana muscosa. Lineage (NCBI taxonomy): Eukaryota > Metazoa > Chordata > Amphibia > Anura > Ranidae > Rana > Rana muscosa. Next base: position 398,864,187 of record CM055125.1, on the reverse strand, counting down.
GATAACCGGACGAGACGACGGGGAAGACCGGGCCCCGCTAGCAAAAGAGCTGGAAGAAGATAGCGGAGGCCCGGCAGAAGGAAGAAAGAACCGGAGAGCGAGAGAAGAAGAAGGAAGAAGGCGACGGAGAAGACCGGGCCCCCGCTAGCAAAAGAGCTGGAAGAAGATAGCGGAGGCCCGGCGGAATGACAACGGAGAACCGGACGAGACGACGGGGAAGACCGGGCCCCCGCTAGCAAAAGAGCTGGAAGAAGATAGCGGAGGCCCGGCAGAAGGAAGAAAGAACCGGAGAGCGAGCGAAGAAGAAGAGGGAAGAAGGCGACGGAGAAGAGCAGGCCCCGCTAGCAAAAGAGCTGGAAGAAGATAGCGGAGGCCCGGCGGAAGGACAACGGAGAACCGGACGAGACGACGGGAAAGACCGGGCCCCCGCTAGCAAAAGAGCAGGAAGAAGATAGCGGAGGCCCGGCAGAAGGACAACGGGGAACCGGACGAGACGACGGGGAAGACCGGGCCCCCGCTAGCAAAAGAGCTGGAAGAAGATAGCGGAGGCCCGGCGGAAGGACAACGGAGAACCGGACGAGACGACGGGGAAGACCGGGCCCCCGCTAGCAAAAGAGCTGGAAGAAGATAGCGGAGGCCCGGCAGAAGGAAGAAAGAACCGGAGAGCGAGAGAAGAAGAGGGAAGAAGGCGACGGAGAAGACCAGGCCCCGCTAGCAAAAGAGCTGGAAGAAGATAGCGGAGGCCCGGCGGAAGGACAACGGAGAACCAGACGAGACGACCGGGCCCCCGCTAGCAAAAGAGCTGGAAGAAGATAGCGGAGGCCCGGCAGAAGGACAACGAGGAACCGGACGAGACGACGGGGAAGACCGGGCCCCCGCTAGCAAAAAAATAAAAAATTTAAAGCAACAATATGCTATACTGTTTTTTTTTACTTTCTGAGCAAAAAAATGCAATAAATAATATACATAACAAGGGCCCCCGCTAGCAAAAGAGCTGGAAGAAGATAGCAGAGGCCCGGCAGAAGGAAGGAAGAACCGGAGAGCGCGGAGACGACACCGGAGACCCCCAAAGTCGGAAGAGACCCCCAAAGTCGGAAGAGACCCCCGGAGCTGTGTAATAACTTACTTTAAAAACCTGTGTGTGTTTTTTTATTGCCATTTTTTTGCACCAGGTGAATGGGTAGGGGTACGATGTACCCCATACTCATTCACATAGGGTGGGGGGCCCCTTATTAAAGGGGGCTCCCGGATTCCGATAAGCCCCCCGCCCGCAGACCCAGACAACCAATGGCCAGGGTTGTCGGGAAGAGGCCCTGTCCTCATCAACATGGGGGCAGGGTGCTTTGGGGTGGGGGGGGCCGCAGGTCGCCCCCCTGCCCCAAAGCACCAAACCCCCCACGTTGAGGGCATGCAGCCTGCGACGGTTCAGGAGGGAGGGGGGACCGCTCTCGCCCCCCCCTCTTTTCCTGCGGCCTGCCAGGTTGCATGCTCGGATAAGGGTCTGGTTTGGATTTTGGGGGGACCCCCACGCCATTTTTTCGGCGTAGGGGTTTCCCTTAAAATCCATACCAGACCGAAGGGCCTGGTATGCTCTTGGAGGGGGAACCCATGCCGGTTTTTTTATTTAAAATTTGGCGTGAAGTTCCCCCTCAAGATTCATACCAAACACAGTGCCTGGTGTTGGCGGGGATCCAAGTCGGATCCCCGTTCATTGAAAGTCGGACGTATGTCGGCTTCAAGTCGCAGGGCAAAGTCGGATCCAAAGTAGGACGGCTGTCGTGTCGCACTAGTGTGAACCCGGCCTCTATGTGCTTCTTAATGCGGCTATCCTAGCTGGTCATTTAGCTGGCTTTGATTGTGCAATATATGTATTGGTGGGTTGATTTTAGCTCTTTCACACTTTTACATATTTTAAAGATAACAAGGGGCTGTTTTTTTTTTTTTTGGCACTTTTAATTTAACCCATTTATGCCTGAGGTTGAAATTGTTTTAATTTGTAGGTTTATAAATAACAACCACGTCACTGCTGTTCCAATATTGGAATGTGAGGCATTAAAGAATTATTGCCCCTACACCCTTTAGGCCCCGTTCACACCTATGCGAATCGGTTGCGGCTTAAACCACATCCAATTCGCATAACATTATAAAATACATTGATTTTAATGAGGCTGGTTCACATACAGTATGTGTGATGCATTCGCACTGCACATTGCCCAAAAAACGTGTGCGTATTCTAAGGCATTGCGGTGCGGCTCAGGTGCGAATTCAGGCCCATTATCTTCTATGGGCAGGCATCTGATTCGCAGATGTGTTCAGTTCTCATCAGGATTTCTCTCCTTCTCCTCACTACACTTCCCCCCTCCCCCTCCTCTCTTCCAGGTCACCAAATTCACAGCTAAAACTGAGATGATCTGCTGAACAGTTCTCTTATCTTTTTGCAGAGATAAGAGAGCTGGAATTCGCACTGCACAAGTGTGAACCCAGCCAAGGAAAAGTCTTCAAAGTTTTATTTTTTGTTACTCCTGCCCCCCAGTAGTGTATTTAGGTTTTGTGCTGCCCTAGACCTGACTAAACTCGTGCACCCCCTAATTTAAATATGACCCACCCCTTCCTGTCAAGGTCACACCCCTTTCTGATTAAGACCTGCCCTGAAATTTTCGAGTGGGGGCACTAGTTCTGAGGGCCTGGGGGGGGGGCAATGGATTCCCTTAATTTGCATAGATTTCCTCTCACTTCCTGTTTGGCTATTGGGCAGGAAGTGAAGAGAAATCTCTGCAATAGGATAGGGATTGTAAAAAATAAACTGACAGGGGCCTGGATGATAGGACAGTCAAAATTAGAAGCAGCGGGCCCCCCCCCCACAGTTGCGGAATGCTGGCCGCCCGCATACCCCGGAAGCAGTGCCGCCGCCTTATGGGGGCGCTAGACTAATTTGCCTCTCAGCCCAGTCCGCTCCATAAGACTGGCGCTACACTATCAGTGTAGCATAGGCCGGCAGGGACTCTTTCCGTGCTGCCCCCCTGCAAAGTGCTGCCCTAGGCCTGGGCCTTGTTGGCCTAGGCCAGGATACAGCGTTGCTGCCCCCCAGGGAACTATGTGCATATATCCCTTCCCCCATCTTTCTAGGAGGTCTGGATCCTGAGCTATTGGGGTCAGCAGCAAGGAGATAAATATTTGAATTAGTTCTGAGTGACAGCGCTTGTCTCGGGCAGCTAGGTGCACGCCCATGAGGAGCGCTCACTATGCATGTAGGGGGGAATGACAGGAGAAGGAGAATGGCAGCAGGAGGTGGGGAGAGAAATGTCTACAGGAGGCGTAGGGGCTTAATAGAGATACCCAGAGAGAAGAGGAGGAGGAGAAGAGGATTGGAAGCTGGCTTAGTGAAAAGAAAGGCTGCGGGAGGCAAAAGGACTGAATACAGATGCTGGGGAGAGGAGAGGAGAGGGGAGGGAAGGGACAGGGAGAGGAGGGGAGGAGAGTGTGATTGGCAATGGGAAGCAGAGAAGAGAAAGGCTGTGGAAGGCAAGAGGACTGAATACAGATGCTGGGGAGAGGAGAGGAGAGGAGAGGAGAATGCGTTTGGAAGTGGGAAGGAGGGGAGAGAAATGCTGTGGGAGGCAAATGGACTAAATACCAATGTTGGAAGGAGAGAGCAGGAGAATGAGATTTGGGAAAGGGAGATGGGGAGATAAATGACTACAGAAAGCAAGGGGAGTAAACACAGATTCAGGAGAGGAGAGACGGGAAAGAATAAGATTGGCAGTGGGCATTGGTGGAAAGAGAGGATGGAGGAGAGGAGAGTAGTGATGAGCTGAACACCCCCGGGTTCGGTTCGCACCAGAACCCGCGAACGGACCGAAAGTTCGCACGAACATTAGAACCCTATTAAATACAATGGATGCGAACGTTCGGATTCTAAAGTGCTAATTATAACGACTATTATGCATGTTATTGTCCTAAAAAGGGTTTGGGAACCCGGGTTCTGCACCAGGGGACATGTATCAATGCAAAAAGAAGTTTTAAAAACGGACGTTTTCCGGGAGCAGTCATTTTAATGATGCATAAAGTGAAAAAAAAAAAGTCAAATATTCCTTTAAATATTGTACCTGGGGGGTGTCTATAGTATGCCTGTGAAGTGCCACGTGTTTCCCGTGTTTAGAACTGTCCCTGCACAAACCTACATTTCTAAAGGGAAAAAAGTCATTTAAAACTGCTTGCGGCTTTAATGCAATGTCTGGTCCCGGTAATATGGATGAAAATCTTTAGGAAAAATGGCATAGATACCCCATGACCCCCCCCCCCCCCCACCCCAGCCCATTACCAGCCCCTTTGGGTCTTGTATGGATATTAAGGGGAACCCCGCACACAAAATAAAAAAGGCCCTATATACTCTGAACAGCCGTATACAGGCGGTGCATACAAGACAGGGACTGTAGGTTTGTTCTTATGTAGAATCTGTTTGTAATTTTGAACAGCTGCATTGTTTAAGTGTAGCTCCATGCCAAATTCCTTTTTTTAGCTTTTTGTAAAACATAGGGAACGGTTATCACCCCTGTCACATTTTTTTTGCTGTCTGTGCCCCTGTTCAGAACATTTCACCTCACTTTGCGTCCCAATGACAACTGTTTTTGAAATGTGGTGTTTTTATTGAAACAAGGATTGGTGATAAAGCATCAGTACAGATGAGACCCCTTTCTCCCATATTAATTCTTACAGGAGAGAATTTTCCTTCCAAGGGGTAGATTTCCTCTCACTTCCTGTTGTCTTCTTGCGTTTGCAAGTAGTAGTAGTTTGTAAGTTGGATGTTTGAAAGTAGGGACCTTCCGTTTATACTCTGCAGAAATTGGCCCCTTAGGTGTTGGTGTTGGCACAACACTGAAAGCACTCACAGTTATTCTTGGTTGGTGCTGGAACGCCCTACTGTCAACTATTATATCAGGAATTGTAATAACATATAATTGTTGATCAGTGGTAGTAAAAATTGGGCCTTTGATGGTGGTGCTGGTGCCACAACACTGTAAGGCCTGACAGTTACTCTTGGTGGGTGCAGCAATGGGCCCTGCTGTGAATTATTAGATCAATAATTATAATTGCATGCCCCTGTTGAACAGGGGCTGAAAAATTGGGCCTTTGGTGGTGGTGGTGGTGGTGATGGTGGTGCTGGTGCCACAACACTGTAAGGCCTGACAGTTACTCTTGGTGAGCGCAGCAATGGGCCCTGCTGTGAATTATTAGATCAATAATTATAATTGCATGCCCCTGTTGAACAGGGGCTGAAAAATTGGGCCTTAGCCACTGGTGGCATCACCCATAAACCAAAATGATCTTCCAAGCTATCATTGTTAATCGTATCATTGAGGAGGAGGAGGAGGATAGCCAGTCAACATAACAGCACAGGCACTCAGCATCAGCATCAGTCTTGAAGGGATGTGACATTTTAAAATCAATTAGTCTGTTATATCAGCATCTGGTGTGTGGTAGCTGGTGGTGATCCAAGACTGGTTCATCTTGATGAAAGTCAGTCGATCAACCGAGTCGGTGGACAGGCGCACCCTGTGATCCGTGACAAATCCTCCAGCAGCACTGAATGTGCGTTCTGAAAGAACGCTGGATGCAGGACAGGCCAGTAGCTCAATTGCATACTGTGCAAGCTCTGGCCAGTGATCCATCCTCAAGACCCAGTAAGCCAGAGGATTTTCAGTGGGGAAGGTGTCCAAGTCTGACCTTGCCCCTAGGTATTCCTGCACCATGTATATCAGACGCTGGCGATGGTTGCTGGAACCGATCATACTTTGGGGCTGCGGACTAAAGAATTGTCTGAACGCATCGGTCAGACGGCCACCTTCCCCACCGCTCCTTCTTTGACTGCCCGAAGCCTCAGCAACTCGTTGTCCAGGACCAGGAGTTTGTAACCTCCCAGTCTCTGGGAACGCATTGCACAGACCTTTCTGCAAGGCCTCCCGGAGTTGTCTCATGCTCTGCTCCCTCTGCGACGGTACGATAAGGTCCGCAACCTTACCCTTGTACCGTGGATCAAGGAGAGTGGCCAGCCAGTAATGGTCCCTCTCCTTGATCCGAAGAATACGAGGATCCTTCCGCAGACTTTGCAGGATCAGGGAGGTCATGCAGCGTAGGTTTGCTGAGGCATTCAGTCCGGAGTCCTCTGGGTCACTAAGGACGACATGATCCGCAGCCACCTCCTCCCAGCCACGTACAAGTCCACTGGTTTCTTGGGACTGTAAATCATCCCTAAAAGACTGCTGCTGATGATGCTGAGTGCCAGCCTCCACCTCCATGCTGACACAATCCTCCTCCTCCTCCTCCTCCTACTCTTCCTGTGCGATGGGTGGGACAGAAGGAACACTGTCTGGGTAAAGGGGGCCTTGAGAGGCAAGGAAGTCCTCCTCTTCCTGCCTCTGTTCTGCCTCAAGTGCCCTGTCCATTATTCCACGCAGCGTGTGCTCCAACAGGTGGACAAGAGGTACAGTGTCACTGATGCATGCACTGTCACTGCTCACCATCCTCGTGGCCTCCTCAAATGGTGCCAGGACAGTGCATGCATCCCTGATCATGCCCCACTGGCGTGGTGAAAAAAACCCGAGCTCCCCTGACCCTGTCCTGGTGCCGTAGTCGCACAGGTACTCATTGATGGCCCTCTGCTGCGTGTGCAGCCGCTGCAGCATGGCCAACGTTGAGTTCCACCTGGTGGGCATGTCACATATAAGGCGGTTCTTGGGCAGGTTCAACTCCTTTTGAAGCTCAGCCAGGCGAGCACTGGCATTATAAGATCTGCGGAAATGCACACAGACTTTCCTGGCCTGCCTCAGGACATCCTGTAAGCCCGGGTACCTGCCCAAGAACCGCTGCACCACCAGGTTAAGGACGTGAGCCATACAGGGCACATGGGTCAGTTGTCCCTGTCGGAGGGCGGAGAGGAGGTTGGTGCCATTGTCGCAAACCACCATTCCTGGCTTGAGCTGGCGTGGCGTCAACCACCTCTCCGCCTGCCCCTGCAGAGCAGACAGGACCTCTGCCCCAGTGTGGCTCCTGTCCCCCAAACACACCAGCGCAAGCACGGCATGGCATCTTTTTGCCTGCGTACTTGCGTAGCCCCTTGAACGCCTACGGAGCACCGCTGGTTCCGAGGACAAACCACAGGAAGAGGCCATGGAGGAAGAAGAAGAGGAGGGGGTGGAGGAGAGAGGTGTGTCACTACCAGTAGTAGCATTTTGGAGGCGTGGCGGTGGAACAACCTCCAACACTACTGCACCTTGTCCTGCATCCTTCCCAGCTGCCAAAAGAGTGACCCAATGGGCCGTGAAAGAAAGGTAACGTCCCTGTCCATGCCTGCTGGACCATGAGTCAGCGGTAATATGCACCTTACCGCTGACCGCCCTGTCCAGCGAGGCCAAGACATTGCCTTCCACATGCCGGTAGAGAGCCGGAATAGCCTTCCGTGAGAAAAAGTGGCGTTTGGGAACCTGCCACTGAGGAACCGCACATTGCACAAACTCACGGAAGGGGGCCGAGTCTACCAACTGAAAAGGCAGCAGTTGAAGCGCTAGCAATTTAGCCAAGCTAGCATTCAACCGCTGGGCATGTGGATGGCTGGGAGTGAACTTCTTTTGACGGTCCAGCAGCTGGGGCAGGGAAATTTGCCTGCTAGAATCGGACGTTGGTGTACTGCTAGCAGAGTGCCCGCAAGTACTTGCCTGTGACACACCTAATTCTACACCTTCATTCCTCTCAGTGCATGTTTCAGAGAGGACTGAAGTTATAGTGGGGTTGGAGATCCCAGCTGATGCGGTGCAAGAAGAGGTCAGCTTTGTTCTTTGGTGTGGGTCTTTGAGGTAGGCTTGCCAACGAGCTGCATGGCAGGTCAACATATGTCTGATCAAGCATGTGGTGCCCAAGCGGCTGATGTTTTGGCCACGCGATATACGCTTGAGACATATGTTGCAAACAGCAGCTGTGCGATCTGATGCACTCGCCTCAAAAAAGGCCCACACCAAAGAACTTTTTGAATGACGGGCAGAGGCAGCGCCCTGCACAGGCGGAGCTCTGCGGTGTGATTCCGTCGGTGTGCTGCCCATACGCTGGCCACTCAAGGGCATCCTGCCTCGTTGGAGATGTGCCTCCTCCTCATCCTCCTCCTCCTCCTCTCTCCTATTAGGCACCCACGTGGAGTCAGTGACCTCATCATCCCCTCCCTCCTCATCACTGGAGCCAATCTGGCAGTATGCTGCAGCTGCTGGAGCATGACTGCCAGATTGGTGTCCTTCTTGAGCATCCCCTCTCTCTGCTCTCACGCTGCTGCCTTCCTCTAGCTGGGTATCATCATCAGATCCTTCCAAACGCTGGGCATCCTCCTGGAGCATGTACCCAACACTGTGCTCAAACAGTTCGGGGGACTCCTCAGGAGGAGGACATGGTGGGTCTAGGGAAGGATTGACTAATGAAGAGTGACATTGATACCAGGGAAGAGGACGCTTTGGCAGCTGCTTTGCCAGTACCCTGAGCCTTGGTGAGAGAGGATGAGGAGGATGAGGTGGGCTTGGTCATCCACTCTACCAAGTCTTCGGCATGATGTGGCTCAACATGTCCAGCTGCCGAAAACAAGGACAAGCGTGTCCCATGGCCATGTGCTGATGACAATGCACCGCGTCCACGACCAGCACTGTTGCCCCCAGACACAGAGCCTGCTTGCCCTCTTTTTTTGCCTCCTGACTGTCTGCCTCTCCTTGGTTGCCTTCCAGACATTTTAATGGATGGCCTGCAGGGAGATGGGAAAAAGAGCAATAAGGGCTACCTTCAGGTGTATACTGTGCAGGAGGCTTAGCAACAATGACACTGACACTGTCCCCTGCCTATCCTTCTCTGTCCCTAAACACAAGGATTGAAAATATGGTTCAGCAAAATAGTTTTAGAACAGAATAGCACACTGACACTTTCCCTCACTGTACCTCTCTGTCCCTAAACTCAAGGATTGAAAATATGGTTCAGCAAGATTGGTTTAGAACAGAATAGCACACTGACACTTTCCCTCACTGTACCTCTCTGTCCCTACAAACAAGGATTAGCACAGAATAGCACACTGTCACTGACACTCTCCCTACCTATCCTTATTTGTCCCTAAACACAAGGAATCCAGGATTAGTAAAGGAAAATAATGACACTGTCCCTGCCTATGCTTCTCTTTCCCTGCTCCGGAACACACTACACAAGGCCGCCGCGCTGGCAGCCTTTTATAGTGTGGGGCGTGTACTAAACCCCCTCAGCAATAATTGGCCACAGGCATCCTGCCTGTGGCCAATCATTGCTCTCCTCGCTGCCGGCGCTGTGATTGGCCAAGCATGCGGGGTCACAGTGCATGCTTGGCCAATCACAGCGCCTGGATGACACTGCGATGGCGTAGTGCATTGTGGGCCGTTCGCGTCACTCTAATATGGCGCGAACGGCCCAAATCGTTCGATCTTCGTCGAACGATCGAACAGCCGATGTTCGAGTCGAACGTATGTTCGACTCGAACACGAAGCTCATCCCTAGAGGAGAGTAGAGACGAGGAGGAGAAGAAAATTGGTAGTGGGCATTGGTGGAAAGAGAGGCTGGAGGAGAGGAGAGACGAGGATGAGAAGAAGATTGGTAGTGGGCATTGGTGGAAAGAGAGGCTGGAGGAGAGGAGGGACAGGGGGAGAATAAGATTGGTAGTGGGCATTGGTGAAAAGAGAGGCTGGAGGAGAGGAGAGACAAGGGGGAGAAGAAGATTGGCAGTGGGCGTTGGTGGAAAGAGAGGCTGGAGGAGAGAAGAGGCGAGGAGGAACAGACGATTGGCAGCGGGTGTGTCACAACCCGCACCCTACCTGTTCTGTGCCGTGAGATATTGTTACCTGACCTTTGCTACGTTTATTTACTCTGATCCTTTGCTGCCTGCCCTGACCTTCTGCTTCGTTTAACTTTGATTATTAGACTTTCCCTTTTGTACCATGTTTTGTGCTGGATTCTCCTCCTAAGTATCACTATCCAAGGTGTGTACCCCTGCTATTGGGCTCCCCATACCCAAACACTGACAGGGCTTTGGTGGAAAGAGAGGCTGAAGGAGAGGAGAGACGGGGAGGAGAAGAAGATTGGCAGTGGGCGTTGGTGGAAAGAGAGGCTGGAGGAGAGGAGAGACGAGGAGGAGAAGAAGATTGGCATTGGGCGTTGATGGAAAGAGAGGCTGGAGGAGAGGAGAGATGAAGAGGAAAAGAAGATTGGCAGTGGGCGTTGGTGGAAAGAGAGGCTGGAGGAGAGGAGAGACGAGGAGGAGAGGAAAGACGAGGAGGAGAAGAAGATTGGTAGCGGGCGTTGGTGGAAAGAGAGGCTGGAGGAGAGGAGAGACGAGGAGGAGAAGAAGATTGGCAGTGGGCGTTGGTGGAAAGAGAGGCTGGAGGAGAGGAGAGACAAGGAGGAGAAGAAAATTGGTAGTGGGCGTTGGTGGAAAGAGAGGCTGGAGGAGAGGAGAGACGAGGAGGAGAAGAAGATTGGCAGTGGGCATTGGTGGAAAGAGAGGCTGGAGGAGAGGAGAGACGAGGAAGAGAAGAAGATTGGAAGCGGGCAATGGTGGAAAGAGAGGCTGCAGGAGAGGAGAGGCAAGGAGGAGAAGAAGATTGGCAGTGGGCATTGGTGGAAAGAGAGGCTGGAGGAGAGGAGAGACGAGGAGTAGAAGAAGATTGGCAGTGGGCGTTGGTGGAAAGAGAGGTTGAAGGAGAGGAGAGACGAGGAGGAGAAGAAGATTGGCAGTGGGCGTTGGTGGAAAGAGAGGCTGGAGGAGAGAAGAGGCGAGGAGGAACAGACGATTGGCAGCGGGTGTGTCACAACCCGCACCCTACCTGTTCTGTGCCGTGAGATATTGTTACCTGACCTTTGCTACGTTTATTTACTCTGAACCTTTGCTGCCTGCCCTGACCTTCTGCTTCGTTTAACTTTGATTATTAGACTTTCCCTTTTGTACCATGTTTTGTGCTGGATTCTCCTCCTAAGTATCACTATCCAAGGTGTGTACCCCTGCTATTGGGCTCCCCATACCCAAACACTGACAGGGCTTTGGTGGAAAGAGAGGCTGAAGGAGAGGAGAGACGGGGAGGAGAAGAAGATTGGCAGTGGGCGTTGGTGGAAAGATAGGCTGGAGGAGAGGAGAGACGAGGAGGAGAAGAAGATTGGCATTGGGCGTTGATGGAAAGAGAGGCTGGAGGAGAGGAGAGATGAAGAGGAAAAGAAGATTGGCAGTGGGCGTTGGTGGAAAGAGAGGCTGGAGGAGAGGAGAGACGAGGAGGAGAGGAAAGACGAGGAGGAGAAGAAGATTGGTAGCGGGCGTTGGTGGAAAGAGAGGCTGGAGGAGAGGAGAGACGAGGAGGAGAAGAAGATTGGCAGTGGGCGTTGGTGGAAAGAGAGGCTGGAGGAGAGGAGAGACAAGGAGGAGAAGAAAATTGGTAGTGGGCGTTGGTGGAAAGAGAGGCTGGAGGAGAGGAGAGACGAGGAGGAGCAGAAGATTGGCAGTGGGCATTGGTGGAAAGAGAGGCTGGAGGAGAGGAGAGACGAGGAAGAGAAGAAGATTGGAAGCGGGCAATGGTGGAAAGAGAGGCTGCAGGAGAGGAGAGGCAAGGAGGAGAAGAAGATTGGCAGTGGGCATTGGTGGAAAGAGAGGCTGGAGGAGAGGAGAGACGAGGAGTAGAAGAAGATTGGCAGTGGGCGTTGGTGGAAAGAGAGGTTGAAGGAGAGGAGAGACGAGGAGGAGAAGAAGATTGGCAGTGGGCGTTGGTGGAAAGAGAGGCTGGAGGAGAGGAGAGAGGAGGAGGAGAAGAAGATTGGCAGTGGGTGTTGGTGGAAAGAGAGGCTGGAGGAGAGGAGAGACGAGGAGGAGAAGAAAATTGGTAGTGGGCATTGGTGGAAAGAGAGGCTGGAGGAGAGGAGAGACGAGGAGGAGAAGAAGATTGGTAGTGGGCGTTGGTGTAAAGAGAGGCTGAAGGAGAGGAGAGATGAGGAGGAGAAGAAGATTGGTAGTGGGCATTGGTGGAAAGAGAGGCTGGAGGAGAGGAGAGACGAGGAAGAGAAGAAAATTGGCAGCGGGCATTGGTGGAAAGAGGCTGGAGGAGAGGAGACAGACAAGGAGAAGAAGATTGGCAGTGGGCATTGATGGAAAGAGAGGCTGGAGGAGAGGAGAGACAAGGAGAAAAAGATTGGCAGTGGGCATTGGTGGAAAGAGAGTCTGGAGGAGAGGAGAGATGAGGAGTAGAAGAAGATTGGCAGTGGGCGTTGGTGGAAAGAGAGGCTGGAGGAGAGGAGAGACGAGGAGGAGAAGAAGATTGGCAGTGGGCGTTGGTGGAAAGAGAGGCTGGAGGAGAGGAGAGAGAAGGAGGAGAAGAAGATTGGCAGTGGGTGTTGGTGGAAAGAGAGGCTGGAGGAGAGGAGAGACAAGGAGGAGAAGAAAATTGGTAGTGGGCATTGGTGGAAAGAGAGGCTGGAGGAGAGAAGAGACGAGGAGGAGAAGAAAATTGGTAGTTGGCGTTGGTGGAAAGAGAGGCTGGTGGAGAGGAGAGACGAGGAGGAGAAGAAGATTGGCATCGGGCATTGGTGGAAAGAAAGGCTGCAGGAGAGGAGAGGCAAGGAGGATAAGAAGATTGGCAGTGGGCATTGGTGGAATGAGAGGCTGGAGGAGAGGAGAGACGAGGAGGAGAAGAAAATTGGCAGCGGGCATTGGTGGAAAGAGAGGCTGGAGGAGAGGAGAGACGAGGAAGAGAAGAAAATTGGCAGCGGGCATTGGTGGAAAGAGAGGCTGGAGGAGAGGAGACAGACAAGGAGAAGAAGATTGGCAGTGGGAATTGATGGAAAGAGAGGCGGGAGGATAGGAGAGACAAGGAGAAAAAGATTGGCAGTGGGCATTGGTGGAAAGAGAGTCTGGAGGAGAGGAGAGACGAGGAGTAGAAGAAGATTGGCAGTGGGCGTTGGTGGAAAGAGAGGCTGGAGGAGAGGAGAGACGAGGAGGAGAAGAAGATTGGCAGTGGGCGTTGGTGGAAAGAGAGGCTGGAGGAGAGGAGAGAGAAGGAGGAGAAGAAGATTGGCAGTGGGTGTTGGTGGAAAGAGAGGCTGGAGGAGAGGAGAGACAAGGAGGAGAAGAAAATTGGTAGTGGGCATTGGTGGAAAGAGAGGCTGGAGGAGAGAAGAGATGAGGAGGAGAAGAAAATTGGTAGTGGGCGTTGGTGGAAAGAGAGGCTGGTGGAGAGGAGAGACGAGGAGGAGAAGAAAATTGGTAGTGGGCATTGGTGGAAAGAGAGGCTGGAGGAGAGGAGAGACGAGGAAGAGAAGAAGATTGGCATCGGGCATTGGTGGAAAGAAAGGCTGCAGGAGAGGAGAGGCAAGGAGGATAAGAAGATTGGCAGTGGGCGTTGGTGGAATGAGAGGCTGGAGGAGAGGAGAGACGAGGAGGAGAAGAAAATTGGTAGTGGGCATTGGTGGAAAGAGAGGCTGGAGGAGAGGAGAGATGAGGAGGAGAAGAAAATTGGCAGCGGGCATTGGTGGAAAGAGAGGCTGGAGGAGAGGAGACAGACAAGGAGAAGAAGATTGGCAGTGGGCATTGATGGAAAGAGAGGCTGGAGGAGAGGAGAGACAAGGAGAAAAAGATTGGCAGTGGGCGTTGGTGGAAAGAGAGGCTGGAGGAGAGGAGAGACGAGGAGGAGAAGAAGATTGGCAGTGGGCGTTGGTGGAAAGAGAGGCTGGAGGAGAGGAGGAGGAGAAGAAGATTGGCAGTGGGTGTTGGTGGAAAGAGAGGCTGGAGGAGAGGAGGAGGAGAAGAAGATTGGCAGTGGGTGTTGGTGGAAAGAGAGGCTGGAGGAGAGGAGAGACGAGGAGGAGAAGAAAATTGGTAGTGGGCGTTGGTGGAAAGAGAGGCTGGAGGAGAGGAGAGACGAGGAGGAGAAGAAAATTGGTAGTGGGCATTGGTGGAAAGAGAGGCTGGAGGAGAGGAGAGACGAGGAGGAGAAGAAAATTGGTAATGGGCGTTGGTGGAAAGAGGCTGGAGGAGAGGAGAGACGAGGAGGAGAAGAAGAAGAAGATTGGTAGTGGGCATTGGTGGAATCAGAGGCTGGAGGAGAGGAGAGACGAGGAGGAGAAGAAAATTGGTAATGGGTGTTGGTGGAAAGAAAGGCTGGAGGAGAGGAGAGACGAGGAGGAGAAGAAGATTGGCAGTGGGCGTTGGTGGAAAGAGGCTGGAGGAGAGGAGAGACGAGGAGGAGAAGAAGATTGGCAGTGGGTGTTGGTGGAAAGAGGCTGGAGGAGAGGAGAGGCGAGGAGAGACGAGGAAGAGAAGACTACTGGCAGTGGGTGTTGATCTTGTAATACTCAATCGCTGACAGGATGTTCATATATATATATATATATATATATATATATATATATATATACAGATGCTGGTGAGCAAGTGGTAACATAAAATCGAAATGTTCTTTCACGTTTTCTCTCTGGAGACCACAAGCACGTCATAGGAGGTCATATGGTAATAATGTCACCCCACTGTCCCTACTTGTAACACAGTATAATAATTAGCAAAGGAGTTTCTTGCCTCGGCCTGCGACCCGTAAATTGGCTCCGTGACCTTTAAATATCCTACGACCGTACAGTGAAATCATATTCCCGGCTGGTCATTGCCCATTATCTTATCTGTCCCGGAACTTCTGGAGATGGCAGGATGGGGGGGGGGTCTGTGAAACCATTTCACGGGAGGGGCCGATCAATTTCCCATCATCGGTCACACGGAACGCACGCCGAGGGAGACCATATTTTATGACGGACAAATGCAGAGCAAGATCTCTCCTTTTTTATGACTTTTAATTGCGATATAGATTAAAAGATCAAAATAATTAGCCGAGGCTTTAAAAGGAGGACGGCGCCACATTACCGCTGCATAATTAAAAAGAGAAGCCGGGAAGCTCTGACTTCATTTGCCATTTTAAAATCGATACTTTGCATTTGTGCAGTTTGTGGTTTGGAGGAAAAATAAATAAAAAAAATGCCGACAGGAAAATGATTCTTACATTTCGGCTTGGCCGGGGGAAGAAGGAGGAATCTAATAAGAGACCTCTTTACAGGAGGCTGAAATGGAGGATTCAACGTTTGGCGGGGCGTATCGATTGGGAACGTTTTAGTTATTTATAAAGCCTCTCTGGGCGATCGCTCGTATTTTTCACCAGAATTTGCGCTGAAAACTTTGCGGATAATTTATGAGACCCTAAAGCTGTTGCAATCCATTATTTTCATTGAAGAGGGTGGAGCTTTCCTTAAAGTAGACAAAAATCCAATCACAAATCAAATATTACCTTTAGGGCTCATGCACATCACAACTTTTTTTTTACGCATCTGAAAGCAGGCAAAAAACTGAACCCACAGTCCTGTGTATGGACTTTACTTTTCAATGTACACATGTAAACATGCTCTATTGGAGTAGAAAAGCCACCTGCCTCCTAGCAACGATTGGGGGGGGTGGTGCTAGGCAGCAATAGCAACCAGCTTCCTAGCTATAACGGCCACTAGGTGGTAATGGTTGCTTGCATTCTATCAACAAAGGACCCTAGGTAACAATAGCCATCTGCGTCCTAGCAAAGAAAGACTAGGCGCCAACAGCAGTCTGTATCCTAGCAACGAAGGTTGTTAGGTAGCAATGGCCGCCTGCATCATAGCAATAAAGGAAGCAAGACAGTTAAAAAAACACCGACGTCCTAGCAAGGAAGGATGCAAATTAGCAATGGCTGCTTGTGTCCTAGCAATGAAGGACACTAGACATTAAAGGCCAGCTGCATCCTAGCAACAAAATACACAAGGTGGCAATGGCTGCCTGCACCCTAGCAACAGAAGACACTAAGCGGCAATTGTTGTCTGTGTCCTAGCAAGGATTGGGGGGGGGGGGTGCTAGGCAGCAATAGCATCCAGCTTCCTGTCCTGGTTATAAAGGCTGCAAGGTGGTAATGGCTGCTTACCCTAGGACTCTAGGTATCAATAGTAGTCTGCATTCTAGAAACCAAGGTTGTTAGGTAGCAATGCCTGCCTGCATCATAGCAATAAAGGAAACTAGACAGTAAAAACCCACCTACGTCCTAGCAAGAAAGGATGCAACTAAGCAATGGCTGCTTGCATCCTAGCAATAAAGGACACTAGACAGTACTAGCCAACTGCATCCTAGCAACAAAATACACAAGGTGGCAATGGGTGCCTGCACCCTAGCAACAGAAGACACTAAGCGGCAAATGTTGTCTGTGTCCTAGCAAGGAAGGGCAGTAGCTGGCAATAGATGGCTGTGTTCTAGCAATGAAGGTGCTAGACAGTAATAGCCACCTGCATCCTAGCAAATAAGGACACTAGGCGGCAATGGCTGACTATGTCCTACCAACAAAGAACCCTAGGTAACAGTAGCCATCTGCGATTTAGCAAAGAAGGACTAGGCGGCAATAGCAGTCTGCATCCTAGCAACAAAAGATGTTAGGTAGCAATGGCCGCCTGCATCATAGCAATAAAGGAAACTAGACAGTAAAAGCCACCTACGTCCTAGAAAGAAAGGATATAATTTGGCAGCCTGCGCCCCGGCAACAGAAGACACTAAGCGGCAATGGCTGCTTGTGTCCTAGCAATGAAGGACTTTAGACAGTAAAAGCCATCTGCATCCTAGAAAAGAAAAAGACACAAGGTGGCAGCGGCTTCCTGCACCCTAGCAACAGAAGACACTAAGCAGCAATGGTTGTATGTGTCCTAGCAAGGAAGCACAGTAGCCGGCGATAGATGGATATGTTCTAGCAATGAAGGTGCTAGACAGTAATAGCCACCTGCATCCTAGCAACTAAGGACACTAAGTGGTAACGGCCACCTGCGTGCTAGCAACAAAGAATGCCAGGCGACAATGGCTGACTATGTCCTACCAACACAGGACCCTAATGCCTTGTACATACGATAGGAATTTCCGATGAAAAAAGTCAGACGGAGTTTTTTCATCGGAAATTCCGACCGTGTGTGGGCCCCATCGGAGAAATTCTCATGAAATCCATTGGAATTTAAATATAGAACCTGTTCTATTTTTTTCCGATGGGAGTTTAGTCAGAAAAAGGTCCGATCGTGTGTACAAGGCATTAGTAACAATAGCCATCTGCATTATATCAAAGAAGGATCTAAGCAGCAACGGCAGTCTGCATCCTAGCAACGACGGATGTTAGGTAGCAATGGCCGCCTGCATAATCATAGTAATGAAGGAAACTAGACAGTAAAAGCCACCTACGTCCTAGCAAGAAAGGATGCAATTTGGCTGCCTGCATCCCAGCAACAGAAGACATTAAACGGCAATGGCTGCCTGCATCCCAGCAACAGAAGACATTAAGCGGCAATGGCTGCTTGTGTCCTAGCAATGAAGGACTTTAGACAGTAAAAGCCACCTGCATCCTAGCAAAGAAATACACAAGGTGGCAATGGCTGCCTGCACCCTAGCAACAGAAGGCACTAAACGGCAATGGCTGCCTGTGTTCGAGAACTGAAGGAAACTAGACATTAAAGGCCACCTGCATCCTAGCAACGAAAGACACAAGGTGGCAATGGCTGCCTGCATCCTAGCAACAGAAGACACTAAGCGGCAATGGTTGTCTGTGTCCTAGCAAGGAAGGACAGTAGCTGGCAATAGATGGCTATGTTCCAGCAATGAAGGTGCTAGACAGTAATAGCCACCTGCATCCTAGCAACTAAAGACATTAGATGGCAATGGCAATGGCCACCTGCGTGCTAGCAACAAAGAATGGCAGGCGACAATGGTTCACTATGTCCTACCAACAAAGAATACTAGGCAATAGTAGCCATCTGCATCCCACCAACAATGGATGCTTAATGGCAATGGCTGCTTGCATCCTAGCAACCAATATTAAAGCTGCATGCTTGTATACATGTAAACATTACACAATATATAAATGCGCACAGTGTTTGGAGAACTTAAAACCCAGGATCTTGCTGCCAGTATTTAATATTGTAAAACTCAGTACTTCCATGTGCATGAGCCCTTAGGGTGTGAAAAATAC
Source organism: Rana muscosa (assembly GCA_029206835.1). Taxonomy (NCBI): domain Eukaryota; kingdom Metazoa; phylum Chordata; class Amphibia; order Anura; family Ranidae; genus Rana; species Rana muscosa. The sequence continues at coordinate 398,846,113 of CM055125.1, read as the reverse complement.
ATTGTCAGCTTGCCTGTGCAATGACAGTGTCTCTGAAAAGCAGTGACTCTGCAATTGGTTTGGCCATTGCCCTCCCTTCCAGATAAAACCACTGACCCAACACGTTCCAATAACTCAGCACTCACCAGTCCTTCACTTGGCATAATGTTTGTGAGATGGACGACTTCCAAATGGGCCGACTGAGACACCAGCGAATCGGATGACAGGGAAATAATGTGGTCGCAGATCCCAGACAAAGTTTTACACTGAAAAAAAAAAAAAAAACAGTGAAGAAAAGAAACAATGTTACAATAGTTCTTTATAGAAAGAAACAGCAGATTGTGGAGCACAACATTGCATCAGCTTTGGGGAAATAGAAGATACACAGCTATGGGGGGGGGGGGGGGCTGATGCCCCAGTGCAACCAATTGTAGTTGGAGGGCCACAGGTGGCCAATCTTGATCTGCTGAAGATAATATTTTACATTAGCAGTATGGTGATACAGAAGGGGAAGACTGAGCTGGGGGGGCATTTGGGCTGCTGGCCCTGAGTGGAGACACTTCACCATTCAGAGATCAGCCAGAACAGGACCTACAGTCATGTTGGACATTATATATATATATATATTGTATGTACTCCGCCTTAAGACCTGCTATCATAGTGTCTGATAGAAAGATGTCTTCCAATGTCTTTTTTGTGGCTCCGAGGTGTCATGTGACCAAATGCAGGGAGTCACAAAGAAGGCTGATACTGAAAATTATGGAAACGTGTTTCACAATAAACCATGTCCTTTAGGAATACCCGCCTTTTACCAGGTCCACCAATCGATGGGGCACCATCAGATACAGTACTTAGCGCTAACATGTAACATTTTCCTGCTATGAAAGGACTAGTTGGTTGAGTTTGCCTCCCAGTCCACCCTATAATGCAGTTTGTAAAAGACGTAACTTAGAACTGTGGTCAATACGCTCTAATAATGTCATATAGCCACCTTCTATATTTAGAATTGATGCATGTAAGGGTCTTTTTTTTCCTGAGTGTACAGTTAACCCCTCGCTTGAGTGTGGAGATGGCTCCCATGAAGCTTTGACCCTTGACTTTGGGGAATGTGTAGCAGTGAAACCCATACCTACTTAAAGTGTTCCCCATAAAGCCTAAGCCTTTGACTTTGGAGTGCCTTGCAGTGAAACTCATGCTTCTTTATGGTGGTCCCCATGAAGCCTTGAACTTTGAATTTGGAGTCTCTTGCAGTGAAACCCATACCTCCTTATGACAGTCCCCATGAAGCCTTAATCTTTGACTTTGAAGTGACTTTCAGTAAAAACCCATACTTATTTATGGTGGTCCCCATGGAACTTTAAACTTTGATCTTGGAGTGCCTTGCAGTGAAACTCATGCTTCTTTATGGTGGTCCCCATGAAGCCTTGAACTTTGAATTTGGAGTCTCTTGCAGTGAAACCCATACCTCCTTATGACAGTCCCCATGAAGCCTTAATCTTTGACTTTGAAGTGACTTTCAGTAAAAACCCATACTTATTTATGGTGGTCCCCATGGAACTTTAAACTTTGATCTTGGAGTGCCTTGCAGTGAAATCATACTTTGGTATGGTGGTCCCCATGGAGCCTTGACCCTTGACTTTGGAATGTGTAGCAGTAAAACCCATACCTACTTAAAGTGTCCCCCATGAAGCCTAAAGCCCTGTACACACGTTCGGTTTTACCGATGAAAACAGTCCGATGGACTGTCCGATGGTTTTGTGACTGGAAGTCAGCTTCATCGGATTTCCGATGGACAAAACCATCGGATTAGAATCCATGGGATATCCGATCGTGTGTACGAGGCTTAAGCCTTTGACTTGGAGTGCCTTGCAGTGAAACGCATGCTTCTTTATGGTGGTCACCATGAAGCCTTAAGCCTCGTACACACCACCGAGTTTCTCGTCGTAAAAAACCCGTCGATTTTCTCGACGAGCTTCTTGTCAAGCTTTCCTTGCATACACACTGTCAATTCCAAATCTCGTAGTTGTTCTGCGTGGTCACGTACAGCACGTACGATGGCAGTTTAAAGGGGAAGTTCGATTCCAATGGTGCCACCCCTTGGGCTGCTTTTGCTGATCTTGTGTTATCGCGTGTTAGTAAAAAAATTGGTGAGAGACGATTCGCGCTTTTCAGCCTCGTGCTTTTCAGTTCAGCATGACGAATGTGCTATCTCCATTACGAAGGCTAGTTTTACCAGAAGGAGCGCTCCCGTCTCGTACTTGATTCTGAGCATGCACGATTTTTAAGACTCGGAAAAGCCTACACACGGCCGGTTTTCTCGTCGCAAAACAGGCCGGCGAGAAACCCGACGAGAAAAACGAGAATCCTGACGAGAAAATAGAGAGCAGGTTCTCTATTTTTCTAGTCGAGATTCCCGGCAGTTTTCTCGACGAGAAACCATACACACGACCGGTTTTCTCGGCAAGAAAGCTCTCCCAGCAGTTTTGTCGTTTTTTGACGAGAAACTCGGTCGTGTGTACGAGGCTTTAACCTTTGACTCTGGAGTGCCTTGCAGTAAAAACCATACCCATGCTTCCTTATGGTGGTCCCCATGAAGCCTTAACCTTTCACTCTGGGGTGCCATGCAGTGAAACCCATACTTACATATGGTGGTCCCCATGAAGCCTTAACCTTTGACTTTGAAGTGACTTGCAGTAAAACCAGTACCTATTTATGGTGGTCCCCATGGAGCCTTAACCTTTGATTTTGGAGTGCCTTGCAGTGAAACCCATACCTACTTAAGGTGGTCCCCATGGAGCCTTAACCTTTGATTTTGGAGTACCTTGCAGTGAAACCCATACCTACTTAAGGTGGTCCCCATGGAGCCTTAACCTTTGATTTTGGAGTACCTTGCAGTGAAACCCATACCTACTTATGGTGGTCCCCATGGAGCCTTAACCTTTGATTTTGGAGTACCTTGCAGTGAAACCCATACCTACTTATGGTGGTCCCCATGGAGCCTTAACCTTTGATTTTGGAGTGCCTTGCAGTGAAACCCATACCTACTTATGGTGGTCCCCATGAAGCCTTAATCTTGGACTTCGTAGTGCCTCGCAGTAAAAACCCATACCTATTTATGGTGGTCCCCATGAAACCTCAACCTTCGATTTTGGAATGCCTTGCAGTGGAATCCATACTTTGTTATGGTGGTCCCCATGAAGCCTTTACCTTTGAAGTCGGAGTGTCTTGCAGTGAAATCCATACCTTGTTATGGTGATCCTGTGTTCAAGGTGCTCCTTAGTCTCTGGGAGCCCATGCTAACACAATAGTTGCACTCACTCAAAACAGTTCTCCTCATTGAATAGTCTGTATATGACATTTTCGCATTTGAACTAAACTCAATATGAATCTCAAAAAAATCAATAAAAAATCTGCAGTGAATCACAATTCCAGAAAGGAAACGGGATCCAACAGTAGATGAGAACTTGTGCTAATATATATAGTATTCTTTCAAGGATAACAATACCTTTATTGTTACTAAATGAAACCTCTACAAATGCCTCTATGATCCACATGTATCAACATGAAATTCCCAGAACCGAGCCTCATATCCGCAATCACCAAATATTATTTTCATATCCCTTGAAATTACAAAGTTGACTGGTGGGTGGGAGATAATACCTGTAGTTCTTATTACAACCACATGGACACATCAGATTATGTGCAACATATTTCCCCAGCTATGACCAAATAGTAGTCCAACTGGAGGATTGTAATGGCCACTTCTTCTTTTAACAGCCTAATGACGTCAGTTATGACGAAACTAGTAGGGTGAAGTCTATGCTCAGTTTCACCACGCTAGTTCCTATGTGATCTGCAGATTTTTTTTTCTACCTTGAAAACTTTTATCCTTGTCTGTTTGGATTTATGCTTTTTCAAATAAACCATCACGGTTTTATGCTATGTTGGCATTCTTCTTCTCCTTTCTTTTATCATACTTGGGATTGAGAAACAAAGAGCAGCCACTTGTGTTGATACTTCCATCTTTCTCTCTACATCCAAAGGATGGATCGTATGCATTATACCAATCCACGCTTTACTAGGCTCCTATACTGTGGAGTCTAGTCATCTGGTAAGGGCACAGCCGTTCTTTTCATCACGGTGGAAGGTGCACTTTTAGTGTTCAATTGTTTACCATCACTGAGACACAAATGTTTAAGAACATTTTATCTATGGATTTTTTCACGGATATGAACATTTATATTTTAGATGCTCTCATGGACTAAGCACTGTATATATACCGTATATACTCGAGTATAAGCCGAGTTTTTCAGCACATTTATTTGTGCTGAAAATGCCCCCCTCGGCTTATACCCGAGTCACCTTTTTGCGCCTGATCTCCCGGACTTTGGGGACCCGATACAGGCCGGCCATAGGTACACTGGACCCCAATCATGGCACACATGTAGCCCCACTCTTCCTCTATAAGTGTGCAAAGTTTGTTGTCCGGGGGACCTACGGCCGGGGAGCACCGATTTTTCAAATCCGGGCACCCCTTCCATAGACTCCCATGTTAAACGGTAATTTCTCCGGTAATTTTGGGGACCCAGTCCCGGCCGGTCGTAGGTCCCCTGGACCCGGAACTTGGCACACAGGTAGCCCCATTTCTCCTCTATAAGTGTGCAAAGTTTGTTGTCTGGGGGACCTATGGCCGGGGAGCACCGATTTTTTTTTTAAAGCCGACACCCCTTCCATAGACTCCCATGTTAAACGTCAGTCTAGTCATGAGCACAGTGAGGCATGGGCACAGTGAGGCATGGACCCAGTGAGGCATGGACCCAGTGAGGCATGGACCCAGTGAGGCATGGACCCAGTGAGGCATGGACCCAGTGAGGCATGGACACAGTGAGGCATGGACACAGTGAGGCAAGGGCACAGTGAGGCATGGACACAGTGAGGCAAGGGCACAGTGAGGCATGGGCACAGTGAGGCATGGGCACAGTGAGGCATGGGCACAGTGAGACATGCACATGGACACAGTGAGGCAAAGTGAGGCACAGTGAGGCATGCAGATGGACACCCTAGGCTTATACTCAAGTCAATAAGTTTTCCCATTTTTTTGTGGCAAAATTAGGTGCCTCGGCTTATATTCGGGTCGGCTTATACTCGAGTATATACGGGGGTAATTTATATTTTGGTTTCATCGCTTTGTATTTTAGTGCAGCAATTATTTTATTTTTTTTAACATCCTAAAGTGGCTTTGGAAAGGACGGGGCCATTTAGGGGGCAATGAAGAATGTTTCATAGCCGGCAAAAGTCTATGGGATTGGGCCGTTGCCCCGTCGTTGAGAAGAAGAGGGGAGGAAGCACTTGACCCGCAGAGTGGCACATTGGCGACACATCTGCCATCTCTGGTCGCTCGTTCCTCATTGACGTGCCCATCGGTTCTGCCTACACCCCCATAGATAATGTAGTGGAACATTTCAGTCTGAGTTTTACAAGAACAGAAAATCTGCAGCGAAGGTTCCTATTAAATTCACGATTGCATCTCCTCATTAAACTTTCACAGTATACTCAATAATTCATCCATTATTGTTTCACTCTCTAAAAATAGCCGTTTTTATTCAGCCTCAGTACAGAAAATCGCAGTCAGAAATCACAGAACTGCATCGGCTTTTTCTGTCCTAAATTCACGGGAATGAGGGCCTGAATTTGTTGGTCTCCAACCCTCCCCATGGGGACGTCTCGGTGGGGACACACCACTTGTGTAGACCAGGGGGGTTCTCCAAACTGCGGCTCGAGGGGGGGGGGCCTGATGTGGCCCTTTGCCTGCCTTCATACAGCCCCTTGGGACACTTATTATCCCACTGATATGAGACACTATTCTGCCCTCCGACACCAAACATGGGGGTGACATTTCTCCTACTGACACCAACAATGGGGCACCATTCCTCCTAATACCAAAGATGGGTCACTCTTTACTCTCACTGATGTTCAATTCCCACTGGCCACAGTGCGGCCCCCCTAAAGTCTGAAGGACAGAAAACCGGCCCTTTGTTTAGACCACAGGAGCGCCGCCCCCTCTCTCCCATGCACCGTCAACAATACATACATTCATGCATTGCATGAACCTATGTATTGTCGCCGGCGCCGCTCACTATTCAGATGGCCGGCCCCCTGGCGAGCGCCGGCCATCTGAATAACAGCAGTTGGTTGGTTTTTGCAAGTGTCTATCAGAGCCAGCGGCTTCCCGATTACAGCCTGTGGGTTCCAATCGGCTTCCAAATAGTTAACCAGGGGACCCACGGGCTGTGCGTTCCTTGGTTAACACTGACACGCGTCTCAGCCAATCAGGTTCACCGGTAACCTGATTGGCTGAAGCGACATCAAGGGCGGGAGAAGACATGAGGGAGCAGAGGGAGCGTGGAGGAGGACGGCGCTGACCCGCGGAAGGTAAATGCAGGGCTGGGGGGAAACTGGCTGTATTTGATGGGGAAACTGGCTGCTTTTGGGGAGATACTGGCTGCATTTGGGGGGGAAACTGGCTGCATTTGAGGGGAAACTGGCTGCATTTGGGGGGAAACTGGCTGCATTTGGGGGGAAGGGGGAAACTGGCTGCATTTGGGGGGAAACTGGCTGCATTTGGGGGGAACTGGCTGCATTTGGGGGGAACTGGCTGCATTTGAGGGGAAACTGGCTGCATTTGAGGGGAAACTGGCTGCATTTGAGGGGAAACTGGCTGCATTTGGGGGGGAAGGGGGAAACTGGCTGCATTTGGGGGGAAACTGGCTGCATTTGGGGGGAACTGGCTGCATTTGGGGGGAACTGGCTGCATTTGGGGGGGAAACTGGCTGCATTTGGGGGGGAAACTGGCTGCATTTGGGGGGGGGGAAACTGGCTGCATTTGGGGGGGGAAACTGGCTGCATTTGGGGGGGAAACTGGCTGCATTTGGGGGGGAAACTGGCTGCATTTGAGGGGGAAACTGGCTGCATTTGGGGGGAAACTGGTTGCATTTGGGGGGAAAACTGGCTGCATTTGGGGGGAAAACTGGCTGCATTTGGGGGGAAAACTGGCTGCATTTGATGGGGAAACTGGCTGCATTTGGGGGGGAAGGGGGAAACTGGCTGCATTTGGGGGGAAACTGGCTGCATTTGGGGGAAACTGGCTGCATTTGGGGGAAACTGGCTGCATTTGGGGGGAAACTGGCTGCATTTGGGGAGAAACTGGCTGCATTTGGGGAGAAACTGGCTGCATTTGGGGAGAAACTGGCTGCATTTGGGGGGGAACTGGCTGCATTTGGGGGGAAACTGGCTGCATTTGGGGGGGAAACTGGCTGCATTTGGGGGGGAAACTGGCTGCATTTGAGGGGGAAACTGGCTGCATTTGAGGGGGAAACTGGCTGCATTTGAGGGGAGACTGGCTGCATTTGGGGAGAGACTGGCTGCATTTGGGGAGAGACTGGCTGCATTTGGGGGGGAAACTGGCTGCATTTGGGGGGGAAACTGGCTGCATTTGGGGGGAAACTGGCTGCATTTGGGGGGAAACTGGCTGCATTTGGGGGGGAACCTGGCTGCATTTGGGGGGGAACCTGGCTGCATTTGGGGGAAAACTGGCTGCATTTGAGGGAGAAACTGGCTGCATTTGAGGGAGAAACTGGCTGCATTTGGGGAGAAACTTGCTGCATTTGGGGGAGAAACTTGCTGCATTTGGGGGAAAACTGGCTGCATTTGGGGGAAAACTGGCTGCATTTGAGGGAGAAACTGGCTGCATTTGAGGGAGAAACTGGCTGCATTTGGGGAGAAACTGGCTGCATTTGGGGGGGAAACTGGCTGCATTTGGGGGGGAAACTGGCTGCATTTGGGGGGGAAACTGGCTGCATTTGGGGGGGAAACTGGCTGCATTTGAGGGGGAAACTGGCTGCATTTGAGGGGGAAACTGGCTGCATTTGAGGGGGAAACTGGCTGCATTTCAGGGGGAAACTGGCTGCATTTGGGGAGAGACTGGCTGCATTTGGGGGGGAAACTGGCTGCATTTGGGGGGGAAACTGGCTGCATTTGGGGGGAAACTGGCTGCATTTGGGGGGAAACTGGCTGCATTTGGGGGGAAACTGGCTGCATTTGGGGGGGGAACTGGCTGCATTTGGGGGGGAACCTGGCTGCATTGGGGGGGGGGACCTGGCTGCATTTGGGGGAAAACTGGCTGCATTTGAGGGAGAAACTGGCTGCATTTGAGGGAGAAACTGGCTGCATTTGGGGAGAAACTTGCTGCATTTGGGGGGGAAACTGGCTGCATTTGGGGGGGAAACTGGCTGCATTTGGGGGAAAACTGGCTGCATTTGGGGGAAAACTGGCTGCATTTGAGGGAGAAACTGGCTGCATTTGAGGGAGAAACTGGCTGCATTTGGGGAGAAACTGGCTGCATTTGGGGGGGAAACTGGCTGCATTTGGGGGGGAAACTGGCTGCATTTGGGGGCGGGAAACTGGCTGCATTTGGGGGGGGAAACTGGCTGCATTTGGGGGGGGGGGAAACCGGCTGCATTGGGGGGGGGAAACCGGCTGCATTTGGGGGGGAAACCGGCTGCATTTGGGGGGGGAACCGGCTGCATTTGGGGGGGGGAACCGGCTGCATTTGGGGGGGGGAAACCGGCTGCATTTGGGGGGGGGGAAACCGGCTGCATTTGGGGGGGGGAAACCGGCTGCATTTGGGGGGAAACTGGCTGTATTTGGGGGGGGGGGGAAACTGGCTGTATTTGGGGGGAACTGGCTGCATTTGGGGGGAAACTGGCTGTATTTGGGGGGGGGGGAACTGGCTGCATTTGGGGGGGGAACTGGCTGCATTTGGGGGGGAACTGGCTGTATTTGGGGACAAACTGGCTGTATTTGGGGACAAACTGGCTGTATTTGGGGACAAACTGGCTGTATTTGGGGACAAACTGGTGGTATTTGGGAGAAACTGGCTGTATTTGGGGGGAACCTGGTGGCGTTTGGGCACAGTGGCTGCGTTTAATAGGCACAGTGGCGGCAATTAATGTTTGTTTTTTTTCAGTTTGTTTGCGCCCCCCCCAAAAATGTTGAGCACCAGCCACCACTGACCACAGGTGTCAAACACAAGGCCCGCGGGCCGAATCCGGCCCTCCTGGCCATTTCATGTGGCCCTCGCACGTCTCCTGCACATGCAGGAGAGCTCCAGCCCTCCTCTGGTCCTTCTCCAGAGCCTTACTTTCTGCTTTCAAGCAATGCACCCAGCTTCTTCCAGGCAGAAGCATAAGGAAAGAGGGGTGCACTGTGATGTAAGGGATGGGTGGGGGGACTCAACTTCTGATGGTGGGGGGGGGCTCTTGACATCTAATGTAAGGGGAGGGGATGCTCTGGACATCTAATCTTACAGATACAACCGGCCCATTTGAGGACAATCATAATGCTGATGCCGCCCACAATGAAATTGAGATTGACACCCCTCTGGTTTAGACAGTTTGGAGACCCCTGGTGTAGACTGTGCAGCTGTACTGGGGGCCCTCTGAGATGTAGGGGGTCTATCTATATACCTAATGTGGGGTCGCGGGTGCTGGGACCCCCTCCCATAGTCATGTAGCTTTGCACACTGTTCACGTTTTTTGGGGGGGGAGCAGATGACGTTTTTTAGGATGCCTAAACTTTGCTCCCGGTATTGGGCGACAAGCCCGTCCTTCCATCCCTGCCTGACCGACACCGAGGCACACAGAAAGCTTCTCTCATTTTGTTCTGTCACCATTCCGACTGACCTCTGTTGCATATTATGAACCATAAGAGCATGGGGGTCTGCAGAACAGGAGGGGGGGGCATCATTTTAAGGTTGCCCATGCTCCGCCCCTTTTTTTTACAATGTAATGAAGGGGAGGGGCTTAGTCATCAGATAAAACGCCGTCCTTCCCATGGCATTGCGCCTTTTTTGAATTTTATGCTTTTGTGATCACAGAGGAGATTATTCTTTTTACTTGATGTAATAAATCTTAACCGATACGGCTTTTCACTCTGTGGAGGCTTTCTGTTGTTTTTTTATGGATGCTGATAACCATAAACCTACCAGAAACGGTTCTGTGGTGAAAGGAGCAGGGCCGCCATCAGGGGGGTACAGGCAGTACACCTGTAAGGGGCCCGGAGGTCCCCAGGGGCCCGGATGGCAACACCCCCTTATTATTATTTTTTTATTATTTATATTTTTATTTTTATTTATTTTTTGTAAGGGGCCCAGAGGCCCCCATGGGCCCTGGAGGAACCCAGGACCCAGGATGGCAACCCCCCTTTTTTAAATTTTTTTATTAAAAAAAAATGTTTTTAATTTATTTGTTTATTTATTTATTTATTTTTTATTTATTTTTTGTAAGGGGCCCAGAGGTCCCCAGGGGCCAGGATGGCAACCCCCCTTATTATTATTTTTTTTATTATTTATATTTATTTTTTTCGGGTTTTTTTTTGTAAGGGGCCCAGAGGTCCCCATGGGCCCGGAGGAACCCAGGACCCAGGATAGCAACCCCCCCTTTTTTTTTTATAAAAAAAATAAATAAAAATGTATTTACTTGTTTATTTATTTATTTATATTTTTGTAAAGGGGCCCAGAGGTCCTCAGGGGCCCGGATGGCAACCCCCCCTTATTATTATTTTTTATTTATTTTTTTTTATTTATTTTTTTTGTAAGGGGCCCAGAGGTCCCCAGGGGCCCGAAGGAACCCAGGAGTCGGGATGGCAACCCCCCTTTTTTAAAAAAAAAATTATTAAAAAAATATATTTTTTATTTATTTGTTTATTTATTTATTTATTTTTTATTTATTTATTTTTTGTAAGGGGCCCAGAGGTCCCCAGGGGGCCCGGAGGTCTGCAGGGCCCCGGATGGCAACCCCCCCCTTTTTTTTATAATTTTTTTTTCTTTCTTTTTTTTTTTTGTAAGGGGCCCAGAGGTCCCCAGAGGCCCGGAGTTTTTTTTTCCGTCAGCACCCAAAGCCCCCCCCCCCCGACCTCAACAATTTGCGGCTGTGTAAGGGGCCCCAAAATTCCTGATGGCGGCCCTGCATCTGGGACATTGCCATCCTGATCCATATTCTCACATGCCGGGGGGGCGAGGCTGCCTGAGGTGGCTCAATGTGGAAAATACCGCATTGTAGCCAGTAGGTGGCACTAAGTATTATAGGAAATAAGTAGGTATGGGGGGGGGGGGAAGGGTTGGGACTTTGTGTGAGGTGTATGTGGTGGAACTAAACATGCTTAAATGGGTAATAGATAAATAACATTTATTGATACACCAATGGGTAACATTTTAAAACAATGCAGTTTGCATACAAGCCGAAAAAATACATTATACTGATGGCATTATATAGCAATACAACACATAGTACAGAGGATTTTTTCCATATATGGTCCCCCATATGATGGGTAGAAAAAGGTCACAGTGGGGATCTAACAAAAAAAAAAAAACATCTAAAATTGTTGAAATGTAATGGATGCATCAGAAGTAATCTTGACGCATTTCATGGGCTTATACCCACTCGTCAGTAGCATGATGCATCAAATTCTAAGGGGGGGGGGGGGCGAAGCATTTATTCCATTTTTTTTTTTTTTTATAAATACACTTCATAGAGTTATCGTCATGGTAACAGATGAATATCAACGCTGCTAAACTTGATCTTGGCATCTAAACTCACTAAAAAAAAAATCCTCCTCCGGTCACGAAAGGGTTACATAAATCGCCAATAAATCCTTTCTGCGCAATTCTCCTCCAATTTTTAAAATCCTGAAAAGGAAAACTGCGACGAAATAGATTTTTATTTTTGGAGGCTCTTTTCTCATTTTTTGCCGTCCTCCGGTGTGCAGCGCGCAAAAGGAAATTCCAGCGAACGTTTTTTTTTTTTGTTTTCCCGCGGGAACGCCGAACTCATCGCGCCGTGAACAATCTCTCGGAAATTCAGGAGGCATCACTAAGGATTACAGATGAATATTCATGATGATTAGAAATAATTACGTGTCATTTCCAGCGTTGTTGACAAGAAAAAAACCGACTTCAAAGTTCAGCGGGGGAAACGCGGCGCGGCGCGCGTTCTGTTTACTGGAAGACCGACTGGTTTAGAATTCTCTCATTTTTTTTTTATCTATCCGGAGTTGTAAATTAAGCCGGAGAAGAGATATTATAAGTGATGATGAACTGGAAAAAATAAAGAATTAAAAAAGAGAAAATGCGTAAAAAACAAAAACGGGATAAATATTCGCGTTGATGGAGAAACGGCTCGTTCATTGGATGATTGAAAAGTGGGGTGAAAAGATGCCACAGGATCCGCCTGCTTCAAGTCCTGACCTCCTCATTCACCTGCTTCAAGTCCTGACCTCCTCATTCACCTGCTTCAAGTCCTGACCTCCTCATTCACCTGCTTCAAGTCCTGTGCTCCTCATCCACCTGCTTCAAGTCCTGACCTCCTCATTCACCTACTTCAAGTCCTGACCTTCTCATTCACCTGCTTCAAGTCCTCACCTCCTCATTCACCTGCTTCAAGTCCTCACCTCCTCATTCACCTGCTTCAAGTCCTGACCTCCTCATTCACCTGCTTCAAGTCCTGACCTCCTCATTCACCTGCTTCAAGTCCTGACCTCCTCATTCACCTGCTTCAAGTCCTGACCTCCTCATTCACCTGCTTCAAGTCCTGACCTCCTCATTCACCTGCTTCAAGTCCTGACCTCCTCATTCACCTGCTTCAAGTCCTGACCTCCTCATTCACCTGCTTTGAGTCCTGACCTCCTCATTCACCTGCTTCGAGTCCTGACCTCCTCATTCACCTGCTTCGAGTCCTGACCTCCTCATTCACCTGCTTAAAGTCCTCACCTCCTCATTCACCTGCTTCGAGTCCTGACCTCCTCATTCACCTGCTTCGAGTCCTGACCTCCTCATTCACTTGCTTCAAGTCCTGACCTCCTCATTCACCTGCTTCAAGTCCTGACCTCCTCATTCACCTGCTTCAAGTCCTGACCTCCTCATTCACCTGCTTCAAGTCCTGACCTCCTCATTCACCTGCTTCAAGTCCTGACCTCCTCATTCACCTGCTTCAAGTCCTGACCTGCTCATTCACCTGCTTCAAGTCCTGACCTCCTCATTCACCTGCTTCAAGTCCTGACCTCCTCATTCACCTGCTTCGAGTCCTGTGCTCCTCATCCACCTGCTTCAAGTCCTGACCTCCTCATTCACCTACTTCAAGTCCTGACCTTCTCATTCACCTGCTTCAAGTCCTGACCTCCTCATTCACCTGCTTCAAGTCCTGACCTCCTCATTCACCTGCTTCAAGTCCTGACCTCCTCATTCACCTACTTCAAGTCCTGACCTTCTCATTCACCTACTTCATGTCCTGACCTTCTCATTCACCTGCTTCAAGTCCTCACCTCCTCATTCACCTGCTTCAAGTCCTGACCTCCTCATTCACCTGCTTTGAGTCCTGACCTCCTCATTCACCTGCTTCGAGTCCTCACCTCCTCATTCACCTGCTTCGAGTCCTCACCTCCTCATTCACCTGCTTCGAGTCCTGACCTCCTCATTCACCTGCTTCGAGTCCTGACCTCCTCATTCACCTGCTTCGAGTCCTGACCTCCTCATTCACCTCCTTCAAGTCCTGACCTCCTCATTCACCTGCTTCAAGTCCTGTGCTCCTCATCCACCTGCTTCAAGTCCTGTGCTCCTCATCCACCTGCTTCAAGTCCTGTGCTCCTCATCCACCTGCTTCGAGTCCTGACCTCCTCATTCACCTGCTTCAAGTCCTCACCTCCTCATTCACCTGCTTCAAGTCCTCACCTCCTCATTCACCTGCTTCAAGTCCTGTCCTCCTCATTCACCTGCTTCAAGTCCTGTCATCCTCATTCACCTGCTTCAAGTCCTGTCCTCCTCATTCACCTGCTTCAAGTCCTGACCTCCTCATTCATCTGCTTCAAGTCCTGACCTCCTCATTCATCTGCTTCAAGTCCTGACCTCCTCATTCATCTGCTTCGAGTCCTGACCTTCTCATTCACCTGCTTCGAGTCCTGACCTCCTCATTCACCTGCTTCAAGTCCTGACCTCCTCATTCACCTGCTTCAAGTCCTGACCTCCTCATTCACCTGCTTCAAGTCCTGACCTCCTCATTCACCTGCTTCAAGTCCTGACCTCCTCATTCACCTGCTTCAAGTCCTGACCTCCTCATTCACCTGCTTCGAGTCCTCACCTCCTCATTCACCTGCTTCGAGTCCTGACCTCCTCATTCACCTGCTTCGAGTCCTGACCTCCTCATTCACCTGCTTCAAGTCCTGACCTCCTCATTCACCTGCTTCAAGTCCTGTCCTCCTCATTCACCTGCTTCAAGTCCTGACCTCCTCATTCACCTGCTTCAAGTCCTGACCTCCTCATTCACCTGCTTCAAGTCCTGACCTCCTCATTCACCTGCTTCAAGTCCTGACCTCCTCATTCACCTGCTTCAAGTTCTCACCTCCTCATTCACCTGCTTCAAGTCCTCACCTCCTCATTCACCTGCTTCAAGTTCTCACCTCCTCATTCACCTGCTTCAAGTCCTCACCTCCTCATTCACCTGCTTCAAGTCCTGACCTCCTCATTCATCTGCTTCAAGTCCTGACCTCCTCGATAGAAGATCAGCCTGAGCCCCAGCAATAGCCCCCTATCATTACCCCCCATCACTGGACCCCTATCATTACCCCCCCATCAGTAGACCCCTATCATTACCCCCATCACTGGACCCTTATCATTACCCCCCCATCACTGGACCCTTATCATTACCCCCCCATCAGTAGACCCCTATCATTACCCCCCATCAGTAGACCCCTATCATTACCCCCCATCACTGGACCCTTATCATTACCCCCCCATCACTGGACCCTTATCATTACCCCCCCATCAGTGGACCCCTATCATTACCCCCCCATCAGTAGACCCCTATCATTACCCCCCATCACTGGACCCTTATTACCCCCCCATCAGTAGACCCCTATCATTACCCCCCATCACTGGACCCTTATCATTACCCACCCATCACTGGACCCTTATCATTACCCCCCCATCAGTGGACCCCTATCATTACCCCCCCATCAGTAGACCCCTATCATTACCCCCATCACTGGACCCTTATCATTACCCCCCCATCAGTGGACCCCTATCATTACCCCCCATCAGTAGACCCCTATCATTACCCCCCATCACTGGACCCTTATCATTACCCCCCATCAGTAGACCCCTATCATTACCCCCCATCAGTAGACCCCTATCATTACCCCCCCATCAGTAGACCCCTATCATTACCCCCCCATCACTGGACCCTTATCATTACCCCCCCATCAGTGGACCCCTATCATTACCCCCCCATCAGTAGACCCCTATCATTACCCCCCATCACTGGACCCTTATCATTACCCCCCCATCAGTAGACCCCTATCATTACCCCCCCATCAGTAGACCCCTATCATTACCCCCCCATCAGTAGACCCCTATCATTACCCCCCATCACTGGACCCTTATCATTACCCCCCATCAGTAGACCCCCTATCATCACCCCCCCATCAGTAGACCCCTATCATTACCCCCCATCAGTAGACCCCTATCATTACCCCCCATCACTGGACCCTTATCATTACCCCCCATCAGTGGACCCCTATCATTACCCCCCCCATCAGTAGACCCCCTATCATTACCCCCCATCAGTAGACCCCCTATCATTACCCCCCCATCACTGGACCCTTATCATTACCCCCCATCAGTAGATCCCCTATCATCAACCCCCCATCAGTAGACCCCTATCATTACCCCCCATCAGTAGACCCCTATCATTACCCCCCATCAGTAGACCCCCTATCATCACCCCCCCATCAGTAGACCCCTATCATTACCCCCCATCAGTGGACCCCTATCATTACCCCCCATCAGTAGACCCCTATCATTACTCCCCCATCAGTAGACCCTTATCATTACTCCCCTATCAGTAGACCCCTATCATTACTCCCCTATCAGTAGACCCCTATCATTACCCCCCCATCAGTAGACCCCTATCATTACCCCCCATCACTGGACCCTTATCATTACCCCCCATCAGTGGACCCCTATCATTACTCCCCTATCAGTAGACCCCTATCATTACTCCCCTATCAGTAGACCCCTATCATTACTCCCCTATCAGTAGACCCCTATCATTACTCCCCTATCAGTAGACCCCTATCATTACCCCCCCATCAGTAGACCCCTATCATTACCCCCCATCACTGGACCCTTATCATTACCCCCCATCAGTGGACCCCTATCATTACTCCCCTATCAGTAGACCCCTATCATTACTCCCCTATCAGTAGACCCCTATCATTACTCCCCTATCAGTAGACCCCTATCATTACTCCCCTATCAGTAGACCCCTATCATTACCCCCCATCAGTAGACCCCTATCATTACCCCCCATCACTGGACCCTTATCATTACCCCCCCATCAGTGGACCCCTATCATTACTCCCCTATCAGTAGACCCTTATCATTACCCCCCCATCAGTGGACCCCTATCATTACCCCCCATCACTGGACCCTTATCATTACCCCCCCCCATCAGTGGACCCCTATCATTACTCCCCCATCAGTAGACCCCTATCATTACTCCCCCATCAGTAGACCCCCTATCATTACCCCCCCCATCAGTAGACCCCTATCATTACTCCCCCATCAGTGGACCCCTATCATTACTCCCCTATCAGTAGACCCTTATCATTACCCCCCCCATCAGTGGACCCCTATCATTACTCCCCTATCAGTAGACCCCTATCATTACCCCCCATCACTGGACCCTTATCATTACTCCCCTATCAGTAGACCCCTATCATTACTCCCCTATCAGTAGACCCCTATCATTACTCCCCTATCAGTAGACCCCTATCATTACTCCCCTATCAGTAGACCCCTATCATTACTCCCCTATCAGTAGACCCCTATCATTACTCCCCTATCAGTAGACCCTTATCATTACCCCCCCCCCATCAGTGGACCCCTATCATTACCCCCATCACTGGACCCTTATCATTACCCCCCCATCAGTGGACCCCTATCATTACTCCCCTATCAGTAGACCCCTATCATTACCCCCATCACTGGACCCTTATCATTACTCCCCTATCAGTAGACCCCTATCATTACTCCCCTATCAGTAGACCCCTATCATTACTCCCCTATCAGTAGACCCCTATCATTACTCCTCCATCAGTAGACCCCTATCATTACCCCCCCATCAGTAGACCCCTATCATTACTCCCCCATCAGTAGACCCCTATCATTACTCCCCCATCAGTAGACCCCTATCATTACTCCCCTATCAGTAGACCCCTATCATTACTCCCCTATCAGTAGACCCCTATCATTACCCCCCCATCAGTAGACCCCTATCATTACCCCCCATCAGTAGACCCTTATCATTACCCCCCCATCAGTGGACCCCTATCATTACCCCCCATCAGTAGACCCCTATCATTACTCCCCTATCAGTAGACCCCTATCATTACTCCCCTATCAGTAGACCCCTATCATTACTCCCCTATCAGTAGACCCCTATCATTACCCCCCCATCAGTAGACCCCTATCATTACCCCCCATCACTGGACCCTTATCATTACCCCCCCATCAGTGGACCCCTATCATTACTCCCCTATCAGTAGACCCTTATCATTACCCCCCCATCAGTGGACCCCTATCATTACCCCCCATCACTGGACCCTTATCATTAACCCCCCATCAGTGGACCCCTATCATTACTCCCCTATCAGTAGACCCCTATCATTACCCCCCATCACTGGACCCTTATCATTACTCCCCTATCAGTAGACCCCTATCATTACTCCCCTATTAGTAGACCCCTATCATTACTCCCCTATCAGTAGACCCCTATCATTACTCCCCCATCAGTAGACCCCTATCATTACTCCCCCATCAGTAGACCCCTATCATTACCCCCCCATCAGTAGACCCCTATCATTACTCCCCTATCAGTAGACCCTTATCATTACCCCCCCATCAGTGGACCCCTATCATTACTCCCCCATCAGTAGACCCCTATCATTACTCCCCCATCAGTAGACCCCCTATCATTACCCCCCCATCAGTAGACCCCTATCATTACTCCCCCATCAGTGGACCCCTATCATTACTCCCCTATCAGTAGACCCTTATCATTACCCCCCCATCAGTGGACCCCTATCATTACCCCCCATCACTGGACCCTTATCATTACCCCCCCATCAGTGGACCCCTATCATTACTCCCCTATCAGTAGACCCCTATCATTACCCCCCTATCATTACCCCCCCCCCCCATCAGTGGACCCCTATCATTACCCCCATCACTGGACCCTTATCATTACCCCCCCATCAGTGGACCCCTATCATTACTCCCCTATCAGTAGACCCCTATCATTACCCCCCATCACTGGACCCTTATCATTACTCCCCTATCAGTAGACCCCTATCATTACTCCCCTATCAGTAGACCCCTATCATTACTCCCCTATCAGTAGACCCCTATCATTACTCCCCCATCAGTAGACCCCTATCATTACTCCCCCATCAGTAGACCCCTATCATTACTCCCCTATCAGTAGACCCCTATCATTACTCCCCTATCAGTAGACCCCTATCATTACCCCCCCATCAGTAGACCCCTATCATTACCCCCCCATCAGTAGACCCTTATCATTACCCCCCCATCAGTGGACCCCTATCATTACCCCCCATCAGTAGACCCCTATCATTACTCCCCTATCAGTAGACCCCTATCATTACTCCCCTATCAGTAGACCCCTATCATTACTCCCCTATCAGTAGACCCCTATCATTACCCCCCCATCAGTAGACCCCTATCATTACCCCCCATCACTGGACCCTTATCATTACCCCCCCATCAGTGGACCCCTATCATTACTCCCCTATCAGTAGACCCTTATCATTACCCCCCCATCAGTGGACCCCTATCATTACCCCCCATCACTGGACCCTTATCATTACCCCCCCATCAGTGGACCCCTATCATTACTCCCCTATCAGTAGACCCCTATCATTACCCCCCATCACTGGACCCTTATCATTACTCCCCTATCAGTAGACCCCTATCATTACTCCCCCATCAGTGGACCCCTATCATTACCCCCCCCATCAGTAGACCCCTATCATTACCCCCCATCACTGGACCCTTATCATTACCCCCCCATCAGTGGACCCCTAGCATTACCCCCCCATCAGTAGACCCCTATCATTACCCCCCATCACTGGACCCTTATCATTACCCCCCATCAGTAGACCCCTATCATTACCCCCCATCAGTAGACCCCTATCATTACCCCCCCATCAGTAGACCCCTATCATTACCCCCCCCATCACTGGACCCTTATCATTACCGCCCCATCAGTGGACCCCTATCATTACCCCCCCATCAGTAGACCCCTATCATTACCCCCCATCACTGGACCCTTATCATTACCCCCCCATCAGTAGACCCCTATCATTACCCCCCCATCAGTAGACCCCTATCATTACCCCCCCATCAGTAGACCCCTATCATTACCCCCCATCACTGGACCCTTATCATTACCCCCCCATCAGTAGACCCCCTATCATCACCCCCCCATCAGTAGACCCCTATCATTACCCCCCCATCAGTAGACCCCTATCATTACCCCCCATCACTGGACCCTTATCATTACCCCCCATCAGTGGACCCCTATCATTACCCCCCCATCAGTAGACCCCCTATCATTACCCCCCATCAGTAGACCCCCTATCATTACCCCCCCATCACTGGACCCTTATCATTACCCCCCATCAGTAGATCCCCTATCATCAACCCCCCATCAGTAGACCCCTATCATTACCCCCCATCAGTAGACCCCTATCATTACCCCCCATCAGTAGACCCCCTATCATCACCCCCCCATCAGTAGACCCCTATCATTACCCCCCATCAGTGGACCCCTATCATTACCCCCCATCAGTAGACCCCTATCATTACTCCCCCATCAGTAGACCCTTATCATTACTCCCCTATCAGTAGACCCCTATCATTACTCCCCTATCAGTAGACCCCTATCATTACCCCCCCATCAGTAGACCCCTATCATTACCCCCCATCACTGGACCCTTATCATTACCCCCCATCAGTGGACCCCTATCATTACTCCCCTATCAGTAGACCCCTATCATTACTCCCCTATCAGTAGACCCCTATCATTACTCCCCCATCAGTAGACCCCTATCATTACTCCCCCATCAGTAGACCCCTATCATTACTCCCCTATCAGTAGACCCCTATCATTACTCCCCTATCAGTAGACCCCTATCATTACCCCCCCATCAGTAGACCCCTATCATTACCCCCCATCACTGGACCCTTATCATTACCCCCCCATCAGTGGACCCCTATCATTACCCCCCATCAGTAGACCCCTATCATTACTCCCCTATCAGTAGACCCCTATCATTACTCCCCTATCAGTAGACCCCTATCATTACTCCCCTATCAGTAGACCCCTATCATTACTCCCCTATCAGTAGACCCCTATCATTACCCCCCCATCAGTAGACCCCTATCATTACCCCCCATCACTGGACCCTTATCATTACCCCCCCATCAGTGGACCCCTATCATTACTCCCCTATCAGTAGACCCTTATCATTACCCCCCCATCAGTGGACCCCTATCATTACCCCCCATCACTGGACCCTTATCATTACCCCCCCCCCCATCAGTGGACCCCTATCATTACTCCCCCATCAGTAGACCCCTATCATTACTCCCCCATCAGTAGACCCCCTATCATTACCCCCCCATCAGTAGACCCCTATCATTACTCCCCCATCAGTGGACCCCTATCATTACTCCCCTATCAGTAGACCCTTATTACCCCCCCCATCAGTGGACCCCTATCATTACTCCCCTATCAGTAGACCCCTATCATTACCCCCCATCACTGGACCCTTATCATTACTCCCCTATCAGTAGACCCCTATCATTACTCCCCTATCAGTAGACCCCTATCATTACTCCCCTATCAGTAGACCCCTATCATTACTCCCCTATCAGTAGACCCCTATCATTACTCCCCTATCAGTAGACCCCTATCATTACTCCCCTATCAGTAGACCCTTATCATTACCCCCCCCCCCCATCAGTGGACCCCTATCATTACCCCCATCACTGGACCCTTATCATTACCCCCCCATCAGTAGACCCCTATCATTACTCCCCCATCAGTGGACCCCTATCATTACTCCCCTATCAGTAGACCCTTATCATTACCCCCCCCATCAGTGGACCCCTATCATTACTCCCCTATCAGTAGACCCCCTATCATTACCCCCCCATCAGTAGACCCCTATCATTACTCCCCCATCAGTGGACCCCTATCATTACTCCCCTATCAGTAGACCCTTATCATTACCCCCCCCCATCAGTGGACCCCTATCATTACTCCCCTATCAGTAGACCCCTATCATTACCCCCCATCACTGGACCCTTATCATTACTCCCCTATCAGTAGACCCCTATCATTACTCCCCTATCAGTAGACCCCTATCATTACTCCCCCATCAGTAGACCCCTATCATTACTCCCCCATCAGTAGACCCCTATCATTACTCCCCTATCAGTAGACCCCTATCATTACTCCCCCATCAGTAGACCCCTATCATTACCCCCCCATCAGTAGACCCCTATCATTACCCCCCCATCAGTAGACCCTTATCATTACCCCCCCATCAGTGGACCCCTATCATTACCCCCCATCAGTAGACCCCTATCATTACTCCCCTATCAGTAGACCCCTATCATTACTCCCCTATCAGTAGACCCCTATCATTACTCCCCTATCAGTAGACCCCTATCATTACCCCCCATCAGTAGACCCCTATCATTACCCCCCATCACTGGACCCTTATCATTACCCCCCCCATCAGTGGACCCCTATCATTACTCCCCTATCAGTAGACCCTTATCATTACCCCCCCATCAGTGGACCCCTATCATTACCCCCCATCACTGGACCCTTATCATTACCCCCCCATCAGTGGACCCCTATCATTACTCCCCTATCAGTAGACCCCTATCATTACCCCCCATCACTGGACCCTTATCATTACTCCCCTATCAGTAGACCCCTATCATTACTCCCCTATTAGTAGACCCCTATCATTACTCCCCTATCAGTAGACCCCTATCATTACTCCCCCATCAGTAGACCCCTATCATTACTCCCCCATCAGTAGACCCCTAGCATTACTCCCCCATCAGTAGACCCCCTATCATTACCCCCCATCAGTAGACCCCTATCATTACTCCCCTATCAGTAGACCCTTATCATTACCCCCCCATCAGTGGACCCCTATCATTACTCCCCCATCAGTAGACCCCTATCATTACTCCCCCATCAGTAGACCCCCTATCATTACCCCCCCATCAGTAGAACCCTATCATTACTCCCCCATCAGTGGACCCCTATCATTACTCCCCTATCAGTAGACCCTTATCATTACCCCCCATCAGTGGACCCCTATCATTACCCCCATCACTGGACCCTTATCATTACCCCCCCCCATCAGTGGACCCCTATCATTACTCCCCTATCAGTAGACCCCTATCATTACCCCCCATCACTGGACCCTTATCATTACTCCCCTATCAGTAGACCCCTATCATTACTCCCCTATCAGTAGACCCCTATCATTACTCCCCTATCAGTAGACCCCTATCATTACTCCCCCATCAGTAGACCCCTATCATTACTCCCCCATCAGTAGACCCCTATCATTACTCCCCCATCAGTAGACCCCTATCATTACTCCCCTATCAGTAGACCCCTATCATTACCCCCCCATCAGTAGACCCCTATCATTACCCCCCATCACTGGACCCCTATCATTACTCCCCCATCAGTAGACCCCTATCATTACTCCCCTATCAGTAGACCCCTATCATTACTCCCCTATCAGTAGACCCCTATCATTACTCCCCTATCAGTAGACCCCTATCATTACTCCCCCATCAGTAGACCCCTATCATTACTCCCCCATCAGTAGACCCCTATCATTACTCCCCCATCAGTAGACCCCCTATCATTACCCCCCCATCAGTAGACCCCCTATCATTACTCCCCCATCAGTAGACCCCTATCATTACCCCCATCAGTAGACCCCTATCATTACTCCCCCATCAGTAGACCCCTATCATTACTCCCCCATCAGTAGACCCCTATCATTACTCCCCCATCAGTAGACCCCTATCATTACTCCCCCATCAGTAGACCCCCTATCATTACCCACCCATCAGTAGACCCCTATCACTACTCCCCCATCAGTAGACCCCTATCATTACCCCCCATCAGTAGACCCCTATCATTACTCCCCCATCAGTAGACCCCTATCATTACCCCCCCATCAGTAGACCCCTATCATTACTCCCCCATCAGTAGACCCCCTATCATTACCCCCCCATCAGTAGACCCCTATCATTACTCCCCCATCAGTAGACCCCTATCATTACCCCCCATCAGTAGACCCCTATCATTACTCCCCAATCAGTAGACCCCTATCATTACCCCCCATCAGTAGACCCCTATCATTACTCCCCCATCAGTAGACCCCTATCATTACCCCCCCATCAGTAGACCCCTATCATTACCCCCCCATCAGTAGACCCCTATCATTACTCCCCCATCAGTAGACCCCTATCATTACCCCCCATCAGTAGACCCCTATCATTACCCCCCCATCAGTAGACCCCTTTCATTACTCCCCCATCAGTAGACCCCTATCATTACCCCCCATCAGTAGACCCCTATCATTACCCCCCCATCAGTAGACCCCTATCATTACTCCCCCATCAGTAGACCCCTATCATTACTCCCCCATCAGTAGACCCCTATCATTACTCCCCCATCAGTGGACCCCTATCATTACCCCCCCCATCAGTAGACCCCTATCATTACCCCCCATCACTGGACCCTTATCATTACCCCCCATCAGTAGACCCCTATCATTACCCCCCATCAGTAGACCCCTATCATTACCCCCCCATCAGTAGACCCCTATCATTACCCCCCCATCACTGGACCCTTATCATTACCCCCCCATCAGTGGACCCCTATCATTACCCCCCCATCAGTAGACCCCTATCATTACCCCCCATCACTGGACCCTTATCATTACCCCCCCCATCAGTAGACCCCTATCATTACCCCCCCATCAGTAGACCCCTATCATTACCCCCCCTATCAGTAGACCCCTATCATTACCCCCCATCACTGGACCCTTATCATTACCCCCCCATCAATAGACCCCCTATCATCACCCCCCCATCAGTAGACCCCTATCATTACCCCCCCATCAGTAGACCCCTATCATTACCCCCCATCACTGGACCCTTATCATTACCCCCCATCAGTGGACCCCTATCATTACCCCCCCATCAGTAGACCCCCTATCATTACCCCCCATCAGTAGACCCCCTATCATTACCCCCCCATCACTGGACCCTTATCATTACCCCCCATCAGTAGATCCCCTATCACCAACCCCCCATCAGTAGACCCCTATCATTACCCCCCATCAGTAGACCCCTATCATTACCCCCCATCAGTAGACCCCCTATCATCACCCCCCCATCAGTAGACCCCTATCATTACCCCCCCATCAGTGGACCCCTATCATTACCCCCCATCAGTAGACCCCTATCATTACTCCCCCATCAGTAGACCCTTATCATTACTCCCCTATCAATAGACCCCTATCATTACTCCCCTATCAGTAGACCCCTATCATTACCCCCCCATCAGTAGACCCCTATCATTACCCCCATCACTGGACCCTTATCATTACCCCCCATCAGTGGACCCCTATCATTACTCCCCCATCAGTGGACCCCTATCATTACTCCCCTATCAGTAGACCCTTATCATTACCCCCCCATCAGTGGACCCCTATCATTACCCCCCATCACTGGACCCTTATCATTACCCCCCCATCAGTGGACCCCTATCATTACTCCCCTATCAGTAGACCCCTATCATTACCCCCCTATCATTACCCCCCCCCCCCCATCAGTGGACCCCTATCATTACCCCCATCACTGGACCCTTATCATTACCCCCCCATCAGTGGACCCCTATCATTACTCCCCTATCAGTAGACCCCTATCATTACCCCCCATCACTGGACCCTTATCATTACTCCCCTATCAGTAGACCCCTATCATTACTCCCCTATCAGTAGACCCCTATCATTACTCCCCTATCAGTAGACCCCTATCATTACTCCCCCATCAGTAGACCCCTATCATTACTCCCCCATCAGTAGACCCCTATCATTACTCCCCTATCAGTAGACCCCTATCATTACTCCCCTATCAGTAGACCCCTATCATTACCCCCCCATCAGTAGACCCCTATCATTACCCCCCCATCAGTAGACCCTTATCATTACCCCCCCATCAGTGGACCCCTATCATTACCCCCCATCAGTAGACCCCTATCATTACTCCCCTATCAGTAGACCCCTATCATTACTCCCCTATCAGTAGACCCCTATCATTACTCCCCTATCAGTAGACCCCTATCATTACCCCCCCATCAGTAGACCCCTATCATTACCCCCCATCACTGGACCCTTATCATTACCCCCCCATCAGTGGACCCCTATCATTACTCCCCTATCAGTAGACCCTTATCATTACCCCCCCATCAGTGGACCCCTATCATTACCCCCCATCACTGGACCCTTATCATTACCCCCCCCATCAGTGGACCCCTATCATTACTCCCCTATCAGTAGACCCCTATCATTACCCCCCATCACTGGACCCTTATCATTACTCCCCTATCAGTAGACCCCTATCATTACTCCCCCATCAGTGGACCCCTATCATTACCCCCCCATCAGTAGACCCCTATCATTACCCCCCATCACTGGACCCTTATCATTACCCCCCCATCAGTGGACCCCTATCATTACCCCCCCATCAGTAGACCCCTATCATTACCCCCCATCACTGGACCCTTATCATTACCCCCCATCAGTAGACCCCTATCATTACCCCCCATCAGTAGACCCCTATCATTACCCCCCCATCAGTAGACCCCTATCATTACCCCCCCCATCACTGGACCCTTATCATTACCGCCCCATCAGTGGACCCCTATCATTACCCCCCCATCAGTAGACCCCTATCATTACCCCCCATCACTGGACCCTTATCATTACCCCCCCATCAGTAGACCCCTATCATTACCCCCCCCCATCAGTAGACCCCTATCATTACCCCCCCATCAGTAGACCCCTATCATTACCCCCCATCACTGGACCCTTATCATTACCCCCCCATCAGTAGACCCCCTATCATCACCCCCCCATCAGTAGACCCCTATCATTACCCCCCCATCAGTAGACCCCTATCATTACCCCCCATCACTGGACCCTTATCATTACCCCCCATCAGTGGACCCCTATCATTACCCCCCCATCAGTAGACCCCCTATCATTACCCCCCATCAGTAGACCCCCTATCATTACCCCCCCATCACTGGACCCTTATCATTACCCCCCATCAGTAGATCCCCTATCATCAACCCCCCATCAGTAGACCCCTATCATTACCCCCCATCAGTAGACCCCTATCATTACCCCCCATCAGTAGACCCCCTATCATCACCCCCCCATTAGTAGACCCCTATCATTACCCCCCATCAGTGGACCCCTATCATTAGCCCCCATCAGTAGACCCCTATCATTACTCCCCCATCAGTAGACCCTTATCATTACTCCCCTATCAGTAGACCCCTATCATTACTCCCCTATCAGTAGACCCCTATCATTACCCCCCCATCAGTAGACCCCTATCATTACCCCCCATCACTGGACCCTTATCATTACCCCCCATCAGTGGACCCCTATCATTACTCCCCTATCAGTAGACCCCTATCATTACTCCCCTATCAGTAGACCCCTATCATTACTCCCCCATCAGTAGACCCCTATCATTACTCCCCCATCAGTAGACCCCTATCATTACTCCCCTATCAGTAGACCCCTATCATTACTCCCCTATCAGTAGACCCCTATCATTACCCCCCCATCAGTAGACCCCTATCATTACCCCCCATCACTGGACCCTTATCATTACCCCCCCATCAGTGGACCCCTATCATTACCCCCCATCAGTAGACCCCTATCATTACTCCCCTATCAGTAGACCCCTATCATTACTCCCCTATCAGTAGACCCCTATCATTACTCCCCTATCAGTAGACCCCTATCATTACTCCCCTATCAGTAGACCCCTATCATTACCCCCCCATCAGTAGACCCCTATCATTACCCCCCATCACTGGACCCTTATCATTACCCCCCCATCAGTGGACCCCTATCATTACTCCCCTATCAGTAGACCCTTATCATTACCCCCCCATCAGTGGACCCCTATCATTACCCCCCATCACTGGACCCTTATCATTACCCCCCCCCCCATCAGTGGACCCCTATCATTACTCCCCCATCAGTAGACCCCTATCATTACTCCCCCATCAGTAGACCCCCTATCATTACCCCCCCATCAGTAGACCCCTATCATTACTCCCCCATCAGTGGACCCCTATCATTACTCCCCTATCAGTAGACCCTTATTACCCCCCCATCAGTGGACCCCTATCATTACTCCCCTATCAGTAGACCCCTATCATTACCCCCCATCACTGGACCCTTATCATTACTCCCCTATCAGTAGACCCCTATCATTACTCCCCTATCAGTAGACCCCTATCATTACTCCCCTATCAGTAGACCCCTATCATTACTCCCCTATCAGTAGACCCCTATCATTACTCCCCTATCAGTAGACCCCTATCATTACTCCCCTATCAGTAGACCCTTATCATTACCCCCCCCCCCCCATCAGTGGACCCCTATCATTACCCCCATCACTGGACCCTTATCATTACCCCCCCATCAGTAGACCCCTATCATTACTCCCCCATCAGTGGACCCCTATCATTACTCCCCTATCAGTAGACCCTTATCATTACCCCCCCCATCAGTGGACCCCTATCATTACTCCCCTATCAGTAGACCCCCTATCATTACCCCCCCATCAGTAGACCCCTATCATTACTCCCCCATCAGTGGACCCCTATCATTACTCCCCTATCAGTAGACCCTTATCATTACCCCCCCCCATCAGTGGACCCCTATCATTACTCCCCTATCAGTAGACCCCTATCATTACCCCCCATCACTGGACCCTTATCATTACTCCCCCATCAGTAGACCCCTATCATTACTCCCCCATCAGTAGACCCCTATCATTACTCCCCTATCAGTAGACCCCTATCATTACTCCCCCATCAGTAGACCCCTATCATTACCCCCCCATCAGTAGACCCCTATCATTACCCCCCCATCAGTAGACCCTTATCATTACCCCCCCATCAGTGGACCCCTATCATTACCCCCCATCAGTAGACCCCTATCATTACTCCCCTATCAGTAGACCCCTATCATTACTCCCCTATCAGTAGACCCCTATCATTACTCCCCTCTCAGTAGACCCCTATCAT
Organism: Rana muscosa; assembly: GCA_029206835.1. Classification (NCBI taxonomy): domain Eukaryota; kingdom Metazoa; phylum Chordata; class Amphibia; order Anura; family Ranidae; genus Rana; species Rana muscosa. The sequence continues at coordinate 398,817,554 of CM055125.1, read as the reverse complement.
TACCCCCCATCAGTAGACCCCTATCATTACCCCCCATCACTGGACCCTTATCATTACCCCCCCATCAGTGGACCCCTATCATTACTCCCCTATCAGTAGACCCTTATCATTACCCCCCCATCAGTGGACCCCTATCATTACCCCCCATCACTGGACCCTTATCATTACCCCCCCATCAGTGGACCCCTATCATTACTCCCCTATCAGTAGACCCCTATCATTACCCCCCATCACTGGACCCTTATCATTACTCCCCTATCAGTAGACCCCTATTATTACTCCCCTATTAGTAGACCCCTATCATTACTCCCCTATCAGTAGACCCCTATCATTACTCCCCCATCAGTAGACCCCTATCATTACTCCCCCATCAGTAGACCCCTATCATTACTCCCCCATCAGTAGACCCCCTATCATTACCCCCCATCAGTAGACCCCTATCATTACTCCCCTATCAGTAGACCCTTATCATTACCCCCCCATCAGTGGACCCCTATCATTACTCCCCCATCAGTAGACCCCTATCATTACTCCCCCATCAGTAGACCCCCTATCATTACCCCCCCATCAGTAGAACCCTATCATTACTCCCCCATCAGTGGACCCCTATCATTACTCCCCTATCAGTAGACCCTTATCATTACCCCCCATCAGTGGACCCCTATCATTACCCCCATCACTGGACCCTTATCATTACCCCCCCCCCATCAGTGGACCCCTATCATTACTCCCCTATCAGTAGACCCCTATCATTACCCCCCATCACTGGACCCTTATCATTACTCCCCTATCAGTAGACCCCTATCATTACTCCCCTATCAGTAGACCCCTATCATTACTCCCCTATCAGTAGACCCCTATCATTACTCCCCCATCAGTAGACCCCTATCATTACTCCCCCATCAGTAGACCCCTATCATTACTCCCCCATCAGTAGACCCCTATCATTACTCCCCCATCAGTAGACCCCTATCATTACTCCCCTATCAGTAGACCCCTATCATTACCCCCCCATCAGTAGACCCCTATCATTACCCCCCATCACTGGACCCCTATCATTACTCCCCCATCAGTAGACCCCTATCATTACTCCCCTATCAGTAGACCCCTATCATTACTCCCCTATCAGTAGACCCCTATCATTACTCCCCTATCAGTAGACCCCTATCATTACTCCCCCATCAGTAGACCCCTATCATTACTCCCCCATCAGTAGACCCCTATCATTACTCCCCCATCAGTAGACCCCCTATCATTACCCCCCATCAGTAGACCCCCTATCATTACTCCCCCATCAGTAGACCCCTATCATTACCCCCATCAGTAGACCCCTATCATTACTCCCCCATCAGTAGACCCCTATCATTACTCCCCCATCAGTAGACCCCTATCATTACTCCCCCATCAGTAGACCCCTATCATTACTCCCCCATCAGTAGACCCCCTATCATTACCCCCCCATCAGTAGACCCCTATCACTACTCCCCCATCAGTAGACCCCTATCATTACCCCCCATCAGTAGACCCCTATCATTACTCCCCCATCAGTAGACCCCTATCATTACCCCCCCATCAGTAGACCCCTATCATTACTCCCCCATCAGTAGACCCCCTATCATTACCCCCCCATCAGTAGACCCCTATCATTACTCCCCCATCAGTAGACCCCTATCATTACCCCCCATCAGTAGACCCCTATCATTACTCCCCAATCAGTAGACCCCTATCATTACCCCCCATCAGTAGACCCCTATCATTACTCCCCCATCAGTAGACCCCTATCATTACCCCCCCATCAGTAGACCCCTATCATTACCCCCCCATCAGTAGACCCCTATCATTACTCCCCCATCAGTAGACCCCTATCATTACCCCCCATCAGTAGACCCCTATCATTACCCCCCCATCAGTAGACCCCTTTCATTACTCCCCCATCAGTAGACCCCTATCATTACCCCCCCATCAGTAGACCCCTATCATTACCCCCCCATCAGTAGACCCCTATCATTACTCCCCCATCAGTAGACCCCTATCATTACTCCCCCATCAGTAGACCCCTATCATTACTCCCCCATCAGTGGACCCCTATCATTACCCCCCCCATCAGTAGACCCCTATCATTACCCCCCATCACTGGACCCTTATCATTACCCCCCATCAGTAGACCCCTATCATTACCCCCCATCAGTAGACCCCTATCATTACCCCCCCCATCAGTAGACCCCTATCATTACCCCCCCATCACTGGACCCTTATCATTACCCCCCCATCAGTGGACCCCTATCATTACCCCCCCATCAGTAGACCCCTATCATTACCCCCCATCACTGGACCCTTATCATTACCCCCCCCATCAGTAGACCCCTATCATTACCCCCCCATCAGTAGACCCCTATCATTACCCCCCCTATCAGTAGACCCCTATCATTACCCCCCATCACTGGACCCTTATCATTACCCCCCCATCAATAGACCCCCTATCATCACCCCCCCATCAGTAGACCCCTATCATTACCCCCCCATCAGTAGACCCCTATCATTACCCCCCATCACTGGACCCTTATCATTACCCCCCATCAGTGGACCCCTATCATTACCCCCCCCATCAGTAGACCCCCTATCATTACCCCCCATCAGTAGACCCCCTATCATTACCCCCCCATCACTGGACCCTTATCATTACCCCCCATCAGTAGATCCCCTATCATCAACCCCCCATCAGTAGACCCCTATCATTACCCCCCATCAGTAGACCCCTATCATTACCCCCCATCAGTAGACCCCCTATCATCACCCCCCCATCAGTAGACCCCTATCATTACCCCCCCATCAGTGGACCCCTATCATTACCCCCCATCAGTAGACCCCTATCATTACTCCCCCATCAGTAGACCCTTATCATTACTCCCCTATCAATAGACCCCTATCATTACTCCCCTATCAGTAGACCCCTATCATTACCCCCCCATCAGTAGACCCCTATCATTACCCCCATCACTGGACCCTTATCATTACCCCCCATCAGTGGACCCCTATCATTACTCCCCTATCAGTAGACCCCTATCATTACTCCCCTATCAGTAGACCCCTATCATTACTCCCCCATCAGTAGACCCCTATCATTACTCCCCCATCAGTAGACCCCTATCATTACTCCCCTATCAGTAGACCCCTATCATTACTCCCCTATCAGTAGACCCCTATCATTACCCCCCATCAGTAGACCCCTATCATTACCCCCCATCACTGGACCCTTATCATTACCCCCCCCATCAGTGGACCCCTATCATTACCCCCCATCAGTAGACCCCTATCATTACTCCCCTATCAGTAGACCCCTATCATTACTCCCCTATCAGTAGACCCCTATCATTACTCCCCTATCAGTAGACCCCTATCATTACCCCCCCATCAGTAGACCCCTATCATTACCCCCCATCACTGGACCCTTATCATTACCCCCCCATCAGTGGACCCCTATCATTACTCCCCTATCAGTAGACCCTTATCATTACCCCCCCATCAGTGGACCCCTATCATTACCCCCCATCACTGGACCCTTATCATTACCCCCCCCATCAGTGGACCCCTATCATTACTCCCCCATCAGTAGACCCCTATCATTACTCCCCCATCAGTAGACCCCCTATCATTACCCCCCCATCAGTAGACCCCTATCATTACTCCCCCATCAGTGGACCCCTATCATTACTCCCCTATCAGTAGACCCTTATCATTACCCCCCCCATCAGTGGACCCCTATCATTACTCCCCTATCAGTAGACCCCTATCATTACCCCCCATCACTGGACCCTTATCATTACTCCCCTATCAGTAGACCCCTATCATTACTCCCCTATCAGTAGACCCCTATCATTACTCCCCTATCAGTAGACCCCTATCATTACTCCCCTATCAGTAGACCCTTATCATTACCCCCCCATCAGTGGACCCCTATCATTACCCCCATCACTGGACCCTTATCATTACCCCCCCATCAGTGGACCCCTATCATTACTCCCCTATCAGTAGACCCCTATCATTACCCCCCATCACTGGACCCTTATCATTACTCCCCTATCAGTAGACCCCTATCATTACTCCCCTATCAGTAGACCCCTATCATTACTCCCCTATCAGTAGACCCCTATCATTACTCCCCCATCAGTAGACCCCTATCATTACTCCCCCATCAGTAGACCCCTATCATTACTCCCCTATCAGTAGACCCCTATCAGTAGACCCTTATCATTACCCCCCCATCAGTAGACCCCTATCATTACCCCCCCATCAGTAGACCCTTATCATTACCCCCCCATCAGTGGACCCCTATCATTACCCCCCATCAGTAGACCCCTATCATTACTCCCCTATCAGTAGACCCCTATCATTACTCCCCTATCAGTAGACCCCTATCATTACTCCCCTATCAGTAGACCCCTATCATTACTCCCCTATCAGTAGACCCCTATCATTACCCCCCCATCAGTAGACCCCTATCATTACCCCCCATCACTGGACCCTTATCATTACCCCCCCATCAGTGGACCCCTATCATTACTCCCCTATCAGTAGACCCTTATCATTACCCCCCCATCAGTGGACCCCTATCATTACCCCCCATCACTGGACCCTTATCATTACCCCATCAGTGGACCCCTATCATTACTCCCCTATCAGTAGACCCCTATCATTACCCCCCATCACTGGACCCTTATCATTACTCCCCTATCAGTAGACCCCTATCATTACTCCCCTATTAGTAGACCCCTATCATTACTCCCCTATCAGTAGACCCCTATCATTACTCCCCCATCAGTAGACCCCTATCATTACTCCCCCATCAGTAGACCCCTATCATTACTCCCCCATCAGTAGACCCCCTATCATTACCCCCCATCAGTAGACCCCTATCATTACTCCCCCATCAGTAGACCCCTATCATTACTCCCCTATCAGTAGACCCTTATCATTACCCCCCCATCAGTGGACCCCTATCATTACTCCCCCATCAGTAGACCCCTATCATTACTCCCCTATCAGTAGACCCCTATCATTACTCCCCTATCAGTAGACCCCTATCATTACTCCCCTATCAGTAGACCCCTATCATTACTCCCCCATCAGTAGACCCCTATCATTACTCCCCCATCAGTAGACCCCTATCATTACTCCCCCATCAGTAGACCCCCTATCATTACCCCCCCATCAGTAGACCCCCTATCATTACTCCCCCATCAGTAGACCCCTATCATTACCCCCATCAGTAGACCCCTATCATTACTCCCCCATCAGTAGACCCCTATCATTACTCCCCCATCAGTAGACCCCTATCATTACTCCCCCATCAGTAGACCCCTATCATTTCTCCCCCATCAGTAGACCCCCTATCATTACCCCCCCATCAGTAGACCCCTATCATTACTCCCCCATCAGTAGACCCCTATCATTACCCCCCATCAGTAGACCCCTATCATTACTCCCCCATCAGTAGACCCCTATCATTACCCCCCCATCAGTAGACCCCTATCATTACTCCCCCATCAGTAGACCCCTATCATTACTCCCCCATCAGTAGACCCCCTATCATTACCCCCCCATCAGTAGACCCCTATCATTACTCCCCCATCAGTAGACCCCTATCATTACTCCCCCATCAGTAGACCCCTATCATTACCCCCCATCAGTAGACCCCTATCATTACTCCCCCATCAGTAGACCCCTATCATTACCCCCCCATCAGTAGACCCCTATCATTACCCCCCCATCAGTAGACCCCTATCATTACTCCCCCATCAGTAGACCCCTATCATTACCCCCCCATCAGTAGACCCCTATCATTACCCCCCCATCAGTAGACCCCTATCATTACTCCCCCATCAGTAGACCCCTATCATTACCCCCCCATCAGTAGACCCCTATCATTACCCCCCCATCAGTAGACCCCTATCATTACTCCCCCATCAGTAGACCCCTATCATTACCCCCCCATCAGTAGACCCCTATCATTACTCCCCCATCAGTAGACCCCTATCATTACTCCCCCATCAGTAGACCCCTATCATTACTCCCCCATCAGTAGACCCCTGACAGATTCAATGTAACAATTTAGATGATCAGTTATAAAGATATAAAGAAGAAGATGATATATTGTCCGGGAACATTTTCCATCTCACATACATGAGTACAGACGATTCTCTTCCATAATGGAATACTCGATATTCACCGCCTGCCCCCCGAATCTCAGGAATTGTCCCACCGCCTGCCCCCCGAATCTCAGGAATCGTCCCACCGCCTGCCCCCGAATCTCAGGAATCGTCCCACCGCCTGCCCCCGAATCTCAGGAATCGTCCCACCGCCTGCCCCCCAATCTCAGGAATCGTCCCACCGCCTGCCCCCTGAATCTCAGGAATCGTCCCACCGTCTGCCCCCCGAATCTCAGGAATCGTCCCACCGCCTGCCCCCCGAATCTCAGGAATCGTCCCACCGCCTGCCCCCCGAATCTCAGGAATCGTCCCACCGTCTGCCCCCCGAATCTCAGGAATCGTCCCACCGCCTGCCCCCCGAATCTCAGGAATTGTCCCACCGCCTGCCCCCCGAATCTCAGGAATTGTCCAACCGCCTGCCCCCCGAATCTCAGGAATCGTCCCACCGCCTGCCCCCCGAATCTCAGGAATTGTCCCACCGTCTGCCCCCCGAATCTCAGGAATTGTCCCACCGCCTGCCCCCCGAATCTCAGGAATTGTCCCACCGCCTGCCCCCCGAATCTCAGGAATCGTCCCACCGCCTGCCCCCGAATCTCAGGAATCGTCCCACCGTCTGCCCCCCCAAATCTCAGGAATCGTCCCACCGCCTGCCCCCCGAATCTCAGGAATCGTCCCACCGTCTGCCCCCCAAATCTCAGGAATCGTCCCACCGTCTGCCCCCCCGAATCTCAGGAATCGTCCCACCGTCTGCTCCCCCGAATCTCAGGAATTGTCCCACCGCCTGCCCCCCGAATCTCAGGAATCGTCCCACCGCCTGCCCCCCGAATCTCAGGAATCGTCCCACCGCCTGCCCCCCGAATCGTCCCACCGCCTGCCCCCCAATCTCAGGAATCGTCCCACCGCCTGCCCCCTGAATCTCAGGAATCGTCCCACCGTCTGCCCCCCGAATCTCAGGAATCGTCCCACCGCCTGCCCCCCGAATCTCAGGAATCGTCCCACCGCCTGCCCCCCGAATCTCAGGAATCGTCCCACCGCCTGCCCCCCGAATCTCAGGAATCGTCCCACCGCCTGCCCCCCGAATCTCAGGAATCGTCCCACCGCCTGCCCCCGAATCTCAGGAATCGTCCCACCGCCTACCCCCCGAATCTCAGGAATCGTCCCACCGCCTGCCCCCCCGAATCTCAGGAATCGTCCCACCGCCTACCCCCCGAATCTCAGGAATCGTCCCACCGCCTGCCCCCCGAATCTCAGGAATCGTCCCACCGCCTACCCCCCCGAATCTCAGGAATCGTCCCACCGCCTGCCCCCCGAATCTCAGGAATCGTCCCACCGCCTGCCCCCCGAATCTCAGGAATCGTCCCACCGCCTGCCCCCCGAATCTCAGGAATCGTCCCACCGCCTGCCCCCGAATCTCAGGAATCGTCCCACCGCCTACCCCCCGAATCTCAGGAATTGTGGCGGAATGTCTGCGCTCGCTAATCACCTTCCTTCGTGTGGAAATGAAGAGCAGATAATTATTGGTATCATTAAGAAAAAGTGACAGACGATCGTTTGCAGGGACTGAGAGTGGGTGTGGCTTAGCGACAAGTGACATGTGTACCGCCCGGGGGGCGGGGCTAAATATCAGTAAGCGATTGTCCAATCCTCATTGGGGTCCGCCTTACTGGATATCACCTAAATGAGGCTCCTCCCCCTGTACCGAGATGCTGATTTCACTGCACACTGTGAGCTTCTTACATTAGAAAATAGAGCCCGCCCCATTTCCTGCCTGATTGTCTCTGGCCCCGCCCCACTTCCTGCCTGAATGTCCCTGGCCCCGCCCCACTTCCTGCCTGATTGTCCCTGGCCCCGCCCCATTTCCTGCCTGATTGTCCATGGCCCCGCCCCATTTCTTGCCTGATTGTCTCTGGCCCCGCCCCATTTCCTGCCTGATTGTCCTTGGCCCCGCCCCATTTCCTGCCTGAAAGACGTCGGGCATCATCTAGCACATTCCTCCCCAGCCTGATTGTCCCTGGCCCCGCCCCACTTCCTGCCTGAATGTCCCTGGCCCCGCCCCACTTCCTGCCTGATTGTCCCTGGGCCCGCCCCATTTCCTGCCTGAATGTCCCTGGCCCCGCCCCACTTCCTGCCTGATTGTCCCTGGCCCCGCCCCACTTACTGCCTGAATGTCCCTGGCCCCGCCCCACTTCCTGCCTGATTGTCCCTGGGCCCGCCCCATTTCCTGCCTGATTGTCCCTGGCCCCGCCCCATTTCCTGCCTGATTGTCTCTGGGCCCGCCCCATTTCCTGCCTGATTGTCCTTGGGCCCGCCCCATTTCTTGCCTGAAGGACGCCGGGCATCATCTAGCACATTCCTCCCCAGCCTGATTGTCCCTGGCCCCGCCCCTTTCATTCACTGTATTTCAATTCTGTCAATCAAGGAAGATCAGCATCACGTTGTGGACATTGTTCCAAATCAGGGACATTCCCTCAGAAATCAGGGACAGTCCCTCAAAATCAGAGACAGTCCCTCAAAATCAGAGACAGTCACTCAAAATAAGAGACAGTCCCTCAAAATCAGGGACAGTCCTTACAAAATCAGGGACAGTCCCTCAGAAATCAGGGACAGTTCCTCGAACATCGGGGACAGTCCTTTGAAAATCAGGGACAGTCCTTTGAAAATCAGGGACAGTCCTTTGAAAATCTGGGGCAATCCTTTGAAAATCAGGGACAGCTCCTCGTAAATCAGGGACAGTCCCTCGAAATCAGGGACAGTTGGTTGCTATGCACTCCTCCAGCCTGACACCCATCCATTAAGGCATTTTGATATTTGCATAACTCCTCCCACTGATTGCATCAGGACTGAGGGCTCTTGGGAGGAGTACTGAGGCCGGGGGCTGGGATGTTTTCAGGAAGCTATGTACAGCCCCCTTGCTGGCCCCTCCCACCAGCCATGATCTGCCTGCATTGCATAGAGAAGCACAGAGACCCAGTGATGACATCACAGGGACTAAAGGAAGGTGTGTAATTAAAGATTTCATTAGCAGGTTAATGATGGGGGGGGGGGGGGGGAGGGGGGGACCCAGGGAAGGCAAAATATAAGCAGCTTTAGCGCCAAATGCGGCGGTTGATTTATGGAGATATAAAAGCGAAGCTTTTTCCGAAACAAACTATTAAATGAAAAGCTTTTATGTTTCCTGAACCCATAAAAAATAAAATCCCCGGCGCCATTATGCATCAAACAAGACGACGGTAATGGCGCCTTTATAGGCGATGTTCTGCGGAAAGTTTGCAGTAATGTCACATTTAGCGTTAATGGCCGCCACAAAATTACCGAAATGTAATTACAGATCTTTCCTGGTGGTTTTTTTTTTTTTTTACGACTCGCGGCGGAAAGAGACGGAATTTTATTAAAAAGAATAAATTTAAAAAACAAAAAACCCCGGCGTGATGTTGTCAGCGAAAGACGTCCGGATCTCCCCCTGAGATCGGAGATGACGGAACGCGGAGGGGCCCGAGGTGGAGATTCTGGATATGGGAGCTCCGCGGATCTCACAGAAGATCGGATTGTCTGCCGTTGTGATCAAATAAAGTGGAAGGAAAATGATAAATGATACAAATAAATATGTGAAAAGTGTGGGGGGGGGAGGGGCATTTGTATTCGCCCCCCTTTACTCTGATAACTAAAATCTAGGGGAACCAATTGCCTTCAGAAGTCTCCTAATTAGTAAATAGAGTCCACCTGTGTGTCATTTAATCTCAGTATAAATACAGCTGTTCTGTGAAGCCCTCAGAGGTTTGTTAGAGAACCTTAGTGAACAAACAGCATCATGAAGACCAAGGAACACACCAGATAGGACAGGGATAAAGATGTGGAGAAGTATAAAGCAGGGTTAGGTTATAAAAAAATCTCCCCAGCTTTGAACATCTCACGGAGCTCTGTTCAATCCATCATCGGAAAATGGAAAGAGTATGGCACAACTGCAAACCTACCAAGACATGGCCGTCCACCTAAACTGACCATGCCGGGCAAGGAGAGCATTCATCAGAGAAGCAGCCAAGAGGCCCATGGTAACTCTGGAGGAGCTGCAGAGATCCACAGCTCAGGGGGGAGAATCTGTCCACAGGACAACTATTAGTCGTGCTTCTCCACAAATCTGCCCTTTATGGAAGAGTGACAAGAAGAAAGCCATTGGAGAAAGAAAGTCATAAGAAGTCCTGTTTGTAGTTTGTGAGAAGCCATGTGGGGGACACAGCAAACATGTGGGGGACACAGCAATCATGTGGGGGACACAGCGATCATGTGGGGGACACGGCAAACATGTGGGGGGCACAGCAATCATGTGGGGGACACAGCAATCATGTGGGGGACATGGCGATCATGTGGGGGACACAGCAATCATGTGGGGGACACAGCAATCATGTGGGGGACACAGCAATCATGTGGGGGACACAGCAATCATGTGGGGGACACAGCGATCATGTGGGGGACACGGCAAACATGTGGGGGGCACAGCAAACATGTGGGGGACACAGCAATCATGTGGGGGACACAGCAATCATGTGGGGGACACAGCAAACATGTGGGGGACACAGCAATCATGTGGGGGACACAGCAAACATGTGGGGGACACAGCAAACACGTGGGGGACACAGCAATCATGTGGGGGACACAGCAAACATGTGGGGGACACAGCAATCATGTGGGGGACACAGTAATCATGTGGGGGACACAGCAAACATGTGGGGGACACAGCAAACATGTGGGGGACACAGTAGACATGTGGGGGACACAGCATACATGTGGGGGACACAGCAGACATGTGGGGGACACAGCAAACATGTGGGGGACACAGCAATCATGTGGGGGACACAGCAAACACGTGGGGGACACAGCAATCATGTGGGGGACACAGCAAACATGTGGGGGACACAGCAATCATGTGGGGGACACAGTAATCATGTGGGGGACACAGCAAACATGTGGGGGACACAGCAAACATGTGGGGGACACAGTAGACATGTGGGGGACACAGCATACATGTGGGGGACACAGCAGACATGTGGGGGGACACAGCAAACATGTGGGGGACACAGCAAACATGTGGGGGGACACAGCAAACATGTGGGGGACACAGCAAACATGTGGGGGACACAGCAAACATGTGGAAGAAGGTGCTCTGGTCACATGACACCAAAATTCAACTTTTTGGCCTAAAAGCAAAACTCTATGTGTGGGGAAAACTAACACTGCACATCACCCTGAACACACCATCCCCACTGTGAAACATGGTGGTGGCAGCTTCATGTGGTGGGGATGCTTTTCTTCAGCAGGGAAAGGGAAGCTGGTCAGAGTTGATGGGAAGATGGATGGAGACAAATACAGGACAATCTTAGAAGAAAAGACTTGAGACCGGGGCGGAGGTTCACCTTCCAGCAGGACAACGACCCTAAAGTACAGCCAGAGCTACAATGGAATGTTTTAGATCAAAGCCTATTCATGTGTTAGAATGGCCCAGTCACAGTCCAGACCTAAATCCCATTGAGAATCTGTGGCAAGACATGAAAATTGCTGATCACAGACGCTCTCCATCCAATCTGACAGAGCTTGAGATATTTTACAAAGAAGAATGGGCAGAAATGTTCCTCTCTAGATGTGCAAAGCTGGTAGAGACACCCCAAAAAGACTTGTAGAGAAAGGGGGTTCTACAAAGTATTGACTCCGGGGGGCGCCATACAAATGCCCCTCCCCCCACACTTCTCACATATTTATTTGTATCATTTATTATTTTCCTTCCACTTCACAATTATGTGACACTTTGTGTTGGTCCATCACATAAAATCCCAATAAAAGACATTTACGTTTTTGGTTGTAACCTGACAAGATGTGGGAAATTTCAAGGGGTATGAATACTTTTTCATGGCACTGTATCTGTTGTCACAGTCATTTGTAGTCACCAGGACGGGGTGACAACACAGTCTCCTGGAGAAGGTGAGAGAGGGGGGAGGGGGAGGGGGGGGAGGGTAGTCATCTGGGGTGTGCCGTGGTCAGTTTTTGCCTCAAAGGGGGTAAAAATAATAGTCAGTCAGTCGGGATGAGGAGAGCGGGAAAAGGATTTTGTTGGAACAGATCAGCCGGGTGTGGAAATTGGCGGGACGCCGGGATCCGGGAAATACCTGGAGCCGCAGGATGAAGTCCCACCCACCTAACTCCTGGATGATGTGGCCGGGGACCGCTTGCCGAGAGGCTGCTGAGGCGGCACCTCTCCTGAAAGAATGGCGGCAGTGCAAACCAGATTATAAGGGGCCCCCGAAACTCCCGGGGGTCAGTGGGAAGGGCCTAGGGACCAATGGAAAGGGTCCAGGCGTTTGGGGGGGGGGGCTTCATGGTTTCTTGCACCGGGGGGGGCTGAAGTTTCTAGTTACACCTCTGCCTTGTATATAAGAAGGTCTTTATGGTCTAGGTTTGGTATTTCCCCATAAAGAAGCCGGGGTCCCCCCCCCCGTCCAGGTCCCCCCCCGTCCAGGGAGAGGCTCAACCGTCTGACCATTAGAGCCAGAAGGAGCATCAAACAAATGAGAGTCCTAGAATGTATTTTATTAATTCGACAAATTACAACAGAGCAACACAACAACGCGTTTCAGGGGCCAAACAATCCTTCATCAGAGCTGTACCGGTATTCATATCTGATGGTCCCAAAACAAGATACCTGGATGTACCAATCAGAAGCCGGGGGGTGAAGTATTTCCCTCCTGGTTACATTCAGGGTTTGGTTTTGGGCCCATTGGGGACAAGATGCTTTGCCAGGGGGGGGGGGGGGGGGTTCTCATCTGCCAAGGTACCTCCCCTCCCCCATACTGAGGACATAAATAAAATAATAGATAAAACCCCCCCCCCCATACCATCATCACTAATAATCATCATCATTCAGCTTCCCTCATCATCATCCTCATCATTCAGCTTCTCTCATCATCATCCTCATCATTCAGCTTTCCTCATTATCATCCTCATCATTCAGCTTCTCTCATCCTTCAGCTTCCCTCATCATCATCCTCATCCTTCAGCTTCCCTCATCATCATCCTCATCATTCAGCTTCTCTCATCCTTCAGCTTCCCTCATCATCATCCTCCTCATTCAGCTTTCTCTCATCATCATCCTCATCCTTCAGTTTCACTCATCATCATCCTCATCATTCAGCTTCCCTCATCATCATCCTCATCCTTCAGCTTCCCTCATCATCATCCTCATCATTCAGCTTCCCTCATCATCACCCTCATCCTTCAGCTTTCCTCATAATCATCCTCCTCATTCAGCTTTCTCTCATCCTCATCCTTCAGCTTCCCTCATCATCATCCTCGTCATTCAGCTTCCCTCATCATCATCCTCATCCTTCAGCTTCCCTCATCATCATCCTCATCATTCAGCTTCACTCATCATCATCATCATTCAGCTTCCCTCATCATCATCCTCATCATTCAGCTTCCCTCATCATCACCCTCATCCTTCAGCTTTCCTCATAATCATCCTCCTCATTCAGCTTTCTCTCATCCTCATCCTTCAGCTTCCCTCATCATCATCCTCATCATTCAGCTTCCCTCATCATCATCCTCATCCTTCAGCTTCCCTCATCATCATCCTCATCCTTCAGCTTTTCTCATCATCATCCTCATCATTCAGCTTCCCTCATCATCATCCTCATCCTTCAGCTTCCCTCATCCTTCAGCTTCCCTCATCATCCAGCTTCTCTCATCATCTTAATCATCCTTCAGCTTCCCTCATCATCATCCTCATCATTCAGCTTCACTCATCATCATCATCATTCAGCTTCCCTCATCATCATCCTCATCATTCAGCTTCCCTCATCATCACCCTCATCCTTCAGCTTTCCTCATAATCATCCTCCTCATTCAGCTTTCTCTCATCCTCATCCTTCAGCTTCCCTCATCATCATCCTCATCATTCAGCTTCCCTCATCATCATCCTCATCCTTCAGCTTCCCTCATCATCATCCTCATCCTTCAGCTTTTCTCATCATCATCCTCATCCTTCAGCTTCCCTCATCATCCTCATCCTTCAGCTTCCCTCATCATCATCCTCATCATTCAGCTTCCCTCATCATCAACCTCATCCTTCAGCTTTCCTCATAATCATCCTCCTCATTCAGCTTTCTCTCATCCTCATCCTTCAGCTTCCCTCATCATCATCCTCGTCATTCAGCTTCCCTCATCATCATCCTCATCCTTCAGCTTCCCTCATCATCATCCTCATCATTCAGCTTCACTCATCATCATCATTCAGCTTCCCTCATCATCATCCTCATCATTCAGCTTCCCTCATCATCACCCTCATCCTTCAGCTTTCCTCATAATCATCCTCCTCATTCAGCTTTCTCTCATCCTCATCCTTCAGCTTCCCTCATCATCATCCTCATCATTCAGCTTCCCTCATCATCATCCTCATCCTTCAGCTTCCCTCATCATCATCCTTCAGCTTTTCTCATCATCATCCTCATCATTCAGCTTCCCTCATCATCATCCTCATTCTTCAGCTTCCCTCATCATCTTCCTCATCCTTCAGCTTCCCTCATCCTCATCCTTCAGCTTCCCTCATCATCATCCTCATCATTCAGCTTCTCTCATCATCTTCCTCATCCTTCAGCTTCCCTCATCATCACCCTTATCATTCAGCTTCCCTCATCATCTTCCTCATCCTTCAGCTTCCCTCATCATCATCCTCACCCTTCAGCTTCCCTCATCATCATCCTTCAGCTTCCCTCATCATCATCCTCATCATTCAGCTTCCCTCATCATCCTCATCCTTCAGCTTCCCTCATCATCATCCTCCAGCTTCCCTCATCATCATCCTCATCCTTCAATCCTTTAGCTTCCCTCATCATCCTCATCATCATTCAGCTTCTCTCATCATCATCCTCATCATTCATCTTCCCTCATCATCATCCTCATCCTTCAGCTTCCCTCATCATCCTCATCCTTCAGCTTCCCTCATCATCCTCATCCTCATCATTCAGCTTCTCTCATCCTTCAGCTTCCCTCATCATCATCCTCCTCATCATTCATCTTCCCTCATCATCATCCTCATCCTTCAGCTTCCCTCATCATCATCCTCATCCTTCAGCTTCCCTCATCATCATCCTCATCCTTCAGCTTTTCTCATCATCATCCTCATCATTCAGCTTCCCTCATCATCATCCTCATTCTTCAGCTTCCCTCATCATCTTCCTCATCCTTCAGCTTCCCTCATCCTCATCCTTCAGCTTCCCTCATCATCATCCTCATCATTCAGCTTCTCTCATCATCTTCCTCATCCTTCAGCTTCCCTCATCATCACCCTTATCATTCAGCTTCCCTCATCATCTTCCTCATCCTTCAGCTTCCCTCATCATCATCCTCACCCTTCAGCTTCCCTCATCATCATCCTTCAGCTTCCCTCATCATCATCCTCATCATTCAGCTTCCCTCATCATCCTCATCCTTCAGCTTCCCTCATCATCATCCTCCAGCTTCCCTCATCATCATCCTCATCCTTCAATCCTTTAGCTTCCCTCATCATCCTCATCATCATTCAGCTTCTCTCATCATCATCCTCATCATTCATCTTCCCTCATCATCATCCTCATCCTTCAGCTTCCCTCATCATCCTCATCCTTCAGCTTCCCTCATCATCCTCATCCTCATCATTCAGCTTCTCTCATCCTTCAGCTTCCCTCATCATCATCCTCCTCATCATTCATCTTCCCTCATCATCATCCTCATCCTTCAGCTTCCCTCATCATCATCATCCTCATCATTCAGCTTTTCTCATCATAATCCTCATCATTCAGCTTCCTTTAACTGTGGCCCCCGCTCTGATCGAGAGCTGATCTGATATCCATACTCGGGGGCCACTGGGCCAAAATATCATTAGTACTGGCCCGGGGGGGGGGGGGATGGGGGGTAAATGTCCTCCCAACCCCCACCCCCCCTGCAGATCCATGAACTGGATTCACCTTCACCACAGCGGCAGAACGAATGTCGAGTCGCCTGAATATCAGCCGCGGCGGAAGATTATAAATAGCGCGAATGACAAAAAAGGACGCGTGAGCTGCGGCCCGACAACCGAGGAGAGACGGGCGATGACAACCGGGAATAATCGCCGGGGACACATTGATGGCGGAGCGAAATATCCAGCTTGTCACCGTACGATATTATGGGATGGCGAATCGCTACAAACCCGTCACGGGAAATTTACCGCACCCGATAATAAAAATAATACTAATGATAATAATAATAGAAATAATAATCATAACAGTAATAATATTATAAAATAGTAATAATAATAATAATATTAATAACATTTTATACATTATAATAATATTTTTAAAAATAACAGTATAAATAATAATAATATTACAACAATAATAATATAAATAATAATAATAATATAAATAATAATAATAATAATAATATTACAACAATAATAATAATAATACAATACTATAGAAGAAGAAAATTTTATTTGCCCCGTAAAACAAGTTTGTTGTGAAGAAAACATTTCCATTTCTATAGTTTCTGGTGGAGTTGCTCAGATCTCTAAATATCACCCATTACCGATTTGTCACATTTTTGGCGATACGCAAATCCACACAATTCGATGCCCGTGCCACTGACAGTCAGAGCAGCATGCTATATATTTGCCCCACCCCCAGGCTCAATGGAAGGTGTTCTGTGTCTGTGCCCCACCCCCAGTGGGAGGTGCTCTGTGTCTGTGCCCCACCCCTAGCCTCAGAGGAAGGTGTATTGTGTCTGCTCCGCCCCTATTCTCAGTGGGAGTTGTTCTGTGTCTGTTCCATGCCCCTAGCCTCAGTGGGAGGTGTTCTGTATCTGTGCCCCACCCCCAGTGGGAGGTGTTCTGTGTCTGTGCCCCACGCGTAGTTTCAGTGGGAGGTGTTCTGTATTATTGCCCTACTCCCAGCCTCAGTGGGAGGTGCTCTGTGTCTGTGCCCCACCCATAGCCTCAGTGGGAGGTGTTTTGGGTCTGTGCCCTGCCCCCAGCCTCATTGGGAGGAGTTATTCAAATATGCCGCCTATCAGTGAGGCCTATCAGTGCCACCCGTCAGTGCTCATCAATACCGCCTATCAGTGCCTATCAATGCCGCCTATCAGTGCTCATCAATGCCACCTATCATTGCCCATCAGTGCTCATCAATGCCGCCCATCAGTGCCTATCAATGCCGTCTTTCAATGCCGCCTATCAGTGCTCATCAATGCCGCCTATCAGTGCTCGTCAATGCCGTCTATCAGTGCCATCTATCATTGCCCATCAGTGCTCATCAATGCCGCCTATCAGTGCCTATCAATGCTGCCTATCAATGCCGCCTATCAGTGCTTATCAGTGCTCATCAATGCCGCCTATCATTGCCCATCAGTGCTCATCAATGCCGCCTATCAGTGCCTATCAGTGCTCATCAATGCCGCCTATCCGTGCCTATCAGTGCCTATCAATGCCGCCTATCCGTGCCTATCAGTGCCTATCAATGCCGCCTATCCGTGCCTATCAGTGCCTATCAATGCCGCCTATCCATGCCTATCAGTGCCTATCAATGCCGCCTATCAATGCCCATCAGTGCTCATCAATGCCGCCTATCAGCACTGCACTGACAGTTCTCTCTCCCTCCTCCCTCGCACGGATGGGAGAGGAGAGCAGATCTGCTCCTTCTCCTCCCTCCCCCTCCCCCTCCTCTGTGTGCACAGCGGGAAATGTAAATGATCAAATTCAGTTGCTCAGCTTCAGTCTTCCCGCTGTGCACAGAGGATGGGAGGAGATGGAGCAGATCGGCTCTCTCCTCTCCCATCCGTGTGAGGGAGGAGGGAGAGAGAAGTGTCAGTGCCGGCTCTGGGCTGTATGAGAGAGACGCTTACAGCTCAGAGTCCTGCTGAGGAGTCACTGATGGCTGCACTGATAGGCAGCATTGCTGAGAACTGATAGGCGGCATTGCTGAGAACGGATAGGTGGCATTGCTGAGAACGGATAGGTGGCATTGCTGAGAACGGATAGGGGGCATTGCTGAGAACGGATAGGTGGCATTGATGACAACTGATAGGCGGCATTGCTGAGAACTGATAGGCGGCATTGCTGAGAACTGATAGGCGGCATTGCTGAGAACTGATAGGCGGCATTGATGAGAACTGATAGGCGGCATTGATGAGAACTGATAGGCGGCATTGCTGAGAACGGATAGGTGGCATTGCTGAGAACGGATAGGTGGCATTGCTGAGAATGGATAGGGGGCATTGCTGAGAACGGATAGGTGGCACTGATAGGCGGCATTGCTGAGAACGGATAGGTGGCATTGATGACAACTGATAGGCGGCATTGCTGAGAACTGATAGGCGGCACTGATAGGCGGCATTGATGAGAACTGATAGGCAGCATTGCTGAGAACTGATAGGCGGCACTGATAGGCGGCATTGATGAGAACTGATAGGCGGCATTGCTGAGAACTGATAGGCGGCACTGATAGGCGGCATTGATGACAACTGATAGGCGGCACTGATAGGCGGCATTGCTGAGAACTGATAGGCAGCATTGCTGAGAACTGATAGGCGGCATTGATGAGAACTGATAGGCAGGACTGATAGGCGGCATTGCTGAGAACTGATAGGCGGCACTGATAGGCGGCATTGATGAGAACTGATAGGCAGCATTGCTGAGAACTGATAGGCGGCACTGATAGGCGGCATTGCTGAGAACTGATAGGCGGCACTGATGACAACTGATAGGCGGCATTGCTGAGAACTGATAGGCGGCACTGATAGGCGGCATTGCTGAGAACTGATAGGCGGCACTGATAGGCGGCATTGATGAGAACTGATAGGCAGGACTGATAGGCGGCATTGATGAGAACTGATAGGGGGAATTGATGAGAACTGATAGGCAGGACTGATAGGCGGCATTGATGAGAACTGATAGGCGGCATTGCTGAGAACGGATAGGCGGCACTGATAGGCGGCATTGCTGAGAACTGATAGGCGGCATTGCTGAGAACGGATAGGCGGCACTGATAGGCGGCATTGCTGAGAACTGATAGGCGGCATTGCTGAGAACTGATAGGCGGCATTGCTGAGAACTGATAGGCGGCATTGCTGAGAACTGATAGGCAGGACTGATAGGCGGCATTGCTGAGAACTGATAGGCGACATTGCTGAGAACTGATAGGCAGGACTGATAGGCGGCATTGCTGAGAACTGATAGGCGACATTGCTGAGAACTGATAGGCGGCATTGCTGAGAACTGATAGGCAGGACTGATAGGCGGCATTGCTGAGAACTGATAGGCGACATTGCTGAGAACTGATAGGCGGCATTGCTGAGAACTGATAGGCAGGACTGATAGGCGGCATTGATGACAACTGATAGGCGGCATTGCTGAGAACTGATAGGCGGCATTGCTGAGAACTGATAGGCGGCATTGATGAGAACTGATAGGCAGGACTGATAGGCGGCATTGATGACAACTGATAGGCGGCATTGCTGAGAACGGATAGGCGGCACTGATAGGCGGCATTGCTGAGAACTGATAGGCGGCACTGATAGGCGGCATTGCTGAGAACTGATAGGCGGCACTGATGACAACTGATAGGCGGCATTGCTGAGAACTGATAGGCGGCACTGATAGGCGGCATTGCTGAGAACTGATAGGCGGCACTGATAGGCGGCATTGATGAGAACTGATAGGCAGGACTGATAGGCGGCATTGATGAGAACTGATAGGGGGAATTGATGAGAACTGATAGGCAGGACTGATAGGCGGCATTGATGAGAACTGATAGGCGGCATTGCTGAGAACGGATAGGCGGCACTGATAGGCGGCATTGCTGAGAACTGATAGGCGGCACTGATAGGCGGCATTGCTGAGAACTGATAGGCGGCACTGATGACAACTGATAGGCGGCATTGCTGAGAACGGATAGGCGGCACAGATAGGCAACATTGATAAGCGACCTTTGCGACCCTGGTAGTGCCACCGCTGGAACATTCCATTTCAGTGCAGGAGAGGGGCCGGTACGCCTGTGACAACTTCCTGGGGATGAAAACATTGAAACATTGTATCAGATTTGTGTCTATCGACAGATTCGTCCTCATCTGGCGCCAAACCTGAAATCCAGCCGCTGCTACAGCCGGCAACGTATGAAAAGCCGTCCCGCCAATCGGCGAGCCAGCATAAAAGCACGGTCGGGTCGCGCAGCGTGTGCCGTGACGGAGAGAGCCGCCTTCCCGCAGACGAGGAGAAGAAAGACTCAGCTTGAGCGCCGCATTTCCCATTCCGCTCGGAAATGTTTGTTTACAACGCGGGGCGGACGCACAATGGAGCCGCCGCGGCGTGTTTTATGAAAATCCGCCGCCTGAGAAGTGACACGGAAAATAACACCTATTTAGAAAATCAATATGCGCATTCTTCCTTAATTTAAATGTCAGCCGGCGGCTCCGGCAGAACGGCGCCAACGTGATTATGTGTTTGATGCGTACGGCACGGGGGTAATTAGCCCAACCGCAGCTCCGGAGTTATAATATATTATCGCTCTTTATAGAACAACGCCGCCGGGGAAAATTGTTCATCTACGCTAATCCGCCGAGGCAGAGCCGCCGCAAAGTGGACCTGTGCCCGCGTGCCAACGTGAAGACCCCAGAAATCCCTTGTAAACCCGACCGCTAAAATCTCATTCAATGTGTTAAAGACGGGCGAAAGGCAAAACTTTTAAGGGTTAAAACCCCTGTCAGGTTTTTTTTTGGGGGGGGGGGGAGACTTCCCTCCACTTCCTGTCCCAAAGGGGAAAAGGAAGTGAGAGGAAACACCTCCAAAGTGATGAAATCCCTGGTTGTCACCAGAACTAGTGTCCTCATTGGAAGATTGGCCTTCTATTCCTGTCCTGGTGACAACCCAAAATTTAGGATTTTCCGTCACTTCCTGTCCCATAGCCACAAAAGGAAGTTAGACTAAATCCCTCCAAATTGAGGGAATCCCTGGTTGTCAACAGATCTAGTGTCCCCCTTGGAAGGTTCCCCCATTATTCTTGTTTTGCTGACAACCCAAAAGTTGGAGTTTTCTTTCACTTCCTGTTCCTTTAGATACAACAGGAAGTGAGAGGAAATCTGTCCAAATTGAGGGAATCCCTGGTCGACACCAGAGCTAGCGTCCCCATTGAAAGATTCTCCTCTATTTCTGTCCTGGTGACAACCTAAAATTTTGGATTTTCCTTCACTTTTTGTCCCATAGCCACAACAGGAAGTGGGAGAAATACCCTCCAAAGTGAGGGAATCCCTGATTGTCACCAGAACTAGGTTCCCCCTCTATTCCTGTTCTGCTGACAACCCAGAATTTGGAGTTTTCCTTCACTTCCTGTCCCATAGCCACAACAGGAAGTGAGAGGAAATCTCTCCAAAGTGAGGGAATCCCTGGTCGACGCCAGAGCTAGTGTCCCTATTGGAAGATTCTCCTCTATTCCTGACCTGGTGACAACCCAAAATTTGGGATTTTCCTTCACTTTTTGTCCCATAGCCACAACAGGAAGTGGGAGAAATACCCTCCAAAGTGAGGGAATCCCTGGTTGTCACCAGAGCTAGTGTCCTCATTGGAAGATTCTCCTCTATTCCTGTCCTGGTGACAACCCAAAATTTAGGATTTTCCGTCACTTCCTGTCCCATAGCCACAACAGGAAGTTAGACTAAATCCCTCCAAATTGAGGGGATCCCTGGTGTCCCCCTTGGAAGGTTCCCCCACTATTCTTGTTCTGCTGACAACCGAAAAGTTGGAGTTTTCCTTCACTTCCTGTCTCATAGCCACAACAGGAAGTGGGAGAAAATCCCTCCAAAGTGAGGGAATCCCTGGTTGTCACCAGAACTAGGTTCCCCCTCTATTCCTGTTCTGCTGACAACCCAGAATTTGGGGTTTTCCTTCACTTCCTGTCCCATAGCCACAACAGGAAGTGAGAGGAAATCCCTGGTTGTCACCAGAACTAGTGTCCCCATTGGAAGATTCTCCTCTCTTCCTGTCCTGGTGACGCCCCTAAAGCTTGAATTTGGGATTCATCAGTAATGGCACCCCCAGATGCGGCCAGCAGACTTAGTATTGCGTTGGCTTCTGCGCGGGAGCACGGGAGGGATGGGGGCGCTTTAACATTTTATTATTTATTTGACTTTTTTATTTTTACACTATCCCTTTAAATGATTTGTATTCCTATTATAAGGAAGGTAATTATCTCTTGTAATAGAAATAAGGATGACAGGTCCTCTTTATGGTCAAAAAGACCCCAAATCTCTTCTTTACCTTTTAAAAAAAACAAAAGATCAAAGAAAAAATATTTGATCTTTTGCTTAAAAAAAAAAAAAAAACCTAAACAAAAACGACTTCCTGCCTGGACAGGAAGTGACATAATGACGTCGCTCTGGTCCTCCAAGACCATAGAGACGATCAAAGAGTATTATTAACAGCTTTAATACCTCTGTGCCAGCAGGGGGCGACCTTTAGGAGATCACAATGTCACATGGACTGCATGTCATCGCTGTGATTGGCTGTCACAGTGATCACATGGTTGGTAACCCATCCTCTCAATCATTTGCTAGTCGGTGACAACGCAATCAGAGTGCTGGCGTCACCTTGTGAATGAGCGGAATAGCTCAGAGTCTTTTCCTGCTGTCCAATAGAAACGCTCCTTCCTTGTGCCAATAGTAGCCATGCTGGGAGGCGGAGACAGACTTACCACACCTCCCTCTGGCGCCCAATCATCTTACTATACGGCAGGCGCCCCCACACCGAACACAAAGGGGTGTATTTATTAAAAAAATTAAAATAAAATTAGCCAAGCCATTCATCCTGGGAAACCACCATTTATATTTGTTCTGTGAGAACAAAATCGAATGTTATTCATTCATACAGAATAGAGTAATTCAGGAACATACCACATTATGGTCACTAGATGGAGCTCAGGGTCGCAGTAAACACAAATTTTTTTTCTTACGATCATTAGCTCCATCTAGTGGCCATAATAAGGTATTTTCCTGATATGTTCCATCCTGTATGACTGAATAACCTTCGACCTGGAGAGAAAAAGCCTTAAAACATATTCCCCCCCCCCCCCCCCCACAGAATGAATTTCCATTTTATGTATTTTTTTTTTTTTATAAACACACCCAAATTTCTGGGCGTGAGAAAGAAGATGAGAGGACAATGTTCATATTATCAGCGGCTCCCACAGACACAATCACTGATAGGTTAGGTTTATAGACGCCATTAGAAACTATAGAGAACGTTTGACTTTGACTGGAGGTCTCCTTTAATTTCCACAGGAAGCAATGACCTCATAGATTTCTCTGACATCATCGAGTAAAAAGAACACTCACCACATGGAGAATCTTATTTTCTGTTTCATAGACAGTGCAATCCTGCAGAGAGGGAGACAAAGATCACAGTTATAAGAGGATCTTTTTTTTTAATAAGAATATCATGTTATTAAAAAAAAAAAAGAGTATTATTATTTTACAGTGCCTTGAAAAAGTATTCATACCCCTTGAAATTTCCCACATGTTGTCATGTTACACCCAAAAAACGTAAATGTATTTTATTGGGATTTTATGTGATGGACCAACACAAAGTGGTTGATTTACTAAAGGAAAATCCACTTTGCACTTGAAAGTGCACATGGAAGTGCAGTCGCTGTAGATCTGAGGGGAAGCTCTGAAATTAGGGGAAGCTCTGCTGATTTTATCATCCAATCATGTGCAAGCTAAAATGCTGTTTTTTATTTTCCTTGCCTGTCCCCCTCAGATCTACAGCATCTGCACTTCCATGTGCACTTTCAAGTGCAAAGTGGATTTTCCTTTGGTAAATCAACCCCTTTGTGTCACCTAATTGTGAAATGGAAGGAAAATGATACAAATAAATATGTGAGAAGTGTGGGGGGGGGGGGGCATTTTATTCAGCCCCCTTTACTCTGATACCCCCAACTAAAATCTAGTTGAACCAATTGCCTTCAGAAGTCACCGAATTAGTTAATAGAGTCCACCTGTGTGTCATTTAATCTCAGTATAAATACAGCTGTTCTGTGGAGCCCTCAGAGGTTTGTTAGAGAACCTTAGTGAACAAACAGGCATCATGAAGACCAAGAAGTCCATAATAGGAATATCCTTCTATTATAATATTATCCTTTCATTATACCCAGTGTCATTTTATTATAAGATTATCCTTTCATCACAAGAATATCATTTTATTATAACAGTATCATTTCAATATAAAAGTATTGTTTCATTATGAGGGTATTGTTTTTTTTTTTGTTTTTGTTTTTTAATCAGAATATAAAAGAGTATTGTTTGAATCTTTAAATCCTGTATAATATTAATAATAATCTAAGAGCATCCTTGTATTATAAGAGTATTATTTTATTCTATAAATCCTGTATAATACTAATAATAATAATAATAATAATAATAATAATAATAATAATAATCTAAGAGTATCCTTTTATTATAGGAGTATTATTTTATTCTATAAATCATGTATAATAATAATAATAATAATAATAATAATAATAATAATAATAATCTAAGAGTAACCTTTTATTATAAGAGTATTATTTTATTCTATAAATCATGTATAATATTATTATTATTATTATTATTATTATTATTAATAATCTAAGAGTATCCTTTTATTATAAGAAGATTATTTTATTCTATAAATCCTGTATAATAATAATAATAATAATAATAATAATAATCTAAGAGTATCCTTTTATTATAAGAGTATTATTTTATTCTATAAATCCTGTATAATAATAATAATAATAATAATAATAATAATAATCTAAGAGTATCCTTTTATTATAAGAGTATTATTTTATTCTATAAATCATGTATAATAATAATAATAATAATAATAATCTAAGAGTATCCTTTTATTATAAGAGTATTATTTTATTCTATAAATCCTGTATAATAATAATAATAATAATAATAATCTAAGAGTATCCCTTTATTATAAGAGTATTATTTTATTCTATAAATGCTGTATAATAATAATAATAATAATAATCTAAGAGTATCCTTTTATTATAAGAGTATTATTTTATTCTATAAATCCTGTATAATAATAATAATAATAATAATAATAATCTAAGAGTATCCTTTTATTATAAGAGTATTATTTTATTCTATAAATCCTGTATAATAATAATAATAATAATAATAATCTAAGAGTATCCTTTTATTATAAGAGTATTATTTTATGGTATTAGTATCCTTTCATTAAAGGAGTATCATTTCCTTAGAAGAGTTTTATTTTATGAAAGGAATATCTTGTTCATCACAAGAGTATAAATTTAATTACAAGAATATCCTTTTATTATAAGAATATCCTCTGATCCATTTTTTGTACTTTTATACAGAAATTCCCATTCCAGACGCTCTCCATACAACGTTCCTCTTGGAGAGGAGAGATAAGTAAAATAAAATCTAGACACTTCATTAGCATAATTAATTAGGCTGACTTTTCAGATGGCTATTATTACCCTTCCGATGTATGGCGGTGTAATTATCAATAGAGACACGTGTTTGTCCTTGGATGACATCAGGACAAAATCCATAAAGTTCCGTTGGAGGGGGGGGGGGTTGAGCGCTCTGCTCTCTCATATATGGGGAAATTAAGTCTATATACTGTATATAGGTCCATGGTGCAGCTTTCTGTACTCTGTGGGTTCATTCTGAAACAAAGTATTGACTGTCAGATATATGGATACAA
Source organism: Rana muscosa (assembly GCA_029206835.1). Taxonomy (NCBI): domain Eukaryota; kingdom Metazoa; phylum Chordata; class Amphibia; order Anura; family Ranidae; genus Rana; species Rana muscosa. The sequence continues at coordinate 398,791,580 of CM055125.1, read as the reverse complement.
GATGTCAGAAACCACGGAGCGCCCACTGGGTAAAGTGGGGGGGGGGCAGGAGTAATTTCTTGGTGTGGAAGACTCTGAGGGGCCCAGCGCTTGCTGATCTGAGCTACCAGGTCCGGCCAGGGGCTGGGAAGACAGAGGGCCCCGCAGTGTCAAGTGCCCCCCTGAGAGCGGTGTCCTCGGGGGTGCAGAAGTAGCCACATAAGGTTGGAACCCCACTGTGTGAAACAGCAGAAGGCCACATCACTAAAGCTCTTTCTGCGTCCGATACATGTCCTGTTCCCAGCATACAAATAGATTGATTGAACATCCAATCCAGTTCCCCTGAAGAAGTGACGTGACGTAACGCGTAGGGCGTGGCCGGAAGTGAGGTGAGAGGTGAAAAACGCTAATGTTTATATCAATTTTGAGCGCCTCTTACTGAATTTTGATGTAAGCAGATGTTATCTTTTAATAAACAGTTTGTGGTGGTTCGTTAATACACTCTTGGAGGCTTGGGTGTCTACTTCACCCCCACATGTGAGTCGGGATCTTTTGACTGAGAAGTTGCGGCGGAGTCTCTGGGAGGAAGGATCGGTTTACGCACTCCCAAATATATTCCTTTATTGAAAAACAGTCCATACACCAATGGATATAAAAGCACAAATGCATAAGGTGCTTAGTCATGATTAAGCATTTGTAAAGTGGTGTGAAACGCGTCAAAATTTTTGCTTATATCTCCATTGCTGTATGAACTGTTTTTAAATAAAAGAAATACATTTTGGAGCGCTGCCATCCGGACTTTCCTTTTGCTCACAATTATCTTGTATACTGAGCCGGGACCCTATCTATCGGGGAAGGTAAGAAGAGGCTATTGCTATCCTGAGCGGTATTTTTCTCCATAAAAATAAAAGTGAACTAAAAAAAAAAAACACAGTGACAGAATATCTGACTAATGAACCTAACAACCAGAAAGCCTAACAACTATATATACTATATATACAAAATGGGGATCGCCAAAAAGCAGAGGAAAACTGGAGCTGCATGGAGCAGATGGGAAGGGGGGTTCCAAAACTGGGATCAGGAACAAAGGGGGGGGGGGGGGAGGTACAAGGCAGCAGGGTACACGGAAGAAGCAAGAGCAGGAATAATGGCAAAGAGAATCTGGCAGCAGCAAAACACTGGAGCGAGAGGCACTAGTAGGAGAGGACCTAAACACCCTCCCAACAGCCAGCATCAGGTGGAACTGATTACTACACTTGTGCACAACGGAAACATTTGTTTAGTTTCTTTTCCGTCCTGTTGATTCGGACTAATTCGTATTTTCGCAAGCGACATTTTTCGTTGAATCGGAAGGATTCGGATTAATGTAAACCTTATTTTTAGTTGATTTACAATTCGTACTTTCGGTAGGGTACATAGTTTTTCGTTGATTCTGGAGACGACTCCTACTTTCGTAACTTTTTTTTCGGTTCGTTGATTCGTAATTTTCCGTGTCTCTCTCACAATGGCGCTGCCTAACATACTTTCGAATGGATTGGTACTTTTCTAAATACATTGCGGTTATTTGTAACAATTCAAAATCTCGTATTTTACTTTCGTTTTTGACATGCGGCTATAGCCTCCGCCCCCCTGTACACCATTTTGGGAGGGAGTTCAGCCCGGTGAGGGAGGAGCAGAGAGCAGAGCAGAGTGTTATTGTGCTTCGAATGGATTCGTACATTCGTAACTTTTTTTTGGTTCGTTGATTCGTAATTTTCCGTGACGGATCACAAGTCGACTTGCTGTTGCATTAGGCCGCATTAACGCAACAACGAATTATGCCAAAGGCATTCGCTATTTGCGATATAATTTATTTCGGTTTTATTCGTAATTGCTTTGTTCGGAAATTCGAATGCTTCCGAACGTCCGAAAGTTGCTAAATTCATACGAATTTCGATTGATTCCGAAACGAATTGCACAAGCCTACTGATTACTGGGGTCTGCTGGTTGCTGGGAGACACCCCCTACAACCTTCCGCCCAGGTACCCACAGTGCCACCAGCAGGTGTTGCAGGATGTTTCCTGTGCCTCCTGATATGAGCGGTTCCACCTGGTTTTGGTTGAGGGCTTGGAGGACAGAGTGTCAAGTGTCCCCCAGAAGTGGATGCCATAGTAACACCATGGGTTTGGGACCCCACTCTGTGAAATAGCACTTTGGCTAGGACATCAGATGCTTTTTTCAATCTGCATCTCACCTCATGGGCTAGGCCTTTTGGCCAAGACCGGGGCGATTTTTGTTACAAGGCCTAACCATTGTACAGCACAATGGCTATTTTCTCTCCACGTGTGTCACGTCCACTTTGTCATGTGTGCTTTTTCACTTACCTGCATTAATGGGTGCAAGTCTATGGGCGGACCCTGGAGTATGGGGGGAGGGTGTATGCGTGTTTGACCCTTTAAATTTCTTCTTCCCCTACCTAGGGGTCTCGTTTCAGGAGAGCACCCTACCTAGTACTCAGTGGTTGGCTTCAGCTGCCCACAAGGAGAGGACTTTTGGCTAGGTGGACCAGAGTGCCTTGCCCTTGTCAAGAGAGTCTTGCATCCCAGGGGGATCAGGTAGGTCCTCCTTCTTCAGGAGAGGGGAACAGATTTTACACTATGGAGGCCTTATCTCTTTTTGGGGTTCATATCATGTGATCGGGCCGTTACGGGCGGTGGAGGTTTGACAGCGATTTTCCTGGATGTCCAAAGGCCCTGGCTGGGTATATAGCCACAAGCGGTTCATGTGGGCTTTTTCATTTACCGGCATCGGGTGCAGGTCTACAGGCATGCCCTGAGGTCTAGGGGGAATGTCTGTGACCCTTAGGTTCCTTCCTCCCCTGCCTGGGGGTCTCTGTTCGGGAGAGCCCCTTACCTAGAAACCCAGTGGTCAGCTTTGGCTGGCCACAAAGAGAGAACCTTTAGCTAGGTGGACCAGAGTGCCTTGCCCCTTATCTGGAGTCATGCATCCGAGAGGGTCAGGGAGGTCCTTCCTCTTTGGGAAGGGACCAGTGATGCACCCTGTGCACTTTTTTGGTTCATGTGGCCTTTTTTATTTACCTGCATTGGGTGCAGGTTTACAGACGTGCCCTGAGGTCTAGGGGGAGGATCTGTGAACCTTAGGTTCCTCCCCCCCCCCCGGGGGTCTCTGTTTAGGAGAGCTTCTTACCTAGGACCTGGTGGTTGGCTGGCCACAAGGAGAGAACTTTTGGCTAGGTGGGCCAGAATGCCTTGCCCCCCATCTAAAGTTGTGCATCCGAGGGGTTCAGAGAGGTCCTTCCTCTTTGGGAGGGGAAAAGTGATGCACCCTGTGCACTTTATTGGTTCATGTGGGCACCTTTTGAGGAAAAGAATTGTCAATGGGACTTCTCAGGTGGTAGCCCTATTGCCTATTCTTATTCTAATAGCGGTCTAATGCCTTGTACATGTAGCGCACACACACCCTTTTCCTTGTCTGCTTCGGCTCCTCTTAGGAGAAAGGGGCACACCGCACCACAAGCCCGTACCCTCCTGTGTTAAGAGGTTAGGCGGTGTTGTTTTTGGGCCTTGTCTGCAGCCGGGGCATAAAGTCCTCCTGAGAATGATTCTCACCTCTACAGTGTGTAGATGCAAGTCCTTGACTTCCTCAGGAACGTAAATGTCCACACCAGCTGAAAGTCCAACTCAATATTTATTTTCCACTTGCACAACACATTTTCTCTTGGATCGACGAAAGTTTGGAGTAAAGACACAGGACAGCTTTAAGGTGTGGAGGAGGTCCAGGCAAAAACGTAGCTCTAACTCTTAGGACTGTTCTCAAACAATTTTGGCGCATGTTTTGGCGCATGGTCTCTGCCACAGACCATGAGGTTGGTCTCTGCCACAGACCTTGCGGATAAGGTCACTGCCACTGACCTGGTGAATATGGTCACTGCCACTGACCTGGTGAATACTGATTTCCTTCCTAGGACATAGCCCCTTTTAGGGAGAAGACATCCCACCAGAGAGTCAACAGACCCCTTCCCAGGGCCGGCCCTACCATGGGACCCAATGGGACCGTGGTACCAGGCGGCATTTAGGAGGGGGCGGCAGTCCGGCCGGCAAAATATTTTTATCAGACATACTTTCAATCAGTCCGGGGCAGAGAGCAGGAGCGGATGCTGGTCGGCACCGTGGTGCGCTGTGCCTGTGCACCGTGTGCGGTGCTACTGCTGTCTCCTGGCTGCACTGTCTGGCTGCTATAATTCATTGCCTGCCGAGTGCCGAGTCCCGACCGTCGCCTAGCAACCAGTGATGTCAGGAGGCCACGGCCGCCCCAGCATTCACAGCGCTCAGCCTCCGCGCCAATTAATATTGCTCCGCCCACACACCTCATCCATCTTCCATCTCCTGCGTGAGGGTTGGGAATGGGATTCAGAGTGGGACTCTGAGGAATTCTGCTGTGGCTGACTGGCTGTGCCCTGGACGGTGACAGTGTGAGCTGAGCCTGGGCTGCCTCTCTGCCTATCTGATAAAAAGGGTGAGTTAGTGGGATTTTTAATGTGGCTGATGATGATCCTTGTACCCATGTTTTCCCTGTAATTTAAAGCAAAACTTTATTCTTTTAACCACTTCGTGCCCGCGCTATAGACAAAAGACGTTTACAGCACGGCGCTCAATTGCCGGGAGGGCGTCCATGGACGTCCTCCTGTTTACTTCCGCGATGCGCGCCGCCGCGAGCGCGCATCGGGGAAAAGCTGTGCCCGCCGTGTCATGTGGGTGCCGATGCACGTGCCTGGCGGCCGCGATGTCCGCAAGGCACCCGCGATCGGCTGTCACAGAGCCAGGGACGTGGATCTGTGTGTGTAAACACACAGATCCATGTCCTGTCAGGGAGAGGAGACCGATGGTGTGTCCCTTGTACATAGGGACAACCATCGGTCACCTCCCCCAGTCAGTCCCCTCCCTGCACATAAGAATCACCTAGCAGGGAACACATTTAACCCCTTCCCGCCCCCTAGTGTTAACCCCTTCCCTGCCAGTCACATTTATACAGTAATCAGTGCATATTTATAGCAAGGATCGCTGTATAAATGTGAATGGTCCCAAAAATGTGTCAAAAGTGTCCGCCATAATGTCGCAATTACAATAAAAATCACAGATCGCCGCCACTACTAGGAAAAAAAAATAATAAAAAAATGTCATAATTCCATCCCCTATTTTGTAGGCGCTATAACTTTTGCGCAAACCAATCATTATACGCTTATTTCAATTTTTTTTAACTAAAATATGTAGAAAAATACGTATCGGCCTAAACTGAGAAAAAAAAATATAAAAAAATAAATAAATTGGGATATTATAGCAAAAAGTAAAAAAATATAGTGTTTTTTTCAAAATTTACGCTCTTTTTTTTGTTTATAGCGCAAAAAATAAAAACCGCAGAAATTATCAAATACCACCAAAAGAAAGCTCTATTTGTGGGGAAAAAGGACATCAATTTTGTTTGGGAGCCACGTCGCACGACCGCGCAATTGTTATTCAAAGCGTGACAGTGCTGAAACCTGAAATTTCGCCTGGGCAGGAAGGGGGTTATGTGCCCAGTAAGCAAGTGGTTAAAAAAATGCAAACTATAAAATGATTTGTATTGTTTTCTTGGTTTCTAATCAAGATGCAATGGTCGTGTCATGAATTTTATTTCAACTCCCTCTCTGTGCAGGATAGATCATTGTCAGTAGAGGTGGCATATATGACATGTTCTTCTCAGGATGCCATTGCCTGCCCTGTATGTACAGCACAAAAACACAATTGAAAAAAACATTAATGCCGCGTACACACGATCATTTTTCCCGTCGTGAAAAATAAAAAAAAATTTTTAACAAGAAAAACGACCGTGTGTGGGCTTTTTGTCATTTTTCACGACGGGAAAAACGGCATTAATCATGACGAGAAAAATTAGAACATGCTCTAATTTTTCTCTTCGTTTTTCCCGTCATTTTTTTCCGCTGCAGTTTTCCACAGAGCCTACACAGGGTCAATTTTCTCGACATGAGAAAAAATGACGGGAAAAACGGTCGTGTGTGGGGGAACAAGCCGTTCCCTCATTTTTCCTGTCATGATTCACGGCGGTTTTTTTACCGCCGTGAATCACGATCGTGTGTACGCGGCATTAGGCTGCTTTCACACGGGGGCGGGTGGGCATTGATGGTAAAACACTGCTAGATTTAGCGGCGCTTTACCGTCGTTTTAGCGGCGCTATTCGGCCGCTAGTGGGGCGCATTTAAGCCCTGCTAGTGGCTGAAGAAAGGCTTAAATGTGCCCGTGTATCGCTGCTGCCGAAGCACTTTGCAGGTGCTTTAGCAACGCTACCCATTAATTTCAATGGGCAGGAGTGGTGTATACACCGCTCCTCCACCGCCCTATAAATCAAGGCTGCACGACTTTTTTTTAACGTCCTGCCAGCGCATCATCCCAGTGTGAAAGAACTCAGGGTTTCACACTGGGACTGCAGGGGAGGCGCTTTACAGGCGCTATTTTAAGCCCAAAAGTGCCTGAAAAACGCCTCCAGTGTGAAAGGGGTCTAACAAAACTGCATAAAAACACTGAGGTGCATTACAGGCATTTTAGCGCTAAAAAGCTTTCACACTGGGGCGCTGCGCTTGCAGGATGTTAAAAAAAAGTCCTGCAAGCAGCATCTTTGGGTCACTTTAGGAGCGCTGTATACACCACTCCTTGGGGGCAATTTTAACCCTTTCTCGGCCACTAGCGGGGGTTAAAAGCGCCCTGCTAGTGGGTGAAATGTGCCGCAAATCCGACAGTAAAATAGCGGCGTTTTACCGATATTTTACCGCCAACGCTATGGGCGTGTGAAAGGGGTCTCAAGGTTTCTTACCTTAATGCATTCTATGCATTAAGGTAAAAAAACCTCCTGTGATGCAGCAGCCTCCCTTTTACTTACCTGAGCCTGGTTTTTCCCGCAACGGGGATGAGCACACCAGCTCCACAGCTGGTGTCTCGGGTCCTGATTGGATAGATTGATAGCAGCGCAGCCATTGGCCCCGCTGCTGTCAATCAAACCCAATAATGCGGGAGCCGGCTGGCGTGGCAGAGTCTTACTGTGTGTGGCAGGATCGCCTGTTTGCACCCTGCTGTCTTTCTGTGGCTCCAGTGTTTACCGTGTTAGAAGGTAAGACCTTGTCATTACCACAATAAAACCATCTCCTGTATCATTGTCTGCACACAGTCTGAGTGAGTGAGTGAATAACTTGTATAGCGCTACAAATGCGAACTAAATCGCCTCAAGGCGCTTTGCATCCACTGACATCCTGACCCTTCAGAATAGGTGGGTCTTAAGTTTTTTCCTGAAGGCCCGGTGGTTTTCTTCCATGCGGATGTTGGTGGGTAGAGCGTTCCATAGCCGTGGTCCTTGGACTGCAAATCTTCGTTCTCCCTTTGATTTGTAGCGGGACTTGGGGATGTGAAGGAGGTTTTGGTTGGTTGATCGGAGATTGCGATTGGGGGTGTAGTGTTTTATCTTCTCGCATAGATATTGTGGAGCGTTTCCCTGTGTGCACTTGTGGGTGAGACAGAGGGTCTTGAATGTGATCCGATCCTTTACGGTTAGCCAATGAAGGGTCCTTAGTGATGGGGTGATGGATTCCCAAGGTTTTTTTCCCGTTACCAGCCTGGCAGCCGTGTTCTGGATGACTTGTAGGCGCGAAATCTGGTATTTGGGTAGTCCGAGGTAGAGGGCGTTTGCGTAATCGAGTCGGGAGTTGATAATTGTTCCAACTACTACTGCTGTATCCTCTTTTGGGATGAAGGGGATGAGTCTACGTAGTAGACGGAGGAGATGGTGAGCTCCGCTGACTACTGATCCAATTTGTGCGTCCATCGACATCTCCGAGTCAAAGATGACTCCGAGACTTTTGACTTTGGTGCTCGGGGTAACGGTCTGTCCAAGGATAGTGGGGAGTGTCCAAGAAGTCTTAGTTTTTGTCTTTCGGTTTGCGTGGAGGAGAAGGAGTTCTGTTTTGGATCCGTTGAGTTTGAGGGAATTCTCAGTCATCCATTCATCGATCAATGTGAGACAGGTTTCTAATCTGTGATATTGGTCTTTTTTCCCGGTGATACGAAAGTAGAGTTGGGTGTCGTCAGCATATGAGTGGTAGCACAGGCCCTGTTTGCTGATGATTTTGAGGAGTGGGCGGAGGTAGATGTTAAAGAGCACGGGTGACAGGGGTGATCCTTGGGGGACTCCGCAAGAAATTGTGCGAGTTTCAGAGGTGAAGGCTCCTAGTTTCACTGTCTGGGAACGATTGTCTAGGAAGGATGCGAACCAGTGTAGGTCAGGGTCTGCGACTCCGGCTACTTCTTTAAGGCGAATGAGTAGAGTTTTGTGGTCTACTGTGTCGAACGCTGCACTGAGGTCCAGCAGCACCAGGAGACATGATTCTCCGTCATCTGCTGCTTCGAGGGTGTCATCCCATATTTTAAGAAGTGCTGTTTCTGTGCCATGGCCTGGGCGGAAGCCTGATTGTAGTGGATCCAAGAGTTTGTGGGTGTCCAAATAGAGTTGTAGCTGTTGTACTACTGCTTTCTCCATGATCTTGGAGATGGTGTTGAGGCTTGTTACCGGTCTGCGGTAGTTTGGGTCTTTGGGGTCCAGGTTGGGTTTCTTTAGGAGGGGTTTGATTATGCCTTGCTTGAGAGAGATTGGAACAATACCTTCTTTGAATGATTGATTTACGAGGTGTGTTATGGTGGGTGCTAAAATGTCGGTACATTCTTTCAGGAGTTTTGTAGAGATTATGTCATTTGGAGATGTGCTGTCTCTGAGGCTTCTGATTATATTTTTGGTGGTGTCGATGGTGATCGGGACCAGCGAAAATTTTGTCAATTGTATAGTGTTCATATTGATTTCCTCTATTTGCTTTGGCAGAGCAGGGTTGGTTGTTTTTTTCTGTTGAATTGATTCTCGAATGTTTTCGATTTTGTCGATAAAAAAGTCCGATAGCTCATTACAGAACTCTTGTGTTTCGTTTGCTGAAGGTTCTAGGCAGGTGGGGTTCATAGTTTGAGTTACTAGTTTGAAGAGTTCACGAGGTCGGTTTAGGCCTTTTTTGATGGTGTTTGAGAAATGTTCCTTTTTTGCTTTGAAAATTGCTTTGTGATATTTCTTAGTGAGTGCTTTGTAATTAATGTGGTTTTCCTTAGTTGGGTTTCTTCTCCAGGCTCCTTCGGCTCTTCTGCGTTCTTGCTTCAGTAGGGTAAGAGTGTCATTAAACCAGCCGGAGTTGTTTCTGCGAATGAGGGCCCTGCGTCTCGGAGCGACTGTGTCTGCTGTTTGTAGTAATGCTTTGTTTAAGGAGTTGAGTGTTTGTTCCGTTGAGTGGTTGAGATTTTGCGTTCCTATTTTATTTGATAGAGTAGTTTTGAAGAGTTCCGAGTGTAGTTTCTTCTGAGATCTTGTCCATTTTGTTGTTATTGAGTGTTCTGATTTTTGGGAGATGGTGTTGGTGGTAAGTTTAAATTTGATAGCGTGGTGATCCGTCCATGGTAACGGCATGTTGTCCACTGTGTTGATGTCCAGATTTTGTTTGAAGATGAGGTCCAGAATGTGCCCCGATCCATGCGTGGGGGCATTTATCAGTTGCTGCAGACCTAATTCTTCCAATTGGTTGATGCAGGAGGTGGCGATGGGGTCCTGAGTGGAGTTAGCCCAGAGATTGAAGTCCCCGAGTACTAGGAAGTTTTTGGTTTTTAAAGTGTATGTCGAGATGAATTCGGTAAAGGGTGTGAGGAGATTTGTCTTTGGTCCTGGCGGTCTGTAGCATAGCAGTATGTGAATGGTGTCCTGGGGTGTTGTTTGGAGTTGCAGAGTGAGTGTCTCCATGAACGGCAATGAGTTCTGTAGAGTTGGTTTGATGATAGAGAGGTGAGATTTGAAGATCACTGCTAGGCCTCCTCCTCTTTGTCCTGTTCTATGCTCAGTTAGGATGGAGTAGTTCTCAGGCACCAATTCTGTTAGGATGGTGTTACAGTCAGGTGTTAGCCAGCTTTCCGTGATAAAGAGGCAATCTATGTCGTTTTGCGTGATGAAGTCGTGAATTTCCTGTCTGTGCTTGACTGCCGATCTGGTGTTGATCAGGGCGCAAGCTATATGTTGTAGTTGAAGTGGTGTTTTCGTGTTTTTGATAGTCGATTGTCGATTGATCCTTAGCAGTTGTTCTTTTCGTAGTATTTTTTGGGTGGAGGTTGGTAATGTTGAGGCAGTATTCCTTAGCCTCTGGAGGGTGTCCGCTGAGTATTTAAAGTTGCACATGATGGGAAGAAAAAAAAAAAAAAAAAAAACCATCTCCTGTATCATTGTCTGCACACAGTCTCTGACCATCTCCTGTATCATTGTCTGCACACAGTCTCTGACCATCTCCTGTATCATTGTCTGCACACAGTCTCTGACCATCTCCTGTATCATTGTCTGCACACAGTCTCTGACCATCTCCTGTATCATTGTCTGCACACAGCATTTGACCATCTCCTGTATATTTGTGGTGGGATCGTCTGTCTGCACCCTGCTGCCTGTCTTCGACTCCAGTGTTTGTTACCGTGTTGGCAGGTAAGAGCTTGTCATTACTGTCATTTGACAAAAATTTACTAGCCTGTCATCTAACTGTAGCACTGCCCCCGTAGGAGCTGCTAGTTTAGTTTTGGGCCTGCACTCTGCCTGTCTGCCTGTCAACCCCCAGAATTTGGCTCAATCCCCTCTGGCACAAATGGGCAATAATGTGATTGAGGACCCCAATTGGCTGTTAGGGACCTCAATGGTGTATACACAACAATATAGTTGTAACCAATTAACATGAGATAAACACAAAATAACACTGGAGTTTGTGGTTTGGATTTGAACGTAATGGTATGTCATGTAATTTTGCATATGGTGCTGTTGCATGTAACTCTGCTTTTCTGATAAAATAGGATTTTTTGTACTCACCGTAAAATCCTTTTCTCTGACATCCATGGACTGACACGGTGTCTCTTTACACTTTACACGTGGGTTATGTCCCTGCTTGCAGGAGAAGACCTAGGCAGAATGTGAGATGTTATACATACATTCTAAAAGCCAGAGCTGAACAGCCCCACCCAGGGGGCGGTCCCTCCGGGCATAACCCTCCCACTACAGTCAGCAGACTTCAGTTCGTAACAAAGCAGTACAAACTTAAAAAGGAAGGGTGGGTGCCGTGTCAGTCCATGGATGTCAGAGAAAAGGATTTTACGGTGAGTACAAAAAATCCTATTTTCTCTTATCATCCATGGACTGACACGGTGTCTCTTTACACTTTACACGTGGGATGTCCCAAAGCAGTGTCAAGAGGGATGGGAGCAGTATAAATGGAAAAACCAAAAACTTTCACTCCAAGAAGGCAGATCTCCTCAACGGAGGAGTCGCAACTGTAAACAGCGGCCTGCAGCACCCTGCGGCCGAAGGAAGCATCCGAAGATGCAGCCACATCAACCTTATAAAAAACTTAAAAGGTATGAACAGACGACCAGGTCGCCGCCTTGCACACTTGTGCAACCGACGCTTGATGTCGGAAAACCCAGGAAGCACCAATTGCCCTGGTGGAATGCGCCGTAACCGGAAAGGGAGGCGCCCGCCCTTTGAGAGCATAGGCTTGAATGACGGTTTGTCTGATTCCCCTAAAAATGATGGCAGACGAAACCGCTTGGCCCTGTTATGGACCAGGGGCAGTCACAAACAGTGAGTCGGACTTCCGAATAGAAGCAGTAGCAGACAGGTACACCCGTAAGGCTCGTACCACCTCCAATATGTGCAGCGCAAACTCTCTGGGATGCGATGGGTGAGGACACAAGGACGGGAGGGCAATGTCCTCATGTAGGTGAAAGGTAGACACCACCTTTGGCAAAAGGGAAGGTCGCGGATGCAACACCGCCTTATCCTTATGGATGACTAAATATGGCGACTTGCAGGACAAAGCCGCCAACTCAGACACTCGTCAAACAGAAGTGATTGCCACTAAAAGGCCACCTTCTGAGACAAGACAAGAGAGGAATATCCCGGATATTCCCAAAAAGGAGGTTCCTGGAGGACCTAGAGCACCAAATTCAGATCCCACGGTGGGAGAGAAGGCTTGACAGGAGGGAGCACATGGCGAACCCCCAACACAAGGTGCTAACCAAGAAATGACCCGCTAGAGGTCGCTGAAAGAAGACGGCCAAGGCCAAAATCTGATCCTTGATGGTACTCAAAGCAAGCTTTTGGGTCACTCCACACTGTAGAGGACGCAGGATTCTGGGGACGGAATACGTCCGAGGACGCCAGTCCAGCGCTTTGCATATGGCGATATAAGCTTTCCAGGCACGGTGATAGATCTGCCTGGAGGAAGACTTCCGTGTCCTTAACATGGTCAAAATGACAGAGTCCAAGAGACCTCGGTCCCTCAACACCTGGCTTTTAACAGCTCTGCCGTTAAAGCCAGAGACTGTAAGCCGGATGAAACATAGGACCTTGAGACTGAAGGTCCTCCCTCATCGGCAACCGCCAGGGAACGTCCGCAACGAGACGTACCAGATCAGCGTACCAGTGACGCTGAGGCCAATCCGGAACAATTAGGATCACCGGAGTTTATATCAGGCGATAAGGACCCTATGGGGCCACCAACGCATCAGAGTCATCGCCCAAGGATCCCTGGATCTGGCCACAACCTCGACCCTTGCGACTGAGTCGAGAGGCCATCAGGTCCACATCCGACGTGCCCCCCCGTCGGCAAAGGAGTTGAAATATGCAAGGACCACTCTTCCTGGTCCGGCGTCTGGCGATTGGCGACTCAGATAGTCCGCCCCTACAGAGTCGGCACGTTTCTTCCGGCCCACTTCAGGATACGGATTACCTCGGAAGCCGCAGCTGAGCTCCGAGTCCCCCCGTGATGGTTTACATACGCCACCGCCGTGGCGTTGTCCGACTGGCTCCTGATGGAGCGACCCCGTACTCTCTCCAACCTGAGGAGAGACACAGTCTGATGGCCCGCATTTCCAGAACAGTGATTGGTAAACGGGCTCGTCCGGAGTCCAAGGCCTTGAGCCGACAGGACTCCCCAGACTCCACCCCAGCCCGTCAGGCTGGCGTCTGTCGTGAGTACCGTCCATTGGATGGGAGGGGAACGACTTTCCGGACCGAAGAGCCGAGGGTCCCAACCACCCTGTCAGGGACGCCCTGACCAGGTGAATCACCTGGATCCGAAGATCCAAGGACAACGGGGATTTGTCCCAGGTGGACAAGATCTCCTTCTGCAATGCCCTGGTGTGTGATTGGGCATACGGAATGGCCGCGAAGGAGGCCACCAGGAGTCCCGGGACTCTCATGCAAACAACGGATTGACAACCATGTTCGGGATGTCAGCACCCGCACCGCAGACTGAAGTGTCAGCAACTTCTCCAGAGGTAGGATACCTTTGCCTCCAAGGAGTCCAGAACCAGAACTAGAGACTCCAGACACTGAGTCGGGACCAGGACTGACTCCTGAATGTTCAGGAACCACCCGAAGTCCCTGAGGGTCTAATTGACGATAGTCACCTTTCCTCTAAGTCTGAGACACTTTCTGCTCATAGCAGAAGACCGTCCAGATAGCCCACGACAGCAATACCTCGCTGTAACAGAAGGCTAGAACCGGAGCAAGCACCTTGGTGAACACCCTTGGTGCCGAGGCAAGGCCGAAAGGAAGAGCCAAAATCGAGAGTGGACTTCGCTGATCGCAAGGCGCAGAAACTTCTGGTGACTTGCGCAGATCGGAACATGCAAGTAGGCGTCCTTGAAGTCCAAGGACGCCAGAAGAAAATCCCTTTGGTGGAGTGTAGCGATCACCGTGCGAATGGATCCCATGCGGAATTTCTGCACCTTCTCGAAGGCATTCAGGGCCTTGAGGTCCAGGATAGGTCGAACCACGTCCTATTTTTGGGATGACAAACAGATTCGAGCAGAATCCCTGAAAACTCTCCTGTGACGGAACCGGCACAATCACTCCGGACCTGATCAAATCCTGTACAGCCCCCAAGAGGGCTGCCCGACAGGTAGGAAGGAGAGGAAGATTCAAGGGAAAGAATCTGTGTGGGGGCCAGGATCGGAATACTATCCTATAACCTGAGGTGACCACCTCGCACACCCACCAGTCGGAGATTCGGGAGGTCCACCGATCCGTGAACCTGCGAAGTCGTCCCCCCACCCCAGAGTCGGGCGGAGGCAAGACTTCACGCGGAGGCGGGCTTGGGAGCCGCTTGTTTGGCTTACGCACCCAGGGGCACTTGTGCCCACCAGCCGCACTGCCGTCAGTCTGAGAGGGCCTACCTGTGGACTCTGACTGACGAAAAAACCCCTGTTTTGCTGGAAAGGAAGGCCCCTGTTTGCGGCGGGCCTCCTCACCCTTGCTAGTCTAAGGAAGAAGAGTGCGTTTACCTCCCGTGACATCCATGACGATGTCATCCAGAGCAGCACCGAAAGGTCTACCGCCTTTAAAATAGTAGATCCGTCAGGAGCTTCCTAAGGCTAGGTCAGCAGACCAGCATTTCAACCAGATAAGACGACGCAATACCACCGCCGAGACAGAGGCCCTGGATATTAAAGGGGCCGCGTTCAGCGTGGCGTCGCACACAGAAACCAGGCCCTGAACCAGTTGGTGGGCCAGAGCAACTGTGTCTGGAGGAAGAATATGCTCCTGTACAGCTAGGTGCAACATTTTTGCCCAACCTGTAAGTGTTTTAGACACAAGGGTCGCCGCTACCACAGGTCGTAGGGCGGATCCCAACAAGGCAAACATGGTTCTGCTCACCACTTCTGACCTCCTGTCAGTGGGGTCCTCAAATGCAGGAGTCCCCTCCATCGGGAGAGTGATGGCCTTGTTCAACCGGGCGACTGGAGGGTCGACCACTGGGGGAGAAGCCCACTTTTTAAGTAGGGCATCTTCAAGGGGTACCTGATAGACAAACGCCGCGGGACCATAAAAAAATTCTTCTGCGGCTTTTCCCAGACCTTATCAATGAGCTGGTCAAAGAAAGTACAATGGAAAAAACCCCTTTAGAAGGCCTGGCCTTAAAAGAACCAAAGGAGACAGTATCCGCCTGAGGTTCTGCATCCGCAGCATTTGAGCTTGAGAGTGTCCCTCACCGCAATCATGAGCACACTAACAAGCGCCCTGTCATTTACTGACTCAGAACTGGAGTTTCCCTCATAAGGAATGTCCTGTTCAAAACCATCCATACATTCAGAACTAGGGTCCTGAGCGATAGTGGCTAGGCCCATATCTGAATCAGCGCACTGCCCTCGATTAGATAAAGTGGGGAGAGGGCGCCTTTTTGCACCTTGCGCTTGCACACAGCTCCCATCCTGGTCAGAAATTGATTCCAGGGCTGCCCACAACAGGTCCATAGGGACCGCAGTGCTGAAGCACTGCCTGTTGCCACTGACATTTTTAGGGGAAGCTGGTGACACAGACTCCATATTGTCCCTCTCTGAGACTCTCTCAGATAAAAAGTCCACCCACAGGCTGTGCTGACTGAGGAGGGGGTGCCCAGGGGACTCACCAAACCGGACCAGGGACCGCTTAGTTCCGCTGTCTGTACCGCGCTGTGTCAGTGCTGGTAAGCTGTGAGGAGACTGTGAGGAGATTCGCGCTGCTATAGCAGCGCTAGAGGCCAAACTAGTGCTGAAAAGCGCGCGGGCTACAAGAAAATGGCCGCCACACTTCACTGAGGCGATCCGCGGCAAGATGGCCGCCATGATGCAGTTAAAATGAAACAGCACACACACACAGCGCCACTCGGCGCTCAGGCCCCAAAAAAAAAACCACACAAAAAAGCCCCAAGGCATACATTGCAGACCAGCATGAGCCCCCCAAGAACAGTGTGACCCCCAAGCACCCCACACAGTCAGCGCCAGTAATGGTGACAGAGAGCGACAATAAAATACAGGGGGAGACAGGGAAAATCCCCCACAGAGAAACACACAGCCCTTTGTACTCACCTGCAGGCAGGAGAGACTACTTACCCGTCCCCTGAGGGACACACTGGTGTTTCTGACAGGACTATCACAGTGCAGTACTGAGTAGCTGTCGGCCCGGTCCACCGCGAAAGATACAGTCAGTCAGGAGCTGTTCAGTCTTGAGAGGACCGTGGGAGCATGAAAGCAAACCCGGCCACCCCTGGAGTCATGGGGCCTGTCGTGAACTGAGTCTCACGCACACAAGGCGAGGATCAGCACGCTCGATGGTCGGACAGGGAAGACTACGAGGATATCTTGTACCCAACCTGTTGCCCAGCCGACAGTTGATAGAAGATTCTCAAAAATAAAATAAAAAAGAATTCCAAAAAGGAATAAAATAGGTCAGGAGACTGGCTCCTGAGGGAGCCACGTCTTCTCCTTCTGCTAGGCAGAAAAAAACTGAAGTCTGCTGACTGTAGTGGGAGGGTTATGCCCAGAGGGACCGCCCCCTGGGTGGGGCTGTTCAGCTCTGGCTTTTAGAATGTATGTATAACATCTCACATTCTGCCTAGGTCTTCTCCTGCAAGCAGGGACATAACCCACGTGAAAAGTGTAAAGAGACACCGTGTCAGTCCATGGATGATAAGAGAAATTAAATTTTACTTATCATGATATAAAATAAAGAATGTGGGGGTGTTTTGGTGGGCGTGTTTTTTTTTTTTTTTTTGGGGGGGGGGGGCAGCATTTCATTCTTGGTCCCAGGCAGCACCATGTCTTGGGCCGGCGCTGCCCCTTCCTTCACCGTGTCCACAGCACCGGTCCTTCGGAACAGGTCCTCCTTTCTCTTAGGGTGCGGGTCCCCTCGCAAGGCGGCACCCTGGACTCCTCGATCCCCTGCGGACCCCAGCCGAAGGCTGCTGGGCTTCAGGCCATCACTGCACTCCTGGGCCTCCATGCCCAGGCGAACAGGAACGGTGAGGTAGTACCTCACCCCAGGCTAAAGGTGCCTGAGGTGGAACCGTAACAAGGCCTCCGGGCCTAGGGCAGCCGGAGATGACGAACCACACTCCCAGGCTGAAGGTGCCTGGGCGTGGACGGGCGAAGACCCCTCTCAGAAGATGTCTGCCCCTTTTATACCCTCTCCCGGAATGCACAGCAGGTTCCCCGCCCCACTGTACGGCTGCTGAGAGGGGACAGAAAAGGCACAGCACTGCGCTCGCGGTTCAACCCTGGCCCAGAATGGCAGCGCCACCCACCGGCCACAGGGAACACATCACAAGCATTAACCCCTGAGAACAAAAAATGGTCCATGAACCCTATCAATTTAATGTGTCTGAGCCTAGTTACCACTCAGACACTTCCCTTAAATTGAACACCCCGCTACATACACACGATCAGATTTTCCGTCGGGATAAACTCTGCGGATTTTTCCATTCAAGCTGTCTTGCATACACACTGTCACACCAAATTCCGACTGTGACAGGAGGGCCCGTGAAACCCAGAATCTCTTGGAAAGTATGAGATACCCTTGCTTCAGCTCCCCATGCACCTCCTATGCCTAAATCACCCTGTGTCCATTAGGGGCATAGGGTGACAGAGAAAATATATCTTGGACTACTTCAAATGGGACAGTAATATTCATTAACAATATCTCTCAAGAAATATGAAGATGTTATCCCCTGTACACTGTGAGGTCTATGTACAGGAAGTAAAACTCCTTATTTGGGCATTCCAGGAAGTTCAATGAAACAGGCCGACCGTCTATTGCTTAACGATGCTAATGTCATCAACTCCAACCACCTGTCTGTCTGTTGTAATGTAAATGAGTCCAGGCTAACTTCTATGGATCTTTTCATTGTGGCTTGTGCTAATTGACCCTGTAATTGTGTGAAGGAGTCCCGTGATAATGTGTATTGTAGTTTAGGAGACAGCCAGGCTAGGAAACTCAAAGGTCATGCATATGAGTCATCTTGTCTGCTAAGGGATGTATTGACACTCAGAATAATGTGTATTGGGGGCTCGTTGTGTGATGTTGTGGGTGGATCCGGGTCATTTGGATATTGTTATTTGGATATCTCGGACAGAAAATCTGCGCCACGATAGGTAGCGGCCTAGACTACTGCAACTCTCTTTATCTGGGATTGCCAAAGATGTTAGTGCAGAAGCTTCAACTTATTCAAAATGCTGCGGCAAGGTTACTCATGGATGTCCCGCTGAGGGATCATATCACCCCTGTCCTCTGCGCCTTGCACTGGCTGCCGGTCCACTATCGCACCTTATTTAAGGCTGGATGTATCATGTTTAAGATAATGAGAGGCCTGGCCCCAAGCTATCTCTGCTCTCGTTTTCATAAACAAGCTTTTGTTAGATCACTCAGATCTACCGGCAGAGTTCTCTTCTCTTCTTCTCTTCTCGGTGCCCAAGAAGATCCGGCGTGGTGGTCGGGCCTTCTTCCACCAGGGTGCCATTTTGTGGAATAGCCTCCCTTGTCGAGCTCCAGGAGGCCCCTACTATTCCGGTCTTCCGCAGGTTACTGAAGACTTGGCTTTTCACGCAAGCCTCCCCCGCGTAGCCTCTCTCTTCCACCCTTTCTGCCGCTCTGTGCTGCTTCTGGTTCCTGGGTCCTCTTTTCCCAGGAACTCTGCTATGCGCGTCGGGACCCTTCGGGGTAAGACCGCACTATATTAAGATACCTCTCAACTCAACTCATTGTTCATGTGGTTACTGCAGTATTCTCAAGTGTATATAAAGAGCCTTCCAATAAAGTTCATATTCCTGTATGACCTTCAACACGGAGCTTCGTCTCGTATTTGGGGTAGAATTATTCGTATGGGTTTCTTGTTCGCCTGACTGGAGTGTCGGTAGCTGCCTTGGTGTTCGGAAAGGGAATGTCCTAAACGGCTTTAACCCTTTTCATACTCGGGGTGCCGTTTGTCATGTACCTGGGTGTATTTGAACCGGGATCTTCCTGGTCCCACAGCTGCAGCCTTACCTGTTGTGCTACGGAGGAGATCTGGAGTTTTGGAAATGTCCTCTCAGTATTAAGCATTACCTTGGACTCACTAGCCCCACCTACTGCCAGCTGTGGACAATTTTCAATCAAAGCAGCCCTTAAAAAGGAAGTGATGCTATCTCTCAGCGCCCGTTTGTGTGGAATAGCTCCCTGGGTGTTGTGACTGCTTTTTGATCCTGATTTTTGTGTTGAACTTCTGCCTGAATTCCTGACTACTCTCCAGCCTGCTGATTTTGTACTTCACTGCCAGCTCGTGTATGACCTTTGCCTGCCTGACCACTCTCTGGATTTCGATCGTGTACCGTTTTTGCCTGATCTGTTGCCAACCTAATCTGCCTGACTACGTTTTCGCCTGAATCCTCAGCACACAAGTTCCACTTCGGACACTACCTATCACAGGTACCTTACACCGTTACACCGACCATCAAGAACGCGGTGACGTACAACACTACGACGAGAAAAATGAAGTTCAATGCTTCCGAGCATGCGTCGACTTGATTCTGACCATGTATGTTATTTTTCTCCGTCGGAGTTCCATACAGACGAACGGAATCTCCGATACAATTTTTTTTTCGTCTGAAAAAAAAGAGAACATGTTCTCTTTCTAAAGCCTCGTACACACGGCCGGTTTTCTCGGCAAGAAAACTGCTGGGAGAGCTTTTTGCAGAGGAAACCGGCCGTGTGTGTGTTTTCTCGTCGGGAAAACTGCCGAGAATCTCGACGAGAAAAATAGAGAACCTGATCTCTATTTTCTCGCCGGGATTCTCGTCGGCCTGTTTCCCGACGAGAAAACCGTGTGTGTGTGTACGAGGCTACATACTTACCTGTCCCCAGGTAAACCCGCGCATGCTCTCAGATTTCAACGCATGCGCGGTAGCTTACAACGGTAGTGTAGGGTGAAGCAAGATGGCGGCGACGGCATCGAATGTGACGAGCGCATGCTCGTCGTAGTCGATGACGTCACCGCGTTCTTGCCATTCAAAGGAACGGCGGTTCTTTGGAATGGCCGGTCTGTATGCACGGCTTGGCAAGAAAAGCTTGCCGGGAATCTCGTCAGGAAAACCGACGTTTTTTTCCTGATGGGATTCCTAGCCGTGTGTACAGGGCTTAACTCCGTCGGACTTTTGTCGTTGGAAATTCCGACCGCGTGTACAAGGCATAACATAACATCGGGATGGGGTGCATGTGACCCATGGTGGCCGGTCTGGCCATATTATTTCTTTGGACATTACGGGATAATCCTCTTCTTTTTTTTTTTTAAATATGTGATGGAATGAGACATCGAAATTCTTTCTGTTCTAAGAAGGCTTTACTGTTCCCTCCCGAAATCCAGATGGTTGAACAACCAGCCGACTTTTTATGTGACGTCTCTGAAGGCTTTTATCTCTTATGTTGTCTCTCCTCCTTTTGGTGCCAATTTTTGGTCTTGAAGCTGAAAAATATAAAAATATCTCCTATGAAGAGGATGTGATGACCTGGAGGATGATTTGAAGGTTCCTCTTTGAAGCCGGGGGGAATTTTTTCTATAATAACGCCTCACCTCCCTGGACCTCTCTTGTCAGCTCAGAGTGTTCTTTTGCCGGAGCGAAATGATTGCTCTATCTCGGGGAAATATTAGGCGGCGCTCTAAAGAGGCGCGCGCCATTTCTCATATTGAACAAACATCACTATTAATCCCACAAACGATACTTTACCATCTCCATGTAAATTCTATGACCTTCCCAAGTCGCTCCTCTGTAGACAAGTCGCCGGCTTGTTAGGAGGAGACATTGATGAATGGCCCCCGGGGGCCCCTCAGGCTCCCTTTCCTATAAGGACTCCATAGATTCTTAAATGTGAATGTTTAACCTTCTCGCCTGTGACTTTTACCAAGAAAAACTACCATTGGGGCCAAATTGCTTTTCTGTTTTCATTGTCTGACGGAAATGATGAGAGGGGAGAGTTATTTCCGTCTGTCCGATACTGACGCGTTGTATTCCTGGGCCAGGAAAGAATGGCGGCACATTCACACACCTTTAGGCTCTGTGTGGCTGGACAGCCTGGTGGCAATTGTGCTGCGTTTTTACCCGGCAACCCCCCCCCAAAAAAAAAAAAACTGCCCAGTTTTGAGTTAGCATGGCCAATGACTGTTACTTCACACTGCTGTGATTGTGCTGTGACACGATATGTAGCACGCCGCACACTGGGTGGGCAGTACCACCGCCAAATTTCAAATTTGGCCTATGCAAGTGAATGGGGCCACGTGGCAACTCTTCTGCAACTATATGCTGAGGATTTGGGCTAGGAGGTGGGATTTGTGATGGCAGGGGGGCATTTATGCTGCTAGGAGGGGGGCATGGCCGGGGGGTGTTATGCTAGGATTTTTTTATTTTTATTTTTGGGGGCGGGGGGGGGGGGGGGGGGTTGTGCCGGGAGGGAGGATTGGAGAAGAGAGAAAGGATTTGTGCTTGGAGGGGAAAGTTGTGGGGGAGAGGATTTTCGCTAGGAGTGATTTTGGTGGTGTTGGTAACGGGGGGAGGGGTGTTGTGCTAAGAGGGGGGATTTGGTAAAGGAAGGAAGAGGATGTGCCCTCAGAGGGGAAATATGAGGGGGAGAGGATTTGTGCTGGGAGGAGGGATTTTGGTGGTGTTGGTGACAGGGAGGGGGTGGGGGTATTTGGGAAGAGGATTTGCATTCAGAGGGAAGATACAGTATGAGGGGGGGAGAGGATTTGTGCTGGGAGGAGGAATTTTGATGGGGGGTGGGAGATTTGTGCTAGGAGGGGGGAGTTATTTGCCCTGGGAGGGGAGATTTGGGGGTGGGGAGATATTAACCAGCAAATTACAATTTGGGAGTTTTATTGGCGGAGATCAGAGTTTTATTGGCTGCGTTTATAGAGCTCTGACAATTTATGGAATGCCTTCCATTCTATTCACCAACATCAGTCCCTGTCCTCAAGGAGCTTACAATCTAAAAAGGTCCCTATCTCACATACTAGGACCAATTAGGACAGGAGCCAATTAACTTCCCATATTGTCCAGACTGGGATTGGAACCTCCAGGGCTGCAAGGCAAAAGTGCTAACCACCATGCCACTGTTCCTTCCCGGGGTGATGAAGACCTCCAGGAATTAGAAGATCTCACCACAGATCACAGGAGATCAAGCCAATTGAGGCCTACACTATCTACTGTTCTGGTAGACCACTGACCACATTAGGAGACCAGAGATCGGTCCAAGGACGTCGGGGAGAAGATTGGAGACCTACACAAGGCTGGAATGGGCTAAAAGACCATCACCAAGCAGCTTGGTGAGAGGAGACAACAGTTGGGGGATTATTATTCACAAATGGAGGAAACACAAAATAACTGTCACTCTCCTCGGTCTGGGAGTTGCCACCTCATTCCTTTTAAACCCGAACACATATGAATTACACGGGTCCTGAGGCTGATTTAATGCAGATGAGGCACCAAGTGAGTTTAATCACCACCTTAATCAGCCTCAGAACCTGTGTACTTCATGGCTACATTCTCCCCCAACTTCAATTCTTTGGTCCCCAAGGAGGTGGGGATATTGAACTAACCAAACATTAATGATGAAAAAGAGGTGTTGGGGCTTAAAGGGATGAGGTGAGGTGACAACCCTACTGAGTCTGGGGCTCCACACAAGATCTCCCCTCGGGGAGGTTTAATGATCATGAGAACGGTGAGGAATCCGCCCAGAACTACACGGGAGAATCTTGTCACTGATCTCAGCCGGGACCATCGTCACCAAGAAAACAATCGGTAACACACTACACCGTGATTGGCTGAAATCCTGCAGCCCCCGCAAGGTCCCCCTGCTCAGGAAACGTCAGCCTGGAAGACCTTAATGACTTGGAGAAGATCTGCAAAGAGGAGAAAATCCCTCCTGAGATGTGTGAGAACCTGGAGGCCAACTCCAAGAAACGTCTGACCTCTGTGATCGCCAAAAAGGGATTCTCCACCAACTACTAAGGGGATCAAATACTTATTTCACTCATTAAAATGCAAATCAATTTAAAACTTTTTTTTTTTTATTACGTTTTTTTCCAGGATATTTTTGTTGTTATTCTTTCACTGTTATAATAAACCAACCAATAAAATTCTAGACTGATCTCACAAAATCAGCAGCCAAATACTTTTTTCCGTCACTGTATATAATGTAATTGCTAATATCTGTAAAGTAAAAAAAAAAAAAAGCCTTGGATGCAGGTGCCATTTCAACAAAATACAAGCTGTCAATCATTTTTGACTCCGCCTACACCATAATAATGCGCAATAAAATACACATTTGATGTTCAATAAAGATTTATTGGGAGTTGTAAAACAGCGATTTCATATTTATAATTTAATTTGAATTGCTCTTCTGAAAACAGTTATTTTTTTGGTTTTTTTAGTCATGTGACCGCCCCTTAACCAATCAGGGCTGGCCAGACGCAGACTCACACTGTAGAGAGAGCATACTGTACATCAGCAGAATAATAGAAGCCCCTCCCCTGAGGATCTTTCCCTGCAGATGCCAAAGAACAGGAAGAGATCATGTGACCAGGCAACAGCGAAGCAGGAATAAGGGACTTAGAGCGAATTATATATATGATTTATGTGACTGAATTATGGTAATTAACCATAGATCCACCTTTTATCCTCCACAAATAGACACACCCTTCACCCCCCACCCATAGACACACCTTTCATCCTCCACCCATAGACACACCCTCCACCCCCCCCCCACACCCATATACACACCCTTCACCCCCTCCCACCCATAGACACACCCTTCACCCTCCACCCACCCATAG
Source organism: Rana muscosa (assembly GCA_029206835.1). NCBI lineage: Eukaryota > Metazoa > Chordata > Amphibia > Anura > Ranidae > Rana > Rana muscosa. Next base: position 398,767,831 of record CM055125.1, on the reverse strand, counting down.
ACACACCTTTCATCCTCCACCAAAAGACACACCCTTTACCCCCCACCCATAGACACACCTTTCATCCTCCACCCATAGACACACCTTTCATCCTCCACCCATAGACACACCCTTCACCCCCTCCCACCCATAGACACACCTTTCATCCTCCACCAAAAGACACACTTTTCACCCCCCCACTCAGACACACCCTTCACCCCCCACCCATAAACACACCTTTATCCTCCACCCATAGACACACCTTTCATCCTCCACCCATAGACACACCCTTCACCTCCCCCCACCCATAGACACACCTTTCACCCCCCACCCATAGACACACTTTTCACCCTCCACTCATAGACACACCCTTCTCCCCCCACCCATAGACACACCCTCCACACCCATAGACACACCTTTCATCCTCCACCCATAGACACACCCTCCACCCCCTCCCACCCATAGACACACCCTTCACCCTCCACCCACCCATAGACACACCTTTCACCCCCCACCCATAGACACACTTTTCACCCTCCACTCATAGACACACCCTTCTCCCCCCACCCATAGACACACCCTCCACACCCATAGACACACCTTTCATCCTCCACCCATAGACACACCCTCCACCCCCTCCCACCCATAGACACACCCTTCACCTCCCCCCACCCATAGACACACCTTTCACCCCCCACCCATAGACACACTTTTCACCCTCCACTCATAGACACACCCTTCTCCCCCCACCCATAGACACACCCTCCACACCCATAGACACACCTTTCATCCTCCACCCATAGACACACCCTCCACCCCCTCCCACCCATAGACACACCCTTCACCCTCCACCCACCCATAGACACACCCTTCACCCTCCACCCACCCATAGACACACCCTTCACCCTCCACCCACCCATACACACCTTTCATCCTCCACCAAAAGACACTTTTCACCCCCCCCCACTCATAGACACACCTTTCATCCTCCACCCATAGACACACCCTTCACCCCCCCACCCATAGACACACCCTTCACCCCCCACCCATAGACACACCCTTCACCCCCCACCCATAGACACACCCTTCACCCCCCACCCATAGACACACAGTATCTCAGTCCAGGACCCTGGGTGATGCCTGAACAAAGATGGCTCTGTCCTTCTGGAGAGAAAAGCAGATGAAGGCATTGTCGGGGGGAGTCCTGTGATCTCTGTGAGAGGGAAGAAATACCTGGAAGGGTCACACTGACACATTCGTGTCCTGATCGAATGAAAAAAAACAAGTTCTTGGTGTCTCCCCCGTACTAGCACATAGGAAAGAATGGGAAAGGCTTGCACCGCGATAGAATGGGGGGGTGCATGTGGGGCCATTCCGCAGGGAAAGGTTGTCACTTTGTAGAGGGATTCTGGCACAGTCACCCCCCCCCCCCCGGCAATAACCGCGTTACGTCTTCATACACATGACATGCGGAGCTCTACCTTAATTATTCACAGGGTGCCACCTGAATGGAGGGAACATCTTCTGTCTTTTGCTGCAGGCGGTTCTCAGATAAACCCGACGTCTCCCGACTTCCATATTGGAAGTTTACGGTTCCTCGCCGTCTCCATTGTCCTCCATACGATCTCCGCCACCTCCATTGTCCTCCATACGATCTCCGCCGCCTCCATTGTCCTCCATACGATCTCCGCCGCCTCCAGTCCCATCAGTCCTCGCTGACCTCCTTCTAAAAAGCTTTTGCAGAATAAAAGTTCACCGAGATGCCGAAGCTCGGCGCATTCTGGCCGCACGCTACATCATGGAATTGTTCCCTGAGAAAGGCCGGCGGCATCCGAGCCGAGGGGAACCGGGGTCCAGAAATACGCCTTAACCTTACATTAGTGTAATGCGGGGGGAGGGGAGGGGGGGGACACAGAAGAAGAATACGCCATAAATCATCAACTTTGCTGTAGACCTCATAATAGGAAATTATATCTGCTGGAGAAAAAAAATGGATCTGCAGTAGTCCCAGCCAAAGCCATGGATAAGGGGGTACCACCAGTCCTCCTGTATGGGGCCCAGGCCAGCAGGGGGCCCAGGCAGCAGGGTGAAGCTGGCAGCACTGTGGGTGTAGGAGGGGCACACAGGGGGGGGGCAGGGGCAGCAGGGGGAAAGATAAGGTGCACTGCTGGAGAAGAGACTGGATCTGCAGTAGTCCCAGCCAGAGCCATGGATAAGGGGGTACCTCCAGTCCTCCTATATGGGGCCCAAGCCAGCAGGGGGGCCCAGGCAGCACTGCGGGTGTAGGGGGGGCACACGGGGGGCCTGGGCAGCAGGGAGAAAGATATGGTGCACTGCTAGAGAAGAGACTGGATCTGCAGTAGTCCCAGCCAGAGCCGTGGATAAAGGGGTATCACCAGTCCTCCTGTATGGGGCCCAGGCCAGCAGGGGGGCCCAGGCAGCACTGCGGGTGTAGGAGGGGCACACGGGGGGGGGGCCTGGGCAGCAGGGGGAAACATATGGTGCACTGCTGGAGAAGAGACTGGATCTGCAGTAGTCCCAGCCAGAGCCATGGATAAAGGGGTACCACCTGTCCTCCTGTATGGGGCCCAGGCCAGCAGGGGGGCCCAGGCAGCAGGGTGAAGATATCAGCACTGCAGGGGTAGGAGGGGCACACGGGGGAGGGGGCCTAAGCAGCAGGGGGAAACATATGGTGCACTGCTGGAGAAGAGACTGGATCTGCAGTAGTCCCAGCCAGAGCCATGGATAAGGGGATACCACCAGTCCTCCTATACGGGGCCCAGGCCAGCAGGGGGGCCCAGGCAGCACTGCGGGTGTAGGGGGGGGGCACACAGGGGGTCTGGGCAGCAGGGGGAAAGATATGGTGCACTGCTGGAGAAGAGACTGGATCTGCAGTAGTCCCAGCCAGAGCCGTGGATAAGGGGGTACCACCAGTCCTTCTGTATGTAGCCCAGGCCAGCAGGGGGGCCCAGGCAGCAGGGTGAAGATGGCAGCACTGCGGGTGTAGGGGGGGCACACGGGGGGCCTAAGCAGAAGGGGGAAAGATATGGTGCTGGAGTAGAGACTGGCTCTGCATTAGTCCCATCCAGAGCCGTGGATAAGGGGGTACCACCAGTTCTTCTGTATGGGGCCCAAGCAGAAGGGTGAATTGGATGTGGGCAGGGAGGGTGATCAGTGCAGCAGGGGGGCAATTTCTGGAACAGCTCTCTCTGCAGCAGCTGAAAGTCGGCTTCTTCTCCTCTCCCTTCCGTTGGCTTTCAGCTGCTGCAGAGAGAGGCATACAGGGGATCGTTTCCAATAATTACCCCCCCCCCCCCGCCACACTGATCACCCTCCCTGCCCACATCCAATTCACCCTTCTGCCCGGGCCCTTACAGGAGGACTGGTGGTACCCTCTTTTCCAAGACTCTGGCTGGGACTACTACAGAGCTAGTCTCTTCTCCAGCAGTGCACCAAAGGTTTCCCCCTGCTGCCCAGGCCCCCCCCTGTGTGCCCCCCACCCCTGCAGTGCTGTCCGGCTTCCATCCTTTCCTTCTCACCAGCAGCTGCAAGCACACAATAGGATTAATCAAGATTAAGAGTGGGGAAAGGGTCTGGTAAATACACTATATTAGCAAAAGTATTGGGACGCCTGCCTTTACACACACATGAACTTTATTGGCATCCCAGTCTTAGTCCGGAGGGTTCAATATTGAGTTGGCCCCGCCCTTTGCAGCTATAACGGCTTCACCTCTTCTGGGAAGGCCTTCCACAAGGTTTAGGAGGGTGTCTATGGGAATGTTTGACCATTCTTCCAGAAGGGCATTTGTGATGTCAGGCACTGATGTTGGACGAGAAGGCCTGGCTCACAGTCTCCGCTCTAATTTATCCCAAAGGTGTTCTATCGGGGTGAGATCAGGACGCTGTGCAGGCCAGTCAAGTTCCTCCACCCCAAACTCGCTCCTCCATGTCTTTATGGACTTTGCTTTGTGCACTGGTGGGCAGTCATGTTGGAACAGGAAGGGGCCGTCCCCAAACTCCTCCCACAAAGTTGGGAGCATGAAATTGTCCAAAATGTCTTGGTATGCCGACGCCTTAAGTGTTCCCTTCACTGGAACTAAGGGGCCAAGCCCAACCCCTGAAAAACAACCCCCCCCTCCACCCCACACCATAATCCCCCCTCCCCCTCCCCCCACACCATAATCCCCCCTCCATGGATGAGCTGCAGGACATGCATGCAAAGTCCATCTCTAGCTGAGCGCACTGCGCATGCGTGGGGTTTGAATGGTCCGGAGCTGCCGCTATTAAGCTAAACTGGAGCCGGTTGAGGATGCACTGTGCATGCACTGCCTGGAGCAGCCACCAGGGAGCGCCATTACTGTGAAGTTCAGCCTTTCCTACAAATGACAGGATGGGGAGGAGCCCGCAGCGCGTCCTTTCCCAGCTCCAGCTTAGCGTCCACTCTGTGTGCAAAGCCTCCTTTTCTAGCTGTGCACACTGCGCATGCATGGGATTTGACCAGCCCAGAGCAGCCACTAGGGGGCGCATTATTGTGAAATTCAGCCCATCCCACAAATGGCAGGACAGGGAGGAATGCGGGGGGGGGGTACACCCTCTGCCAGTTCCACCTTAGCTTAGTGGCAGCTGCTCTGGACCATTCAAACTGCTTGCGTGCGTGCGTGGTCTCCTTGTCTAGGTGAGCGCACTGTGCATGCGTATTGTATGAACAACCCAGGGGCGGACAGGGCAGCCATCACAAATTTTGGGGCCCCTTACACAGCTTTAGGCAGGGCCCCCCCTGGAGCAGAGAACCAGGGGGGGGGTTCTGACGAAAAAAAAGTGTAATCTCTTCTCTTCTCTCTCCTGACGCGAGATGATAAGCGGGGAAAGGGGGGGCCCTTACAGGTGTAATGCTAAATAAAAAAAAAATAAAAAAAAAAACGGAAGGGGGCCTGTAAAATAAAAAAAATACAATTTAAAAAAAAAAATGGGAGGGGGGCCAGCCGGGCCCCTGGGGACCATCGGGCCCTTACATGTGTAATGCCTGTACCCCCCTGATGGCGGCCCTGGGGGCGGATGCCACTTAGCTAATCTGGAGTCGGGAGAGGAAACTTTGGTTATTTGGTTTGAACATCCTGGAGCAGCCACTAGGGGGTGCAATACAATGATCTATTTTCCTGAGCATTTTAAATTCTGACACCATTAAAGTGAGACTGGGATCTCCCAGAGAGCTCCGCATCTCCCAATTCCGGGTCACCTGATCACTGTGGTAGCCTCTGATTGGCTATCATAGTAAACAGTCTGTCTGAAGCCCGCCCCCTGTGTTTCTCTCTCTGTGAATGGAGAGCAAGGATACATTGCAGAGAGAGGGAAAAAAAGTTTGTAATTTTTTTTTTAACTTAAAAAATAAAATAAAATAAATACTTAAATCAAGGTTTGATCCAGGTCAGTGTTTGGGTCAGGTAAGAATCAAGCTCAAAGGTCAGCGTTAGTATCTGTTGAGCAGGATTTCTTTTTTTTTACATTATTATTAGTGTCAGTGTGCTTTAGGTAACAACCCCCCCCCCCCCCAAAAAATAATGCACACTGGGCTGTACTACAGGTACAAAAAACAACTAACATACACATACAGTGCCTTGAAAAAGTATTCATACCCCTTGAAATTCCCCACATTTTGTTATGTTACAACCGAAAAACGTAAATCTATTTTATTGGGATTTTATGTGATAGACCAACAGAAAGTTTCACATAATTGTGAAGTGGAAGGAAAATGATAAATGATATAAATATGTGAAAAGTGTGGGGGGGGGCATTTATATTCAGCCCCCTTTACCTGATACCCATAACTAAAATCTAAAAGGAACCAATTGCCTTCAGAAGTCCCCTAATTAGTAAATAGAGTCCACCTGTGTGTCATTTAATCTCAGTATAAATACAGCTGTTCTGTGAAGCCCTCAGAGGTTTGTTAGAGAACCTTAGTGAACAAACAGCATCATGAAGGCCAAGGAACACACCAGACAGGTCAGGGATAAAGTTGTGGGGAAGTATAAAGCAGGGTTAGGTTATAAAAAAATCTTCCAAGCTTTGAACATCTCACGGAGCTCTGTTCAATCCATCATCGGAAAATGGAAAGAGTATGGCACAACTGCAAACCTACCAAGACACGGCCGTCCACCTAAACTGACCGGGCCGGGCAAGGACAGCATTCATCAGAGAAGCAGCCAAGAGGTCCATGTTAACACTGGAGGAGCTGCAGAGATCCACAGCTCAGGGGGGAGAATCTGTCCACAGGACAACTATTAGTCGGGCTTCTCCACAAATCTGCCCTTTATGGAAGAGTGACAAGAAGAAAGACATTGGAGAAAGAAAGTAATAAGAAGTCCTGTTTGCAGTTTGTGAGAAGCCATGTGGGGGACACAGCAAACATGTGGGGGACACAGCAATCATGTGGGGGGCACAGAAATCATGTAGGGGACACAGCAAACATGTGGGGGACACAGCAAACATGTGGGGGACACAGCAAACATGTGGAAGAAGGTGCTCTGGTCAGATGACACCAAAATTCAACTTTTTGGCCTAAAAGCAAAACGCTATGTGTGGGGAAAACTAACAATGCACATCACCCTGAACACACCACCCCCACCGTGAAACATGGTGGTGGCAGCATCAAGTTGTGGAGATGCTTTTCTTCAGCAGGGGCAGGGAAGCTGCTCAGAGTTGATGGGAAGATTTCTGGAGACAAATACAGGACAATCTTAGAAGAAAACCTGTTAGAGCCGGCAAAAGACTTAAGACTGGGGGGCGGAGGTTCACCTTCCAGCAGGACAACGACCCTAAACCTACAGCCAGAGCTACAATGGAATGGTTTAGATCAAAGCATATTCATGTGTTAGAATGGCCCAGTCACAGTCCAGACCTAAATCACCTTGAGAATCTGTGGCAAGACTTGAAAATTGCTGTTCACAGACGCTCTCCATCCAATCTGACAGAACTTGAGATATTTTACAAAGAAGAATGGGCAAAAATGTCCTCTCTAGATGTACAAAGCTGGTAGAGACATCCCCAAAAAGACTTGCAGCTGTAATTGTAGAGAAAGGGGGTTCTACAAAGTAATGACTCCGGGGGGCGCCATACAAATGCCCCCCCACACTTTTCACAGATTTATTTGTATAATTTGTCATTTTCCTTACACTTCACAATTATGTGCCACTTTGTGTTGGTCTATCACATAAAATCCCAATAAAATACATTTACGTTTTTGGTTGTAACATGACAGAATGTGGGAGATTCAAGGGGTATGAATACTTTTTCAAGGCACTGTATATAGAGGGGTATGAATACTTTTTCAAGGCACTGTATATAGAGGGGTATGAATACTTTTTCAAGGCCCTGTATATAGAAGGGTATGAATACTTTTTTAAGGCACTATATATAGAGGGGTGTGAATACTTTTTCAAGGCACTGTATATAGGTGGGTATGAATACTTTTTCAAGGCACTGTATATAGAGGGGTATGAATACTTTTTCAAGGCACTGTATATAGATGGGTATGAATACTTTTTTCAAGACACTGTATATAGAGAGGTATGAATACTTTTTCAAGGCGCTGTATATAGAGGGATATGAATACCTTTTCAAGGCGCTGTACATAGATGGGTATGAATACTTTTTCAAGGCACTGTATATTTCTTATAGTTTGTATCTCATCATTGATTGGACGGGATGGATGTAATGTGGTATCGCTGTGATCGTCAAGAGCGGGAGAATTTATTTTGGGTTGTTCTTTGTTGGTAGTTTATGGTAGCAACAAGAAATATACAGCCAAATTAATATATATATATATTTATTATATTTTTTTATAAATCAGTTATTCTTTGATAATAATAATTACAATAATAATATTAACTAAAAAATGCATATCCTGCAGAAAATGCTGAATAGCTGAATTGCTAAAGCAATTGCCCCATCAAAATCTGCCCCCATCCTATTGCCCCATCAAAAACTGCCCCCATCAAAACTGCACCGTCAAAAATTGCCCCCATCCTATTGCCCCATCAAAAACGACACCATCAAAATTGCCCCCATTCTATTGCCCCCATCAAAACTGCCCCCATCAAATTTGCCCCCTCATAGTACTCTATTATAAACTAGACAAAAAGACCTATGTTTTGATGTATAAATTGTGTATGACAAGTAGATCTTGTGTTCATGAGAGAAATTTATAGAGAAGGAACTAAGATAATTTTTTTTAAGGCTCTGTGCTCTAGAAGTGACATCATCCACTCTCAGCAGCCCCATAGACACTCTGTTTATTCAATAAAAATTTCCTGAAATGATTACTAAACTTAAACAGCTTTTTCACAAAAACTGTAAAAGATATACCCGGATAGCTGAATATTTTGTGAACATTTTAAAATTTGTTTTGGTGTTTGTAGGTGAAAAAGTATGAAGGAGCTGAAACTTTTGGGAGCGGAAGAAGATTTTAAGGATTTGAAGCATGCTCTCATTGAGTTCAATGTTAAAAAAAAAGTGTTAAAAAGCTTCATATTTTAAAAAGTCTAAATAGTAGAAAAAAAATATTGAAGACGTCCCATCATTAGCTGAAAGAGCTGAACGTTTTAAAAAGTTGAATGGTTTAAATAGCTGAAAGTATTGCAGAAGTTTCGCAGAACCAAAAAAACGTACGGAATAATAAAATTAAAATGAAAACTAAGAAGAATAAAATAACGAACAACAATACTGGGAATTTCCACTAATAATTATAATAATAAAAGAATAAAAAAGAAAAAAAAAACAGGAGACATCCGTTACCATTTACCACCAAATAAAAGCCCAATTTGTCCTGTAAAAACACAATATAATCCACCTGGATGTACAAAGTAGCAGTAATGATAAGTACGGTTTTACGATCACACGTCAAAGTTGCAAAATTGTGCTTAGGCATTAACCGTTGTTTTACCCTCCGGCGGGAAGAGGTTAAAGTCAGCAAATCTCTGTTATTATTATACTTTTTATGTGAGTTGTTGAATTATCGCCCAGCACCCAGCTCTCTGAAACATAGTAAGAAATAAAGTGGAACTCCGGATCGCACAGACTATGGGGGCTGTAGATGGTTAGATCAGGCTTCGACAAACCCCGGGTGCCAGGTCACCACTGCGACTAGAATTAGCGACCTGGCGCCTGGGGCGGCACAGCTGGGGTATCCTGTGTCTCTGTGCCCCCCCCGACGCGCGATCGCGTTGAGCCACCCCGGCCGGTAATTGAGGCCGCGACTTTGCGGCCTTCTGCAGGCCTATATGCTTCCTTCTGTGATCTTGTGCCATCTTGTGGTGGCCGTTGGTATGACAAGACGACCAGCAATGCTAATGGAGCTTCCCCTGTCTGTTTTCACTGCCATCCCCTTCCCTCTAATTAGAACCCCCAAACATTATATATCTTTTTTATTCTAACACCCTAGAGAATAAAATGGTTGAAATACTTTCTGTCACACCGTATTTGCACAGCGGTCTTACAAGCGCACTTTTTTGGGGAAAAAATACACTTTTTTTAATTAAAAAATAAAACAACAGTAGTTAGCCCAATTTTTTTTTATATTGTAAAAGATAATGTTTACACCGAGTAAATTGATACCCAACATGTCGCTTCAAAATTGCGTTCGCTCTCCATAGGCGACGTTTAAAAAGTTCTACAGGTTGCATGTTTTGAGTTACAGGAGGAGGTCTAGGGCTAGAATTATTGCTCTCGCTCTACCAATCGCGGCGATACCTCACATGTGTGGTTTGAACACCGCTTTCATATGCGGGCGCTACTCACGTATGCGTTCGCTTCTGCGCGTGAGCTCGTCGGGACGGGCGCGTTCCTGGCTCCTAGATTCCAAGCAAATTTGTCAAGCCCTGGGTTAGATGAACACATTTCCTGACTTTAGCGCGGTTGCAAGGTTTCCTGGGCGGTATTAGCGGTTGACGGACCCGCTTTTCCCGCGGTTGCTCGTTTATCTGGAGCGCTGGGCCGGGGGCCTCCTGTGATATTTTCTCTGATTAGCATCTTATCTTTTTCATCTTTCAGAAGGACCGTCGCTCACAGCTGGTGAGATTTTTTATTTTTTTATACATTTCCCAGTTAAGATATTCAGACGTTACTCCGCAATTTCCGTCAAAGTGAAGAGGAATCGGCGTTAATCTCGGAGGGGGGGGGGATGATGCCGCGCTGGGATTTTCAATCACTCTCTTTTTTCGGATCTGATGACTCTCCGCCACTAAAAGTAACAATTTGTTACAAAATCACCGCCTGAGAAAAGTTCAGGAGCGACGTGAGATTCTGTAATGGGGCTTAATGGAGCGAGGCTGGAGAGAGGCGCGTTTGTAAGAGCGCGGTCACATGACGGCGGTGCAGCGACCCACACTTTACAATAATACGGGAATTAGGAGGGTGAAAATTATCCTCCGACCGACAAAAAAGGACAAATGGCCGACTCAGTCTGCGTCTCTATTAGAAGGTTTTCAGCAGCCGCGCCGCCGCGTGTCCTGGAAATAACTGAAGTCTTCTGAGAGAAGAAAGACAAAGCGGCTCAGTGGTTACAATTCCTGCCTTGTAGTGCTGGAGTGCTGGGCGAAGTTCCCACCAAGGGATCTACATATATATATATCTATGTATATGGAGTCTGCAGACCGTCCTCCTGTCTGTGTTACTTTCCAGCAGTTGTCCTTCCACCATCCAATCATCTACCTGTACCCTAAATTGGCGAAGCTAAACTAAAGGGCGTTAGAGTGAATCACAGACTCCTCCCATGTACATAAGTATCACAGGCTCCTCCCATGTACAGAAGTATCACAGGCTCCTCCCATGTACAGAAGTATCACAGGCTCCTCCCATGTACAGAAGTATCACAGGCTCCTCCCATGTACAGAAGTATCAGAGGCTCCTCCCATGTACAGAAGTATCAGAGGCTCCTCCCATGTACAGAAGCATCAGAGGCTCCTCCCATGTACATAAGCATCAGAGGCTCCTCCCATGTACATAAGCATCAGAGGCTCCTCCCATGTACATAAGCATCAGAGGCTCCTCCCATGTACATAAGCATCAGAGGCTCCTCCCATGTACATAAGCATCAGAGGCTCCTCCCATGTACATAAGCATCAGAGGCTCCTCCCATGTACATAAGCATCAGAGGCTCCTCCCATGTACATAAGCATCAGAGGCTCCTCCCATGTACATAAGTATCAGAGGCTCCTCCCATGTACATAAGTATCAGAGGCTCCTCCCACGTACATAAGCATCAGAGGCTCCTCCCACGTACATAAGCATCAGAGGCTCCTCCCACGTACATAAGCATCAGAGGCTCCTCCCACGTAAATAAGCATCAGAGGCTCCTCCCACGTAAATAAGTATCACAGACTCCTCCCATGTAAATAAGTATCACAGACTCCTCCCATGTAAATAAGTATCACAGACTCCTCCCATGTACATAAGTATCAGAGGCTCCTCCCATGTACATAAGCATCAGAGGCTCCTCCCATGTACATAAGCATCAGAGGCTCCTCCCATGTACATAAGCATCAGAGGCTCCTCCCATGTACATAAGCATCAGAGGCTCCTCCCATGTACATAAGTATCAGAGGCTCCTCCCATGTACATAAGTATCAGAGGCTCCTCCCACGTACATAAGCATCAGAGGCTCCTCCCACGTACATAAGCATCAGAGGCTCCTCCCACGTACATAAGCATCAGAGGCTCCTCCCACGTAAATAAGCATCAGAGGCTCCTCCCACGTAAATAAGTATCACAGACTCCTCCCATGTAAATAAGTATCACAGACTCCTCCCATGTAAATAAGTATCACAGACTCCTCCCATGTACATAAGTATCAAAGGCTCCTTCCATGTACATAAGTATCACAGGCTCCTCCCATGTACATAAGTATCACAGGCTCCTCCCATGTACATAAGTATTACAGGCTCCTCCCATGTACATAAGTATCACAGGCTCCTCCCATGTACATAAGTATCACAGGCTCCTCCCATGTACATAAGTATCACAGACTCCTCCCATGTACATAAGTATCACAGGCTCCTCCCATGTACATAAGTATCACAGGCTCCTCCCATGTACATAAGTATCACAGGCTCCTCCCATGTACATAAGTATCACAGACTCCTCCCATGTACATAAGTATCAAAGGCTCCTCCCATGTACATAAGTATCACAGACTCCTCCCATGTACATAAGTATCACAGGCTCCTCCCATGTACATAAGTATCACAGGCTCCACCCATGTACATAAGTATCAGAGGCTCCTCCCATGTACATATTTATCACAGACTCCTCCCATGTACATAAGTATCAAAGGCTCCTTCCACGTACATAAGTATCACAGACTCCTCCCATGTACATAAGTATCACAGGCTCCTCCCATGTACATAAGTATCAGAGGCTCCTCCCATGTACATAATTATCACAGACTCCTCCCATGTACATAGGTATCAAAGGCTCCTTCCATGTACATAAGTATTACAGACTCCTCCCATGTACATAAGTACCACAGGCTCCTCCCATGTACATAAGTATCAGAGGCTCCTCCCATGTACATAATTATCACAGGCTCCTCCCATGTACATAAGTATCACAGGCTCCTCCCATGTACATAAGTATCACAGGCTCCTCCCATGTACATAAGTATCACAGGCTCCTCCCATGTACATAAGTATCACAGGCTCCTCCCATGTACATAAGTATCACAGGCTCCTCCCATGTACATAAGTATCACAGGCTCCTCCCATGTACATAAGTATCACAGGCTCCTCCCATGTACATAAGTATCACAGGCTCCTCCCTTGTACATAAGTATCACAGGCTCCTCCCTTGTACATAAGTATCACAGGCTCCTCCCTTGTACATAATTATCACAGACTCCTCCCATGTACATAAGTATCACAGCCTACCAAGCCATGAAGTCCAAGGAATTGTCTGTAGACCTCGGAGACAGGATTGTATGGAGGCACAGATCGGGGGAAGGGAAACATTTCTGCAGCATTGAAGGTCCCAATGAGCACAGTGGCCTCCATCATCAGTAAATGGAAGAAGTTTGGAACCACCAGGACTCTTTCTTCCTAGAGGGGGCCGCCCGGCCAAACTGAGCGATTGGGGGGGCTTTAGTCAGGGAGGTGACCAAGAACCCGATGGTCACTCTGACGGAGCTCCAGTGTTTCTCTGTGGAGAGAGGAGAACCTTCCAGAAGAACAACCATCTCTGCAGCACTCCACCAATCAGGCCTGTATGGGGGAGTGGCCAGAAGGAAGCCACTCCCTGATTCTGCCACCACCATGCTTCACGGTAGGGATGGTATTGGCCAGGTGATGAGCGGTGCCTGGTTTCCTCCAGACATGACGTTTGCCTTTCAGGCCAAAGAGTTCAATCTTTGTTTCATCAGACCAGAGAATTGTCTGAGAGTCCTTCAGGTGCCTTTTGGAAAACTCCAGGCGGGGCTGTCATGTGCCTTTTATTGAGGAGTGGCTTCCGTCTGGCCCCTCCCCCATAAGGCCTGATTGGTGGAGTGCTGCAGAGATGGTTGTTCTTCTGGAAGGTTCTCCTCTCTCCACAGAGGAATCTGAGTGGGATTGTATTTATTTATTTCTATATTTGGTTGAACTAGATGGACTTGTGTCTTTTTTCATCCTATGTCACTATATAAAGTATATATATATATATATATATACACACACATACACACACACATACATGCATACACACACACACACACACACACACACACACACACACGAGTGCGATGATAGTAAATAGGGAACAGAACAAACATCTCTGGACCAACAGCACCCCAAAAGAAGAACCGCCACCTCCACCCTCTCTCCGCCTCCTGAGCCCCATGGCATAGGTCACATGACTCCGCCCCCTTTCATTCCAGCCCAGCGGCAGACCCCCCGCGTCTTTTCATCGCCGTACGTTTTACACTTGCCGCCATCAAGCTGCCTTTGGTTGTCGTCTCTTTTTTGATTTTTTTTTTCATCTCATAATTGATCTACAAGCCGCGCTCCCTCTTGATGCGTTTTATTCTATGAAAGTCCCCGGCAGATTTTCGGATGGGGAGCCGAGATGCGGCGAGGGGGGGGGGCTGGGGAGAGGGACGCCGGCTTTTTATGTCGGCTGAACACGTTCCCAAAAAGTGCCGCGGGGCAAAAGCAACCTCACCGACTAATTGAATAGCATTCTTGGCGCAGAAGAGAGGACGGGGGGCTGCAGGAACATCAAAGCCGCTCCTGACCATGAAGAGCTTGCATCAAACTCCCCACCCCCCCCCCGGTGCGTCTCCCCGCCTTTCCCCCACCGCCCCCCCCCCCCCGCTCTTCTGGATGGGAATATTGCCCGCTGAGAAATGAATCCATAAACATTAGGGCTCCGAGCAGATGTGGGCAGATCAGATCATTTCTTTTAACCCTTATGGATGGTGAGAGCGTGGCAAAGGCCAAAAGTGCCCAGCAGAGGGGGTGTATCTCAACTCCTGTGGCCCCCCCTATGCCAGGTGTCACCCTGGGGCCACACAACATCTAACTGGAATTCAAGCATTACTCCAGCCAAACAGATAAACTAACATTAAAGCACAAATATAGGAATGGTGGTACCGGGACAAAGGTGGTACCGGGACAAAGGTGGTACCGGCACAAAGGTGGTATCGGGACAAAGGTGGTACCGGGACAATGGTGGTACCGGGACAAAGGTGGTACCGGCACAAAGGTGGTATCGGGACAATGGTGGTACCGGGACAATGGTGGTACCGGGACAAAGGTGGTACCGGGACAATGGTGCTTCCCGGCACGAAGGTGCTACTGGCACAAAGGTGCTACCGGCACAAAGGTGGTACCGGCACAAAGGAGGTACCGGCACAAAGGAGGTACCGGCACAAAGGAGGTACCGGCATAAAGGTGGTACCGGGACAAAGGTGGTACCGGGACAATGGTGCTTCCCGGCACGAAGGTGCTACCGGCACAAAGGTGCTACCGGCACAAAGGTGCTACCGGCACAAAGGTGGTACCGGCACAAAGGAGGTACCGGCACAAAGGAGGTACCGGCACAAAGGAGGTACCGGCATAAAGGTGGTACCGGGACAAAGGTGGTACCGGGACAATGGTGCTTCCCGGCACGAAGGTGCTACCGGCACAAAGGTGCTACCGGCACAAAGGTGGTACCGGCACAAAGGAGGTACCGGCACAAAGGAGGTACCGGCATAAAGGTGGTACCGGGACAAAGGTGTACAAAGTTGTACCTACACCCAGGGATGGACCTTTATCTTTGGAGGCTGTAGGCCCCTCTCTTCTGTTTCAAATGCCAACATATCTCCATAGACCGCCATATTCCCAGTCTAGGGCTACACCGATACCGATATCAGCGCCGTTATTAAGCGTTTGCACGAGTATCGTGAACTCGTGCAAATGCTCAGATACCTGGAACTTATACTTTCAGGTTTGGTTCTTTCAGCTGTCAGCGGGATTCCCCAACTGACAGCTGAAATGTAAAGAATAAAAAAAAAAGCCTGAAATTATCCGATGTTAAGGAGCAGGGGGGGGCACAGTGTCCTTAACCACTTCAGCCCCGAGCCTCTTTTTTACATTTGTTGTTTACAAGTTAAAATCATTTTTTTTCTGCTAGAAAATTACTTAGAACATTATATATATATATATTTTTTAGAAACACCCTAGAGAATAAAATGGCGGTCGTTGCAATTCTTTCTGCCACACTGTATTTGCGCAGCGGTCTTACAAGTGCAGTTTTTTTTTTAAAAATACACTTTTTTTTAATTAAAAAAATAAGACAACAGTAAAGTTACCGGAAATACTCGAGTACAAGCCGACCCGAATATAAGCCGAGGCACCTAATTTTACCACAAAAAACTTGGAAAACGTATTGACTCGAGTATAAGCCGAGGGTGAGAATGCAGCAGCTACTTTAAGCGGAAAAGAGGGTCAACAATGCCCATTTGCAGCCTCACTGTGCCCATTGCCACCTCACTGTGTGCCACTCACCTGGAGGATGCAGGAAGCGTCCGTAGGCCTGAGTGCAGAAGCCAGGAAAGGAGGGACGCAGCGCTGGTGGAGAGGCCGGGAGTACCAAGATGGCCGCCGGAGCCCGGGACTAGGCCGAAGCCGCGGTCTGGATTTGGGGCTGTCGCCGTGCGGGAGGGCACCGCTCCGTTCAGACTCCCGCCCGGTCGGAAGTCCGTGGAGCAGCATCTGCGTACGGTGAGGGAGCCAGACACCAGGGAGGCCGGGATACAGTGCTGGTGGAGAGGCCGGGAGGAGCAAGATGGCCGCCGGATCCAAAGACTAGGCCAAAGCTGGGCATTTTCACCCTAAAAAAAAAAGGGCTGAAAAACCCGGCTCATACTCGAGTATATACGGTAGCCCAAATTTTTTATTTTTTTTATATTGTGAAAGATGATGTTACGCCGAGTAAATTCATACCCAACATGTCACGCTTCCAAATTGCGCCCACTGGTGGAATGGCGACAAACTTTTACCCTTAACCTCCCTGGCGGTATTCCGGAGTCTGGCTCGGGGTGAGTTTTTACTACCAAAAGCGGTAACCCCCGAGCCAGACTCGGGCTGCATCGCAGGATCCAGGGAAAGTTACTTACCTCGTCCCCTGGATCCTGCGATGTCTCCCCGCTGTGTCTGCGAGCCGTGTCTCCTCCTCGCTCGATTCACAGTGCCGAGTGCCGAGCTCCGTTTCCTGCGAGCGTTGCGGCGCACGGGGACGGAGATCGGCGCCCAATTCAAAAAATTAAAAACACACATACATACAGTACACTGTAATCTTACAGACAGGGTCGCCATCAGGGGGGTACAGGCAGTACACCTGTAAGGGGCCCGGAGGTCCCCAGGGGCCCGGATGGCAACCACCTTTTTTTTTTTTTTGGAAGGGGCCCGGAGGTCCACAGGGGCCCGGATGGCAACCACCTTTTTTTTTTTTTTGGAAGGGGCCCGGAGGTCCCCAGGGCCCCGGATGGTAACCCCCCTTTTTTATGTATTTTTTATTTATTTTTATTTATTTTTTGTAAGAGGTCCCCAGGGCCCCGGATGGCAACCCCCCTTTTTTTTTTTTACAAATTTTTTTTGTAAAAAAACCCCCCCCCCCGGTTCTCCTCTGCTCCAGGGGGCCCATGCCTGAAGCTGTGTAAGGGGCCCCAAAATTACTGATGTCGGCCCTGCTTACGGATTACAGTACTGTATAAAATAATTACACCTCCCCTTTGCCCCTAGTGGTTTGTCCAGTGTATTGCATGCACTTTTATATTATAAATACTGTTTTTTCTGCCTGGAAACTGGAGATTGTCCATAGCAACCAAAAAATGTCCCTTTATGTCAAAAGTGGTTTTAGACCAGCTAGAAAACAGCGACAATAAATTAGAATCACTCGCAGAATTGAGCGATAGCGATTTGTGGGGAATTTCGCCATCAAACACTAAATCTAATGACAGCGACAATTCTGCCACTCAGCAAATTTCTGTGTTTTTGATTTGATTACATTATTGAATAATTTTTATTATTATTATATTATTATTTGTTATAATTATTTATAGTTATTTATTATATTATAATTTATGATTTTGTGTTTCAAACTTTATCATACCCGGGGGATGTCTACTAGAGACTCAGGTTTGGACAGATTTAAGTGAGTTATTTCTAAGAATTACACGGCCTACAATATAAAACGCCAAATTTCCATGCAAAATAATTCTACCGCTTTCAACACCAAAAATCTGACATAATCATAATACCGCCAGGGAGGTGAAGAATCTCCATAGGCGACGTTTAAAAAATGACTACAGGTTGCATGTTTTAAATTACAGAGGAGGTCTAGGGCTAGAATGATTGCTCTCGCTCTACCGATCGCGGCGATACCTCACATGTGTGGTTTGAACACCGTTTTCATATGCGGGCGCGACTTACGTAGGCGTTCGCTTCTGCGCGCGATGCTCGTCGGGACGGGGCGCTTTAAAAAAAATAATTTTTTTTCTTAATTATTTTACTTTTTAATTAAATTATTTTTTTTTATTGTATTTTTTTTTTTTTTTAATTTAATTTTTTTTTTTTTTACACCATTTAGAAAAAAAAAAAATATCAAAATTTTGGGTCAATTTTATTCCTATTACAAGGAATGTAACATCACTTGTAATAGAAAAAAAAAGCATGACAAAAAGCAAAAAGACGTCACCTCTCATATTTCCACTATAATGCAATAAAAGAAAAAAAAAGAAAAAATCACTTGAAAAAAAATAAAAAGAAAAAAAATTCTCCTTTAAGAGCCAGCGGCGGAAGTGACGTTTGACTTGGCATCTGCCCTCCCATGCCATGGAGCCGAGCGGGGGGGGGGGCGATCTCTTTCCCCCCTCAGTCGGCAGCCAGGCATCCACGGGAAAGGACGCGATCGTCTCCGCCGCTACCAGAGGGTCCGGTAAGCGGCGGAGACGACCGGAGCGTGGCGGGAGGGGGGGTGATCTTGCGGCGAGACCACTTTTATGCTAAAGAGAAATACCGGGGTTATGGCACGATAGTCGTTTTGCGTGAAGTGGTTAACAACCGAAGACTCGTACAGCTGTCTGTGGGGTTCCCCTGCTTGTGTTAAAGGGACATCTACACTGATAACCAGTGCGGTCCCAAGAGCTTTGATGAAGGCTTCTTAGCCGAAACGCGTCGGCGTATAGCCTGTACCCGTGTAACCAATATAGGACTTTTATTCAAGAGCATCCGAGTTGCCAGCCCTTTTTGATTCAAGTATTGCAGTCCCAACTGTGTCTCCTCATCAGGGCCACCCATCGGATTTTCGAACTTTGAATTTCCAGAATTTCAGAATTTTGGAATGTCTGAATTTTCGGATTTTCATATTTCGAACGTCCGAATTTTCGAATATTCTCATTTCCGAATATTATGAAAAATTCGTTAAAAACGGGTTTTCGTTAATTCGGATATTTTTCCGAATGAACGAATTTGTCGAAATTTGTTAAAAAAAACGAATTCAGGACTAAACGAATTGCACATGTCTAGTATACAGTATATGTTTCTTCTGACAGGTAGCTGTATATCAGTATAATCGACATCCCGGTCTGAACTACTAAAAATAAATAAAATAGTAAAAATTAAATAAAATAAAGTAAAATGAGATCATTTGCAGTATATAAACACTAAAATAGCTATCAAAAAAAAAATAGTAATGATAAAACTAAATAAAGTAAAATTAGATAATTTGCAGTATTTAAAACACTAAAATAGCTATCAAATAAAATAATAATATAATAAAAATAAAAAATAAAATAGTAAAAATAAAATTAAACAAAGTAAAATTAGATAATTTGCAGTATATAAACACTAAAATAGCTATTAAATAAAATAATAATATAATAAAAACAAAACAAAAAATAATAATAAAAAGAAAAAAGAAAATAGTAATAATAAAACTAAATAAAGTAAAATGGGATCATTTGCAGTATATAACCACTAAAATAGCGATCAAATAAAATAATAATAATATAATAATAAGAAAAAATTGTAAAAATAAAATGGTAAAAATAAAATAAAATCAGATCATTTGCAATATATAAACACTAAAATAGCTATCAAATAAAATAATAATATAATAAAAAAAAAATAATAATAAAAAGAAAATAAAGTAAAATTAGATAATTTGCAGTATATAACCACTAAAATAGCTAGCAAATAAAATAATAATATAATAATAAAAATAAAAAATAAAATAGTAAAAATTAAATAAAATGAGATAATTTGCAGTAACACTAAAATAGCTATAAAATAAAATAATAATATAATAAAAAAAAAGAAAAGAGTAATAATAAATCGAAATAAAGTAAAATTAGATAATTTGCAGTATATAAAACACTAAAATAGCTATCAAATAAAATAATAATATAATAAAAAAAATAACAAAAGAAAATAGTAAAAATAAAATAAAATAAAATAAAATTAGATAATTTGCAGTATATAAACACTAAAATAGCTATCAAATAAAAGAATAATATAATAAAAGAATAAATAAAAAAGAAAAGAGCAATAATAAAACAAAATAAAGTAAAATGAGATAATTTGCAGTATATAAAACACTAAAATAGCTATCAAATAAAATAATAATAATAAAAAAAACTAAAATATTAATAAAAAAATTAAATAAACTAGTAATAATAAAACGAAATAAAGTAAAATGAGATAATTTTCAGTATATAAACACTAAAATAGCTATCAAATAAAATAATAATATAATAAAAAAATAAAATAAAATAATATAATAAAAATAAAAAATAAAATATATAGAAAATTATTTACAATATATAAATACTAAAACTACTAGTGATCCACAGACATTTTGGCCACCGAAAATTATCGGTGGAAAATAGGGTTTTCATTGATAATGGCTGCCAAAAACACGCACAATTTTGCTGCAATTTTGAAGCAATTTTTCCGTGCTTATGGTGTGTTTTTTGTTTTTACGTGACCCAAGAAATGCATCAAAAATGCAAAATTTTTTGATGCATTCTTGCAGAGCTTTCAATGCATTTCTATGGGCGGGTGCGTTTTTGGTGCGGTTTGCCAAATATGCACTAAAAAATGCAGCAAGCAGTCGAAAATAATACAATTATTTAGAAAACTATCTATATTTTTTTTAAAACCATCCATTTCGGTTTCTGTGCAAGTGCATCCTGAATTTTCGGTTTCGGCACCGAAATTTTTCGTTTCAGTGCACCACTAAAAATGACTATAAAAGAAAATAATAAAATTAAAAATGAAAATAAAAATTCACATAAAAGAAAAATAATATTATTTACAGTATACAAAACACTGAAATTACTATAAAATAAAATGTAATAGAATAATTAATAATAATATTACTAAAATAATAAAATAATTTACTGTATAAATCACACAAAGATTGTATTGTAGCGGGTCAGTTATTCACGACCCAATCACAGGAATATTTTCCATCAGATTAGAGTTCAGGACATTTAACACGTCAAAACTCATTTCCAATCATTTTAATCCTGTAATTTTCACTCAAACAATCTCTGTTGATCCTGCCAGGAAGGTTCCTTGATCAAACGCTTCCTACCTTACTCATCTCATCTCATGAGCCCTCCAGTAAGGATGCAGTGATATGAAAGAACCACTAGAGGGGGGAATATCCAAATCCGTGTGTGTGTGTGCAGTAAACGAATGGAAATATGGAACAGCATGAAGATAAAATCTTAACGCCAAAAATGACTTTTAGGTAAATGTTACAATCATGATGTGTGTTCTGATCACCACAGTTGCCCCCAAATGTATATTTATACCAATACACATAACCGGGACAGAGAAGAGATATATGGAGCAGATACGTAGACGACACACACAAAGGACGGTATAACCCAAATTTGTCACCAGGACACATAGAGTGTAAAAACCTAACAGAGGTGCTAACCCTTCCTCCAGGTACACCTTAGACGACTTGTTGTGTATAAGGTTTTGCATGGATTGGTAGGGGCCCCTCAGTAACAGACCCGGGGGCCCCATCTGCCAATACTGTAGCTTTAGGGTTATCCCTATACGGCTGTGCCAGGCACAGAGGTCTCACCTGTTGGACGATGGTGGTCAGTTCCAGGCACAGTTGAACAATGTTATTTTTCAGGAGGGAATATTCCGTCACGCTGACAAACGGAGACCTGGAGGAAGCAAAAAAAAAGTAAATTGCCATTAATATGGAGTCACGATCCACCATACAGGACAGACTATGAATAGAAAGCCCCCCACCCCCCACTCTGTAATAATGATATGAAATAAGCCCCATTTTCATTGCATACCTTATTTTAGTCCCAGTGACATCATCACTGGGTCTCTGTGCTTCTCTATACAATGCAGGTAGATCATGGCTAGTGGGAGGGGCCAGCAGGGTGCTGTGCAGAGATAGCTTCCTGCCTCAGTACACCTCTCAAGAACCCTCAGTCCTGATATTTAAAATCCTTGATAAATGGGTGTCAGTCTGGAGCAGTAGGTGCTCTTTTGCACGGGTAACGCCCCCTCCCCCCACATGTGATGCTGAGCCTCCATGATTGAAAGAACTGAAATCCTATGAATGAAAGGGGCGAGTAGATTGATCCCACACATGCCACGCCCCCCTGCAATATTTTTTTTTTTACACCACTGTAGTGCAAGCAGGTGCTGCCTACAAGAGGGTGACAACTCTTCTCTGAATTCAGGAGCAGTGTAGCATTGTTGTCACACCACCACAGGAAGCTGCATTAGGTGGACTTCACTGGCAGGATCAACAGGTGTTTGTGGGGCTGAGAGGAAACGAAGTGCGGCATCACATAGATTTTTGGTAGGAGGCCACAGCTCCAATTTGTGTCAAAATCTGTATTGGTCCCCCCCCCCCGCCCCCCCATACCAGATGGATGGGAGGTACACGTGTGGGGAGTAACCAATCAATGTTCAGTTCCATCTCCTAGGCCCCGGTTCATATCTCTGTGTGTGTTGGGAAAACACGAAAAATCGCACACTTTCCTGAGATGCAGAGAATAGCGCTGCCAATTTCACTGGACTGCTAGCAGGGACTGGGCCACTCAGAGCAGGACACCAACTGTACCCAATTCCTCCTGCACCCTATACGGCACTTCTTCCAAACCCTTACCATATCTGAACCACATCTACCTGTGCTGAGACTATACCGTACCTATATGGCATTCTTAAAGGGCCCCAACGATAGCCGGCAGAAGAACATCTAAAAAGGACTGCCCCTCCCATAATAATTAGTCTGCAAGCCCCCTTTGTTCTCCTGCCCCCTCCTCTACCATCCTCATTTTCTTTTTGACAATGCATACCCAGGCGGTTATAGGACTGGCATTGCCGTCATAAACGCACTCTAGCAGTATAGTTCTAGCACTCGGAAGATTAAACTTCACTGCATGAATTGTGAATGGCACCCTCACACGTCTGTAAGTGCGTCTTCGGAAAAGAGTCAGGGACCTAGTTTCTGCATTTCTTGTACTGCATTCAGGTTAATGGCGGCTGTCATTAAGTGCACCGACACTCTTAAAGGGCCCCAACGATAGCCGACAGAAGAACATCTGAAAGGGCTGCCCCTCCTGTAATAATTATTCTGCAAGCCCCCTTTGTTCCCCTGCCCCCTCCTCTACCATCCTCCTTTTCTCCCATTAAAATTAACTGGCTGCCTTATACGTGATGCGCTGAAACGCGCAAATAACGCGTTGAAACGCGTTGGTCGCACCTGTAGGCGTGAACTGTCTTCCCACTACTGATCACTGAAGACTTTCATAGAGAGACTCCATCTACAATGAGAGGTCACCACAGCATCTCAGGGACTGGTGAGAGGGCCATTCGGCCATTGTTGGTACTGCTAACAGGGACTGAGCCACTCAGGGCAGGATACCAAGTGTACCCAAATCCATACCGCACCCATCCTGCACCCTATATCACACTTATTCCAAACCTAGACTGCACCTAGACCAACCCTATACTGCATGATACCCAACATTTACCGCATCTGAACTACATCTACCTTGCACTTGTGATGAGACTATACCACACCTATACTGCATGCAGGTTAACTGGGACTGTCGTTAAGTGCACCGACACTCCTAAAGGGCCCCAATGATAGCCGGCAGAAGAACATCCCAAAGCACTGTCCCTCCTGTAATAGATATTCTGCCTGCCCCATTTGTTCCCCTGCCCCCTCCGCTACCATCCTCCTTTTCAACAGTGTACACCCAGTTGGTCTAGGACTAGCATTGCCACCTTAACCACTTCCGGACCGCCGCACGACTATATACGTCGGCACTTTGAAGAGGTATTTCTCTGTTATGGTAGCAGCTAGCTGCCATAACCCGGGTATCCTCGTCTTCAGCCGGCGGTCCGGTTTCCAATAATGGTGGTCTCTGCGGCGGATTCGCCGCAAGATCACCATTATCGGCGGCGGGAGAGAGCCCCCCCCCCCCGGCGATCGGGTCCTTCTCCTTCCTGGGTATGGATACGAGTGAGGGGGAAGATGGCCCCCACCCGTCTCCATACCATAGCAGGGCGGAAGCAACGTCCAAAACGTCAGTTCCGCCCATAGCTCTTAAAGGGTCATTTTTTATTTTTTATTGCATTTTAGTGTAAATATGAGATGTGAGGTCTTTCTGACCCCCAGATCTTATAGTTAAGAGGACCTGTCATGCTTTTTTCTATTACAAGGGATGTTTACATTCCTTGTAATAGGAATAAAAGTGACACATTTTTTTTTTTTTTTTTAAAAGAACAGTGTAAAAAATAAAAATAAAAGGTAAAATAAATAAGAAAAAAATAAATACATTTTAAACACGCCCCGTCCCGACGAGCTCGCGTGCAGAAGCTAACGCATACGTGAGCAGCGCCCGCATATGAAAACGGTGTTCAAACCTAACATGTAAGGTATTGCCGCGATCGGTAGAGTGAGAGCAATAATTCTAGCCCTAGACCTCCTCTGTAACTCAAAACACCCATCCGTAGAATTTTTTAAACGTCGCCTAAGGAGATTTTTAAGGGTTGAAGTTTGGCGCTATTCCACGAGCGGGCGTAATTTTGAAGCGTGACATGTTGGGTATCAATTTACTCCGCGTAACATTATCTCTCACAATATAAAAAAATTGTGCTAACTTTACTGTTGTCTTATCTTTTAAGTCAAAAAAGTGTATTTTTTCCCAAAAAAAGGGCGCTTGTAAGACCGCTGCGCAAATACGGTGTGACATAAAGTATTGCAACGACCGCCATTTTATTCTCTAGGGTGTTAGAATTTTTTTTTTTATAATTTTTGGGGGTTCTAAGAAATTTTCCAGCAAAAAAACGTGTTTTCAAATTGTAAACAACAAATCCCAGAAAGAGGCCTCGGTCCTTAAGTGGTTAAATGCGCTCTAGCAGTATAGTTCCAGCACTTGGTACATCGAACTTTACTACATGACTTGTTAATGGCACCCTTACATGTCTTTGGAAAGGAGTCAGGGACCTAATCTCCGCATTTCTTGTACTGCATTCAGGTTAACAGGGACTGTCATTAAGTGCACTGACACTCTTAAAGGGCCCCAACGATAGCCAGCAGAAGAACATCCTAGAGGACTGTCCCTCCCGTAATAATTATTCTGCAGCCCCCTTTGTTCCCCTGCCCCCTCCACTACCATCCTACTTTTCTTTTGGACAATGCATACCCAGTCGGTGTAGGCTTGGCATTGCCACCATAAATGTGCTCTGCCAGTATAGTTCCAGCACTCGGTAGATGAAACTTTACTCCTCCTCACTGCTGCACTTGAGGTGGTCTTGCTCCTGTTTTTCTGATCTGGATGCCAAATGTCATCCTATGCCGAGTCCCTACTGAATTTACAAAGAACAGAGGACCCATCCCATCCGGCAGCTCCTATGGGGGTATCACTACATAGATAGAAGAATGGACATGTCACCTTTAGAGGAAATTAATCAAAAAATGAGAAATCATTCCGTAAAATGTGCTCAGAATAAGTATCACGCACGGGTGGAAGAGGCAGCAAGGACTCACGGTGTTATCTGTTTTTCCTGACTTTCACTGACATGTTTCGCACCCTGGAAAACCTGTGAAATCTACCGTCAGGTGCGAGAGCCGCCAAATACTGATTCTATAAGCAATTTCCAGTCATTACATACACAGGGATCAGAGGTACGACTTTAGGGTGCCGCAATCGAGGGGCGACTGAAGTCAAAGTTCAGCCGGTGGACCACAGAGATGGGACTGTTATGTCTTATTATACAAGATAAATGTATCCGGCTTGTCAGCTAAAAAAATCCAGATTCACCAACTTCGCAAACGCCGAAGATACACCAACTTCGCAAACGCCGAAGACACACCAACTTCGCAAATGCCGAAGATACACCAACTTCGCAAATGCCGAAGATACACCAACTTCGCAAATGCCGAAGATACACCAACTTCGCAAATGCCGAAGATACACCAACTTCGCAAATGCCGAAGATACACCAACTTCGCAAATCCCGGAGATACACCAACTTCGCAAATGCCGAAGATACACCAACTTCGCAAATCCCGGAGATAGACCAACTTCGCAAATGCCGAAGATACACCAACTTCGCAAATGCCGAAGATACACCAACTTCGCAAATCCCGGAGATAGACCAACTTCGCAAATGCCGAAGATACACCAACTTCGCAAATGCCGAAGATATACCAACTTCGCAAATGCCGAAGATACACCAACTTCGCAAATCCCGGAGATACACCAACTTCGCAAATGCCGAAGATACACCAACTTCGCAAATGCCGAAGATACACCAACTTCGCAAATGCCGAAGATATACCAACTTCACAAATCCCGGAGATACACCAACTTCACAAATCCCGGAGATACACCAACTTCGCAAATCCCGAAGACACACCAACTTCGCAAATCCCGGAGATACACCAACTTCGCAAATGCCGAAGATACACCAACTTCGCAAATCCCGGAGATACACCAACATCGCAAATCCCGGAGATACACCAACTTCACAAATCCCGGAGATACACCAACATCGCAAATGCCGGAGATATACCAACTTCACAAATCCCGGAGATACACCAACTTCGCAAATCCCGGAGATACACCAACTTCGCAGATCCCGGAGGTGGTCTTGCTCCTGTTTTTCTGATCTGGATGCCAAATGTCATCCTATGCCGAGTCCCTACTGAATTTACAAAGAACAGAGGACCCATCCCATCCGGCAGCTCCTATGGGGGTATCACTACATAGATAGAAGAATGGACATGTCACCTTTAGAGGAAATTATTCTAAAAATGAGAAATCATTCCGTAAAATGTGCTCAGAATAAGTATCACGCACGGGTGGAAGAGGCAGCAAGGACTCACGGTGTTATCTGTTTTTCCTGACTTTCACTGACATGTTTCGCACCCTGGAAAACCTGTGAAATCTACCGTCAGGTGCGAGAGCCGCCAAATACTGATTCTATAAGCAATTTCCAGTCATTACATACACAGGGATCAGAGGTACGACTTTAGGGTGCCGCAATCGAGGGGCGACTGAAGTCAAAGTTCAGCCAGTGGACCACAGAGATGGGACTGTTATGTCTTATTATACAAGATAAATGTATCCGGCTTGTCAGCCAAAAAAATCCAGATTCACCAACTTCGCAAATCCCGGAGATTCACCAACTTCGCAAATCCCGGAGATTCACCAACTTCGCAAATCCCGGAGATTCACCAACTTCGCAAATCCCGGAGATAGACCAACTTCGCAAATCCCGGAGATAGACCAACATCGCAAATCCCGGAGATACACCAACTTCGCAAATGCCGAAGATACACCAACTTCGCAAATCCCGAAGATACACCAACTTCGC
Source organism: Rana muscosa (assembly GCA_029206835.1). Taxonomy (NCBI): domain Eukaryota; kingdom Metazoa; phylum Chordata; class Amphibia; order Anura; family Ranidae; genus Rana; species Rana muscosa. The sequence goes on along the minus strand of CM055125.1, from coordinate 398,740,469 downwards.
AAATCCCGGAGATACACCAACTTCGCAAATCCCGGAGATACACCAACATCGCAAATCCCGGTGATACACCAACTTCACAAATCCTGGAGATACACCAACTTCGCAAATGCCGAAGATACACCAACTTCGCAAATCCCGAAGATACACCAACTTCGCAAATCCCAGAGATACACCAACTTCGCAAATCCCGGAGATACACCAACTTCACAAATCCCGGAGATACACCAACTTCGCAAATGCCGAAGATACACCAACTTCGCAAATCCCGAAGATACACCAACTTCACAAATCCCGAAGATACACCAACTTCGCAAATCACGGAGATACACCAACTTCGCAAATCCCGAAGACACACCAACTTCGCAAATCCCGAAGACACACCAACTTCGCAAATCCCGAAGACACACCAACTTTGCAGATCCAGCAACTTCGCAGATCTCGGAGATCCAGCAACTTCGCAGATCCCGGAGATACACCAACTTCACAAATCCCGGAGATACACCAACTTTGCAGATCCAGCAACTTCGCAGATCTCGGAGATACACCAACTTCGCAGATCCCGGAGATACACCAACTTCACAAATCCCGGAGATACACCAACTTCACAAATCCCGAAGACACACCAACTTCGCAAATCCCGGAGATACACCAACTTTGCAGATCCCGGAGATACACCAACTTTGCAGATCCCGGAGATACACCAACTTCGCAGATCCCGGAGATACACCAACTTCGCAGATCCCGGAGATACACCAACTTCGCAGATCCCGGAGGTGGTCTTGCTCCTGTTTTTCTGATCTGGATGCCAAATGTCATCCTATGCCGAGTCCCTACTGAATTTACAAAGAACAGAGGACCCATCCCATCCGGCAGCTCCTATGGGGGTATCACTACATAGATAGAAGAATGGACATGTCACCTTTAGAGGAAATGAATCTAAAAATGAGAAATCATTCCGTAAATTGTGCTCAGAATAAGCATCACGGGTGGAAGAGGCAGCAAGGACTCACGGTGTTATCTGTTTTTCCTGACTTTCACTGACATGTTTCGCACCCTGGAAAACCTGTGAAATCTGCCGTCAGGTGCGAGAGCCGCCAAATACTGATTCTATAAGCAATTTCCAGTCATTACATACACAGGGATCAGAGGTACGACTTTAGGGTGCCGCAATCGAGGGGCGACTGAAGTCAAAGTTCAGCCGGTGGACCACAGAGATGGGACTGTTATGTCTTATTATACAAGATAAATGTATCCGGCTTGTCAGCTAAAAAAATCCAGATTCACCAACTTCGCAAACGCCGAAGATTCACCAACTTCGCAAATCCCGGAGATTCACCAACTTCGCAAATCCCGGAGATTCACCAACTTCGCAAATCCCGGAGATTCACCAACTTCGCAAATCCCGGAGATTCACCAACTTCGCAGATCCAGAAGATACACCAACTTCGCAGATCCAGAAGATACACCAACTTCGCAAATCCCGGAGATACACCAACTTCGCAAATCCCGGAGATAGACCAACATCGCAAATCCCGGAGATACACCAACTTCGCAAATCCCGGAGATACACCAACTTCACAAATCCCGGAGATACACCAACTTTGCAAATCCCGGAGATACACCAACTTCGCAAATCCCGAAGATACACCAACTTTGCAAATCCTGGAGATTCACCAACTTCGCAAATCCCGGAGATACACCAACTTCACAGATCTTGGAGATACACCAACTTCGCAAATCCCGAAGATACACCAACGTCACAAATCCCGAAGATACACCAACTTTGCAAATCCTGGAGATTCACCAACTTCGCAAATGCCAAAGACACCAACTTTGCAAATGCCGAAGATTCACCAACTTCGCAAATCCTGGAGATACACCAACTTCACAGATCTTGGAGATACACCAACTTCGCAAATCCTGGAGATTCACCAACTTCGCAAATCCCGGAGATACACCAACTTTGCAAATCCCGGAGATACACCAACTTCGCAAATCCCGGAGATACACCAACTTCGCAAATCCCGAAGATACACCAACGTCACAAATCCCGAAGATACACCAACTTTGCAGATCCAGGAGATACACCAACTTCGCAGATCCCGGAGATACACCAACTTCGCAAATCCAGGAGATACACCAACTTCACAAATCCCGAAGATACACCAACTTTGCAGATCCCGGAGATACACCAACTTCACAAATCTTGGAGATTCACCACAAATCCCTTCATAGCGGCAAACCTGAACTTCAACCCTGGTGATCGGGTGACCATAAAGGATTGTCCATACCATGTCCATAATGATATGAAGGAGAAATAACAATGGATGAATTGCATATTTTAGTCGGATTTCAAAATACCCAAACAGCTGATTGGATGCAGCTGCTGTTCGGGTGTCAATTTTCCACCCAACTCCTTAAATTTTTCAATCTAAGGATGTTGGGGGGTTGAGCAAAATTCATACAGAGTATGGAGAGCTTTACCGTGAGATCTCCCCACCAGGATTTCCAACTCCATCCATCTACTGAGGACATAAAAATGACAAATAATGGCGTCATCATCCTCAATGACTCCTCAATCTTAGAGGAGAGAGACACCTCATTACCGTCCTATGGAAAAATGGGAGGGACAAACTACTGCAGGAAATCTCCCCATTGTGGGAGGGGCAGAGACACAAACTACTGCAGGAAATCTCATCATTGTGGGAGGGGCAGAGACACAAACTACTGCAGGAAATCTCACCATTGTGGGAGGGGCAAAGGCACAAACTACTGCAGGAAATCTCACCATTGTGGGAGGGGCAGAGACACAAACTACTGCAGGAAATCTCCTCATTGTGGGAGGGGCAGAGACACAAACTACTGCAGGAAATCTTCCCATTGTGGGAGGGGCAGAGACACAAACTACTGCAGGAAATCTCCCCATTGTGGGAGGAGCAGAGACACAAACTACTGCAGGAAATCTCCCCATTGTGGGAGGAGCAGAGACACAAACTACTGCAGGAAATCTCACCATTGTGGGAGGAGCAGAGACACAAACTACTGCAGGGAAATCTCACCATTGTGGGAGGGGCAGAGACACAAACTACTGCAGGGAAATCTCACCATTGTGGGAGGGGCAGAGACACAAACTACTGCAGGAAATCTCCCCATTGTGGGAGGAGCAGAGACACAAACTACTGCAGGAAATCTCACCATTGTGGGAGGAGCAGAGACACAAACTACTGCAGGGAAATCTCACCATTGTGGGAGGAGCAGAGACACAAACTACTGCAGGGAAATCTCACCATTGTGGGAGGAGCAGAGACACAAACTACTGCAGGGAAATCTCACCATTGTGGGAGGGGCAGAGACACAAACTACTGCAGGAAATCTCCCCATTGTGGGAGGAGCAGAGACACAAACTACTGCAGGAAATCTCACCATTGTGGGAGGAGCAGAGACACAAACTACTGCAGGGAAATCTCACCATTGTGGGAGGGGCAGAGACACAAACTACTGCAGGAAATCTCCCCATTGTGGGAGGAGCAGAGACACAAACTACTGCAGGGAAATCTCACCATTGTGGGAGGAGCAGAGACACAAACTACTGCTGGAAATCTCCCCATTGTGGGAGGGGCAGAGACACAAACTACTGCAGGGAAATCTCACCATTGTGGGAGGGGCAGAGACACAAACTACTGCAGGAAATCTCTCCATTGTGGGAGGAGCAGAGAGACAACTACTGCAGGAAATCTTCCCATTGTGGGAGGGGCAGAGACACAAACTACTGCAGGAAATCTCCCCATTGTGGGAGGGGCAGAGACACAAACTACTGCAGGGAAATCTCACCATTGTGGGAGGAGCAGAGACACAAACTACTGCAGGAAATCTTCCCATTGTGGGAGGGGCAGAGACACAAACTACTGCAGGGAAATCTCTCCATTGTGGGAGGGGCAGAGACACAAACTACTGCAGGAAATCTCACCATTGTGGGAGGAGCAGAGACACAAACTACTGCAGGAAATCTCCCCATTGTGGGAGGGGCAGAGACACAAACTACTGCAGGAAATCTCCCCATTGTGGGAGGGGCAGAGACACAAACTACTGCAGGAAATCTCCTCATTGTGGGAGGGGCAGAGACACAAACTACTGCAGGGAAATCTCACCATTGTGGGAGGGGCAGAGACACAAACTACTGCAGGAAATCTCACCATTGTGGGAGGGGCAGAGACACAAACTACTGCAGGAAATCTCACCATTGTGGGAGGAGCAGAGACACAAACTACTGCAGGGAAATCTCACCATTGTGGGAGGGGCAGAGACACAAACTACTGCAGGAAATCTCCCCATTGTGGGAGGAGCAGAGACACAAACTACTGCAGGAAATCTCCCCATTGTGGGAGGAGCAGAGACACAAACTACTGCAGGAAATCTCACCATTGTGGGAGGAGCAGAGACACAAACTACTGCAGGGAAATCTCACCATTGTGGGAGGGGCAGAGACACAAACTACTGCAGGAAATCTCCCCATTGTGGAAGGAGCAGAGACACAAACTACTGCAGGAAATCTCACCATTGTGGGAGGAGCAGAGAGACAACTACTGCTGGAAATCTCCCCATTGTGGGAGGGGCAGAGACACAAACTACTGCAGGAAATCTCACCATTGTGGGAGGGGCAGAGACACAACTACTGCTGGAAATCTCACCATTGTGGGAGGAGCAGAGACACAACTACTGCTGGAAATCTCACCATTGTGGGAGGGGCAGAGACACAAAATACTGCAGGAAATCTTATTGTGGGAGGGGCAAAGGCACAAACTACTGCAGGAAATCTCCCCATTGTGGGAGGGGCAGAGACACAAACTACTGCAGGAAATCTCACCATTGTGGGAGGGGCAGAGACACAAACTACTGCTGGAAATCTCCCCATTGTGGGAGGGGCAGAGACACAAACTACTGCAGGAAATCTCACCATTGTGGGAGGGGCAGAGACACAAACTACTGCAGGAAATCTCCCCATTGTGGGAGGGGCAGAGACACAAACTACTGCAGGAAATCTCCCCATTGTGGGAGGGGCAGAGACACAAACTACTGCAGGAAATCTCCCCATTGTGGGAGGGGCAGAGACACAAACTACTGCAGGAAATCTCACCATTGTGGGAGGGGCAGAGACACAACTACTGCTGGAAATCTCACCATTGTGGGAGGGGCAGAGACACAAACTACTATAGGAAATCTCCCCATTGTGGGAGGGGCAGAGACACAAACTACTGCAGGAAATCTCCCCATTGTGGGAGGGGCAGAGACACAAACTACTGCAGGAAATCTCTGCATTGTGGGAGGGGCAGAGACAACTACGAGGGGGAAGAGATATTTTTGAAATGTTATGTAAGTAGAAGGGTGGTGGGGGGTGGGGCTAAAAGGTGAAAACACTGAAAAGTTACGGATGTCGGGGAAGAAAAGTCGTCACATGTGATGTAGAATTTGCAGAATGTAAATAAGTGACAATCAGAAATAAATAAAAAAATCAGAATAATGGACGTGCCCTTTAAGTTTTTTCCTTTGATGATTGTATACAGTTTGTGGGTAATTCATAAAAGCGGCGAGGACTGCGGCCGCGGCGGGGGGGGGGGGAGGGGGACTGTGCGGCCTCCTGGAAAGCGGTGAGCCTAATGTGACCAGACTGAACCAGGTCATGCCGATCGCCCGCAGCTGTGCTGAGATGAGATGTACGGGACTCATGAATGCCGCTCACCCCCGACCGTCCGCATCCGCGGTCACGTCACTCTATTCATGCCGAGCCGACGTGCCGAGTACAGACAATGGAAAGATGGATTCCCAAAACATTTCACATTAGAGGTGGGGGATGAACGGGGAACGGGATGAACGGGATGAACGGGGATGAACGGGATGAACGGGATGAACGGGGATGAACGGGATGAACGGGATGAACGGGGAGCGGGATGAACGGGGAGCGGGGATGAACAGGATGAACGGGATGAACGGGATGAACGGGGAACGGGGATGAACGGGGAGCGGGGATGAACGGGATGAACGGGGAGCGGGATGAACGGGATGAACGGGGAGCGGGATGAACGGGGAGCGGGGATGAACAGGATGAACGGGATGAACGGGATGAACGGGGATGAACGGGATGAACGGGGATGAACGGGATGAACGGGGATGAACGGGATGAACGGGGAACGGGGATGAACGGGGAGCGGGGATGAACGGGGAACGGGATGAACGGGATGAACGGGGAGCGGGATGAACGGGGAGCGGGGATGAACAGGATGAACGGGATGAACGGGATGAACGGGGATGAACGGGATGAACGGGATGAACGGGGATGAACGGGATGAACGGGGAGCGGGATGAACGGGGAGCGGGGATGAACAGGATGAACGGGATGAACGGGATGAAGGGGATGAACGGGATGAACGGGATGAACGGGGATGAACGGGATGAACGGGATGAACGGGGATGAACGGGGATGAACAGGATGAACGGGATGAACGGGATGAACGGGGAGCGGGATGAACGGGGAGCGGGGATGAACAGGATGAACGGGATGAAGGGGATGAACGGGGATGAACGGGATGAACGGGATGAACGGGGAGCGGGATGAACGGGGAGCGGGGATGAACAGGATGAACGGGATGAAGGGGATGAACGGGGATGAACGGGATGAACGGGGATGAACGGGATGAACAGGATGAACGGGGAACGGGGATGAACGGGGAGCGGGGATGAACGGGGAACGGGATGAACGGGATGAACGGGGAGCGGGATGAACGGGGAGCGGGGATGAACAGGATGAACGGGATGAACGGGATGAACGGGGATGAACGGGATGAACGGGATGAACGGGATGAACGGGATGAACGGGGATGAACGGGATGAACGGGATGAACGGGGAGCGGGATGAACGGGGAGCGGGGATGAACAGGATGAACGGGATGAACGGGATGAACGGGATGAAGGGGATGAACGGGATGAACGGGATGAACGGGGATGAACGGGATGAACGGGGATGAACGGGATGAACGGGGATGAACAGGATGAACGGGATGAACGGGATGAACGGGGAGCGGGATGAACGGGGAGCGGGGATGAACAGGATGAACGGGATGAAGGGGATGAACGGGATGAACGGGATGAACGGGGATGAACGGGATGAACGGGATGAACGGGGAGCGGGATGAACGGGGAGCGGGGATGAACAGGATGAACGGGATGAACGGGGAACGGGGATGAACGGGGAGCGGGGATGAACGGGATGAACGGGGAGCGGGATGAACGGGATGAACGGGGAGCGGGATGAACGGGGAGCGGGGATGAACAGGATGAACGGGATGAACGGGATGAACGGGGATGAACGGGATGAACGGGGATGAACGGGATGAACAGGGATGAACAGGATGAACGGGGAACGGGGATGAACGGGGAGCGGGGATGAACGGGATGAACGGGGAACGGGATGAACGGGATGAACGGGGAGCGGGATGAACGGGGAGCGGGGATGAACAGGATGAACGGGATGAACGGGATGAACGGGGATGAACGGGATGAACGGGATGAACGGGGATGAACGGGATGAACGGGATGAACGGGGAGCGGGATGAACGGGGAGCGGGGATGAACAGGATGAACGGGATGAACGGGATGAAGGGGATGAAGGGGATGAACGGGATGAACGGGATGAACGGGATGAACGGGATGAACGGGGATGAACGGGGATGAACAGGATGAACGGGATGAACGGGATGAACGGGATGAACGGGGAGCGGGATGAACGGGGAGCGGGGATGAACAGGATGAACGGGATGAAGGGGATGAACGGGGATGAACGGGATGAACGGGGATGAACGGGATGAACAGGGATGAACAGGATGAACAGGATGAACGGGGAACGGGGATGAACGGGGAGCGGGGATGAACGGGGAACGGGATGAACGGGATGAACGGGGAGCGGGATGAACGGGGAGCGGGATGAACGGGGAGCGGGGATGAACAGGATGAACGGGATGAACGGGATGAAGGGGATGAAGGGGATGAACGGGATGAACGGGATGAACGGGGATGAACGGGATGAACGGGGAGCGGGATGAACGGGGAGCGGGGATGAACAGGATGAACGGGATGAACGGGATGAAGGGGATGAACGGGATGAACGGGATGAACGGGGATGAACGGGATGAACGGGATGAACGGGGATGAACGGGGATGAACAGGATGAACGGGATGAACGGGATGAACGGGGAGCGGGATGAACGGGGAGCGGGGATGAACAGGATGAACGGGATGAAGGGGATGAACGGGGATGAACGGGATGAACGGGATGAACGGGGATGAACGGGATGAACGGGATGAACGGGATGAACGGGATGAACGGGATGAAGGGGATGAACGGGATGAACGGGATGAACGGGATGAACGGGGATGAACGGGATGAACGGGGATGAACGGGATGAACGGGGATGAACAGGATGAACAGGATGAACGGGATGAACGGGATGAACGGGGAGCGGGATGAACGGGGAGCGGGGATGAACAGGATGAACGGGATGAAGGGGATGAAGGGGATGAACGGGATGAACGGGATGAACGGGGATGAACGGGATGAACAGGATGAACGGGGATGAAGGGGATGAAGGGGATGAACGGGATGAACGGGGATGAACGGGATGAACGGGATGAACAGGATGAACGGGATGAACGGGATGAACGGGATGAACGGGGAGCGGGATGAACGGGATGAACGGGATGAACGGGGATGAACGGGATGAACGGGATGAACAGGATGAACAGGATGAACGGGATGAACGGGATGAACGGGGAGCGGGATGAACGGGGAGCGGGATGAACGGGGAGCGGGGATGAACAGGATGAACGGGATGAAGGGGATGAACGGGATGAACGGGATGAACGGGATGAACGGGGAGCGGCAAACCGATCCCAAACCAGGAGCCCAAATCCTCCCGACAACACGGAAAACAAAATGTATTTACTGAAACGGCTGCCTCTGATTTCACTGCCTCATTTCCTGGTTGGAGGACCCCCAGCATCATCTAGCCCTTTCCTCCCCAGCCTGTCCCTTTTCTGTCCCTTCTTTCAATCATATGCGGTCTACATGCCAATGAAGCCTGCCCAATAACATCCACCCCCCTCCCCCCCACAGGCTGACGCCCACCCATAAAGGCGTTCAATATTTGCATAACTCCTCCCACTGCTTGCATCGGGACTGAGGGATCTTTAGAGGAGTTCTGAAGGCGGGGTACATTTATGTGTTCAGGGAACTGTAGACAGTCCCCTGCTGGCCCCTCCCACCAGCCATGATCTGCCTGCATTGCATAGAGAAGCTCAGAGACCCAGTAATGATATTTTAGGAGAGGAGAGTTATAGAGGAAGGAGCAGAGTTATAGAGGAGAGTTATAGAGGAGAGGAGAGGAGTATCTCAGGAGAGGAGAGTTATAAAGGAGAGGAGAGTTATAGGGGAGAGGAGTATCTCAGGAGAGGAGAGTTATAAAGGAGAGGAGAGTTATAGAGGAGAGGAGAGTTATAGAGGAGAGGAGTATCTCAGGAGAGGAGAGTTATAAAGGAGAGGAGAGTTATAGAGGAGAGGAGAGTTATAGAGGAGAGGAGAGTTATAAAGGAGAGGAGAGTTATAGAGGAGAGGAGAGTTATAGAGGAGAGGAGTATCTCAGGAGAGGAGAGTTATAGAGGAGAGGAGAGTTATAGGAGGAGAGGAGTATCTCAGGAGAGGAGAGTTATAGAGGAGAGGAGTATCTCAGGAGAGGAGAGTTATAGAGGAGAGGAGTGTTATAGAGGAGAGGAGAGTTATAGAGGAGAGGAGAGTTATAGAGGAGAGGAGTATCTCAGGAGAGGAGAGTTATAGAGGAGAGGAGAGTTATAGAGGAGAGGAGTATCTTGGGAGAGGAGAGTTATAGAGGAGAGGAGTGTTATAGAGGAGAGGAGAGTTATAGGAGGAGAGGAGTATCTCGGGAGAGGAGAGTTATAGAGGAGAGGAGAGTTATAGAGGAGAGGAGAGTTATAGAGGAGAGGAGAGTTATAGGAGGAGAGGAGTATCTCAGGAGAGGAGAGTTATAGAGGAGAGGAGAGTTATAGAGGAGAGGAGAGTTATAGAGGAGAGGAGTATCTCAGGAGAGGAGAGTTATAGAGGAGAGGAGAGTTATAAAGGAGAGGAGAATTATAGGAGGAGAGGAGTATCTCAGGAGAGGAGAGTTATAGAGGAGAGGAGAGTTATAAAGGAGAGGAGAGTTATAGGAGGAGAGGAGTATCTCAGGAGAGGAGAGTTATAGAGGAGAGGAGAGTTATAGGAGGAGAGGAGTATCTTGGGAGAGGAGAGTTATAGAGGAGAGGAGTATCTTGGGAGAGGAGAGTTATAGAGGAGAGGAGAGTTATAGAGGAGAGGAGAGTTATAGAGGAGAGGAGTATGTCAGGAGAGGAGAGTTATAGAGGAGAGGAGAGTTATAGGAGGAGAGGAGTATCTTGGGAGAGGAGAGTTATAGAGGAGAGGAGTATCTTGGGAGAGGAGAGTTATAGAGGAGAGGAGTGTTATAGAGGAGAGGAGAGTTATAGAGGAGAGGAGTATGTCAGGAGAGGAGAGTTATAGAGGAGAGGAGAGTTATAGAGGAGAGGAGAGTTATAGAGGAGAGGAGTATCTCAGGAGAGGAGAGTTATAAAGGAGAGGAGAGTTATAGAGGAGAGGAGAGTTATAGGAGGAGAGGAGTATCTTGGGAGAGGAGAGTTATAGAGGAGAGGAGTATCTCGGGAGAGGAGAGTTATAGAGGAGAGGAGTATCTCGGGAGAGGAGAGTTATAGAGGAGAGGAGTATCTCGGGAGAGGAGAGTTATAGAGGAGAGGAGTATCTCAGGAGAGGAGAGTTATAAAGGAGAGGAGAGTTATAGAGGAGAGGAGAGTTATAGAGGAGAGGAGTATATTGGGAGAGGAGAGTTATAGAGGAGAGGAGTATCTCAGGAGAGGAGAGTTATAGAGGAGAGGAGTATCTCAGGAGAGGAGAGTTATAGAGGAGAGGAGTATGTCAGGAGAGGAGAGTTATAGAGGAGAGGAGTATCTTGGGAGGGGAGAGTTATAGAGGAGAGGAGTATCTCAGGAGAGGAGAGTTATAGAGGAGAGGAGAGTTATAGAGGAGAGGAGAGTTATAGGAGGAGAGGAGTATCTCAGGAGAGGAGAGTTATAGAGGAGAGTTATAGAGGAGAGGAGAGTTATAGAGGAGAGGAGTATCTTGGGAGAGGAGAGTTATAGAGGAGAGGAGTATCTCGGGAGAGGAGAGTTATAGAGGAGAGGAGAGTTATAGAGGAGAGGAGTATCTCAGGAGAGGAGAGTTATAGAGGAGAGGAGTATCACAGGAGAGGAGAGTTATAGAGGAGAGGAGTATCTCAGGAGAGGAGAGTTATAGAGGAGAGGAGAGTTATAGAGGAGAGGAGAGTTATAGAGGAGAGGAGTATCTCGGGAGAGGAGTTATAGGAGGAGAGGAGTATCTCGGGAGAGGAGAGTTATAGAGGAGAGGAGAGTTATAGAGGAGAGGAGAGTTATAGAGGAGAGGAGAGTTATAGAGGAGAGGAGAGTTATAGGAGGAGAGGAGTATGTCAGGAGAGGAGAGTTATAGAGGAGAGGAGTATCTCAGGAGAGGAGAGTTATAGAGGAGAGGAGAGTTATAGAGGAGAGGAGAGTTATAGGAGGAGAGGAGAGTTATAGAGGAGAGGAGAGTTATAGAGGAGAGGAGTATCTCAGGAGAGGAGAGTTATAGAGGAGAGGAGAGTTATAAAGGAGAGGAGAGTTATAGGAGGAGAGGAGTATCTCAGGAGAGGAGAGTTATAGAGGAGAGGAGAGTTATAAAGGAGAGGAGAGTTATAGGAGGAGAGGAGTATCTCAGGAGAGGAGAGTTATAGAGGAGAGGAGTATCTTGGGAGAGGAGAGTTATAGAGGAGAGGAGAGTTATAGAGGAGAGGAGAGTTATAGAGGAGAGGAGTATCTCAGGAGAGGAGAGTTATAAAGGAGAGGAGAGTTATAGAGGAGAGGAGAGTTATAGAGGAGAGGAGTATCTTGGGAGAGGAGAGTTATAGAGGAGAGGAGTGTTATAGAGGAGAGGAGAGTTATAGAGGAGAGGAGTATCTCAGGAGAGGAGAGTTAGAGTAGAGGAGTATCTTGGGAGAGGAGAGTTATAGAGGAGAGGAGAGTTATAGAGGAGAGGAGAGTTATAGAGGAGAGGAGTATCTCAGGAGAGGAGAGTTATAGAGGAGAGGAGAGTTATAGGAGGAGAGGAGTATCTCAGGAGAGGAGAGTTATAGAGGAGAGGAGAGTTATAGAGGGGAGTTATAGAGGAGAGGAGAGTTATAGAGGAGAGTTATAGAGGAGAGGAGAGTTATAGGAGGAGAGGAGTATCTTGGGAGAGGAGAGTTATAGAGGAGAGGAGTATCTCGGGAGAGGAGAGTTATAGAGGAGAGGAGTATCTCGGGAGAGGAGAGTTATAGAGGAGAGGAGTATCTCGGGAGAGGAGAGTTATAGAGGAGAGGAGTATCTCAGGAGAGGAGAGTTATAAAGGAGAGGAGAGTTATAGAGGAGAGGAGAGTTATAGAGGAGAGGAGTATATTGGGAGAGGAGAGTTATAGAGGAGAGGAGTATCTCAGGAGAGGAGAGTTATAGAGGAGAGGAGTATCTCAGGAGAGGAGAGTTATAGAGGAGAGGAGTATCTTGGGAGGGGAGAGTTATAGAGGAGAGGAGTATCTCAGGAGAGGAGAGTTATAGAGGAGAGGAGAGTTATAGGAGGAGAGGAGTATCTCAGGAGAGGAGAGTTATAGAGGAGAGTTATAGAGGAGAGGAGAGTTATAGAGGAGAGGAGTATCTTGGGAGAGGAGAGTTATAGAGGAGAGGAGTATCTCGGGAGAGGAGAGTTATAGAGGAGAGGAGTATCTCGGGAGAGGAGAGTTATAGAGGAGAGGAGAGTTATAGAGGAGAGGAGTATCTCAGGAGAGGAGAGTTATAGAGGAGAGGAGTATCTCAGGAGAGGAGAGTTATAGAGGAGAGGAGTATCTCAGGAGAGGAGAGTTATAGAGGAGAGGAGAGTTATAGAGGAGAGGAGAGTTATAGAGGAGAGGAGAGTTATAGAGGAGAGGAGAGTTATAGAGGAGAGGAGTATCTCGGGAGAGGAGAGTTATAGAGGAGAGGAGAGTTATAGAGGAGAGGAGAGTTATAGAGGAGAGGAGAGTTATAGAGGAGAGGAGTATCTCAGGAGAGGAGAGTTATAGAGGAGAGGAGAGTTATAGAGGAGAGGAGAGTTATAGAGGAGAGGAGAGTTATAGAGGAGAGTTATAGAGGAGAGGAGTGTTATAGAGGAGAGGAGAGTTATAGAGGAGAGGAGTATCTCAGGAGAGGAGAGTTATAGAGGAGAGGAGTATGTCAGGAGAGGAGAGTTATAGAGGAGAGGAGAGTTATAGAGGAGAGCAGAGTTATAGAGGAGAGGAGTATCTTGGGAGAGGAGAGTTATAGAGGAGAGGAGTATCTCGAGAGAGGAGAGTTATAGAGGAGAGGAGAGTTATAGAGGAGAGGAGAGTTATAGAGGAGAGGAGAGTTATAGAGGAGAGTTATAGAGGAGAGGAGAGTTATAGAGGAGAGGAGTATCTTGGGAGAGGAGAGTTATAGAGGAGAGGAGTATCTTGGGAGATGAGAGTTATAGAGGAGAGTTATAGAGGAGAGGAGAGTTATAGAGGAGAGTTATAGAGGAGAGGAGAGTTATAGAGGAGAGGAGTATCTTGGGAGATGAGAGTTATAGAGGAGAGGAGAGTTATAGAGGAGAGAAGAGTTATAGAGGAGAGAAGTATCTCAGGAGAGGAGAGTTATAGAGGAGAGGAGAGTTATAGAGGAGAGGAGAGTTATAGAGGAGAGCAGAGTTATAGAGGAAAGGAGAGTTATAGAGGAAAGGAGAGTTATAGAGGAGAGGAGTATCTCGGGAGAGGAGAGTTATAGAGGAGAGGAGTATCTCAGGAGAGGAGAGTTATAGAGGAGAGGAGTATCTCGGGAGAGGAGAGTTATAGAGGAGAGGAGTATCTCGGGAGAGGAGAGTTATAGAGGAGTATCTCAGGAGAGGAGAGTTATAGAGGAGAGGAGTATCTCAGGAGAGGAGAGTTATAGAGGAGAGGAGTATCTCAGGAGAGGAGAGTTATAGAGGAGAGGAGTATCTCAGGAGAGGAGAGTTATAGAGGAGAGGAGAGTTATAGAGGAGAGGAGAGTTATAGAGGAGAGGAGAGTTCTAGAGGAGAGGAGTATCTCAGGAGAGGAGAGTTCTAGAGGAGAGGAGAGTTCTAGAGGAGAGGAGTATCTCAGGAGAGGAGAGTTATAGAGGAGAGGAGTATCTCAGGAGAGGAGAGTTATAGAGGAGAGTTATAGAGAAGAGGAGAGTTATAGAGGAGAGGAGTATCTCGGGAGAGGAGAGTTATAGAGGAGAGGAGAGTTATAGAGGAGAGGAGAGTTATAGAGGAGAGGAGTATCTTGGGAGAGGAGAGTTATAGAGGAGAGGAGAGTTATAGAGGAGAGGAGTATCTCAGGAGAGGAGAGTTATAGAGGAGAGGAGAGTTATAGAGGAGAGGAGAGTTATAGAGGAGAGGAGAGTTATAGAGGAGAGTTATAGAGGAGAGGAGAGTTATAGAGGAGAGGAGTATCTCAGGAGAGGAGAATTATAGGAGGAGAGGAGTATCTCAGGAGAGGAGAGTTATAGAGGAGAGGAGAGGAGAGTTATAGAGGAGAATCTCAGGAGAGCAGAGTTATAGAGGAGAGCAGAGTTATAGAGGAGAGGAGAGTTATAGAGGAGAGGAGAGTTATAGAGGAGATGAGAGTCATAGGAGGAGAGGAGTATCTCAGGAGAGGAGAGTTATAGGAGTTGAGGAGTATCTCAGGAGAGGAGAGTTATAGAGGAGAGGAGAGTTATAGAGGAGAGGAGAGTTATAGGAGGAGAGGAGCATCTCAGGAGAGGAGAGTTATAGGAGGAGAGGAGTATCTCAGGAGAGGAGAGTTATAGAGGAGAGTTATAGAGGAGAGGAGAGTTATAGGAGGAGAGGAGCATCTCAGGAGAGGAGAGTTATAGGAGGAGAGGAGTATCTCGGGAGAGGAGAGTTATAGAGGAGAGGAGAGTTATAGAGGAGAGGAGAGTTATAGAGGAGAGGAGAGTTATAGAGGAGAGTTATAGAGGAGAGGAGTATCTCAGGAGAGGAGAGTTATAGAGGAGAGGAGAGTTATAGAGGAGAGGAGTATCTCAGGAGAGGAGAGTTATAGAGGAGAGGAGAGTTATAGAGGAGAGGAGAGTTATAGAGGAGATGAGTATCTCGGGAGAGGAGAGTTCTAGAGGAGAGGAGAGTTATAGAGGAGAGGAGTATCTCGGGAGAGGAGAGTTATAGAGGAGAGGAGTATCTCAGGAGAGGAGAGTTATAGAGGAGAGGAGTATCTCGGGAGAGGAGAGTTATAGAGGAGAGGAGTATCTCAGGAGAGGAGAGGAGTATCTCGGGAGAGGAGAGTTATAGAGGAGAGGAGAGTTATAGAGGAGAGGAGTATCTCGGGAGAGGAGAGTTATAGAGGAGAGGAGTATCTCGGGAGAGGAGAGTTATAGAGGAGAGGAGTATCTCAGGAGAGGAGAGGAGTATCTCGGGAGAGGAGAGTTATAGAGGAGAGGAGAGTTATAGAGGAGAGGAGTATCTCGGGAGAGGAGAGGAGTATCTCGGGAGAGGAGAGTTATAGAGGAGAGGAGTATCTTGGGAGATGAGAGTTATAGAGGAGAGTTATAGAGGAGAGGAGAGTTATAGAGGAGAGTTATAGAGGAGAGGAGAGTTATAGAGGAGAGGAGTATCTTGAGAGATGAGAGTTATAGAGGAGAGGAGAGTTATAGAGGAGAGAAGAGTTATAGAGGAGAGCAGAGTTATAGAGGAGAGGAGAGTTCTAGAGGAGAGGAGAGTTCTAGAGGAGAGGAGAGTTCTAGAGGAAAGGAGAGTTATAGAGGAAAGGAGAGTTATAGAGGAAAGGAGAGTTATAGAGGAGAGGAGTATCTCGGGAGAGGAGAGTTATAGAGGAGAGGAGTATCTCAGGAGAGGAGAGTTATAGAGGAGAGGAGTATCTCGGGAGAGGAGAGTTATAGAGGAGAGGAGTATCTCGGGAGAGGAGAGTTATAGAGGAGTATCTCAGGAGAGGAGAGTTATAGAGGAGAGGAGTATCTCAGGAGAGGAGAGTTATAGAGGAGAGGAGTATCTCAGGAGAGGAGAGTTATAGAGGAGAGGAGTATCTCAGGAGAGGAGAGTTATAGAGGAGAGCAGAGTTATAGAGGAGAGCAGAGTCATAGAGGAGAGGAGAGTTATAGAGGAGAGGAGAGTTCTAGAGGAGAGGAGTATCTCAGGAGAGGAGAGTTCTAGAGGAGAGGAGAGTTCTAGAGGAGAGGAGTATCTCAGGAGAGGAGAGTTATAGAGGAGAGGAGAGTTATAGAGGAGAGGAGTATCTCGGGAGAGGAGAGTTATAGAGGAGAGGAGAGTTATAGAGGAGAGGAGTATCTCGGGAGAGGAGAGTTATAGAGGAGAGGAGAGGAGAGTTATAGAGGAGAGGAGTATCTTGGGAGAGGAGAGTTATAGAGGAGAGGAGAGTTATAGAGGAGAGGAGAGTTATAGAGGAGAGTTATAGAGGAGAGGAGAGTTATAGAGGAGAGGAGTATCTCAGGAGAGGAGAATTATAGAGGAGAGGAGTATCTCAGGAGAGGAGAGTTATAGAGGAGAGGAGAGGAGAGTTATAGAGGAGAATCTCAGGAGAGCAGAGTTATAGAGGAGAGCAGAGTTATAGAGGAGAGCAGAGTTATAGAGGAGAGCAGAGTTATAGAGGAGAGGAGAGTTATAGGAGGAGAGGAGCATCTCAGGAGAGGAGAGTTATAGGAGGAGAGGAGTATCTCAGGAGAGGAGAGTTATAGAGGAGAGTTATAGAGGAGAGGAGAGTTATAGGAGGAGAGGAGCATCTCAGGAGAGGAGAGTTATAGGAGGAGAGGAGTATCTCGGGAGAGGAGAGTTATAGAGGAGAGGAGAGTTATAGAGGAGAGTTATAGAGGAGAGGAGTATCTCAGGAGAGGAGAGTTATAGAGGAGAGGAGAGTTATAGAGGAGAGGAGAGTTATAGAGGAGAGGAGTATCTCAGGAGAGGAGAGTTATAGAGGAGAGGAGAGTTATAGAGGAGAGGAGAGTTATAGAGGAGAGTTATAGAGGAGATGAGTATCTCGGGAGAGGAGAGTTCTAGAGGAGAGGAGAGTTATAGAGGAGAGGAGTATCTCGGGAGAGGAGAGTTATAGAGGAGAGGAGTATCTCGGGAGAGGAGAGTTATAGAGGAGAGGAGTATCTCAGGAGAGGAGAGGAGTATCTCGGGAGAGGAGAGTTATAGAGGAGAGGAGAGTTATAGAGGAGAGGAGTATCTCGGGAGAGGAGAGTTATAGAGGAGAGGAGTATCTCGGGAGAGGAGAGTTCTAGAGGAGAGGAGAGTTATAGAGGAGAGGAGTATCTCAGGAGAGGAGAGTTATAGAGGAGAGGAGTATCTCGGGAGAGGAGAGTTATAGAGGAGAGGAGTATCTCAGGAGAGGAGAGGAGTATCTCGGGAGAGGAGAGTTATAGAGGAGAGGAGAGTTATAGAGGAGAGGAGTATCTCGGGAGAGGAGAGTTATAGAGGAGAGGAGTATCTCGGGAGAGGAGAGTTATAGAGGAGAGGAGTATCTCAGGAGAGGAGAGGAGTATCTCGGGAGAGGAGAGTTATAGAGGAGAGGAGAGTTATAGAGGAGAGGAGTATCTCGGGAGAGGAGAGGAGTATCTTGGGAGATGAGAGTTATAGAGGAGAGTTATAGAGGAGAGGAGAGTTATAGAGGAGAGTTATAGAGGAGAGGAGAGTTATAGAGGAGAGGAGAGTTATAGAGGAGAGAAGAGTTATAGAGGAGAGAAGTATCTCAGGAGAGGAGAGTTATAGAGGAGAGGAGAGTTATAGAGGAGAGGAGAGTTATAGAGGAGAGCAGAGTTCTAGAGGAGAGGAGAGTTCTAGAGGAGAGGAGAGTTCTAGAGGAGAGGAGAGTTCTAGAGGAGAGGAGAGTTATAGAGGAGAGGAGTATCTCGGGAGAGGAGAGTTATAGAGGAGAGGAGTATCTCAGGAGAGGAGAGTTATAGAGGAGAGGAGTATCTCGGGAGAGGAGAGTTATAGAGGAGAGGAGTATCTCGGGAGAGGAGAGTTATAGAGGAGTATCTCAGGAGAGGAGAGTTATAGAGGAGAGGAGTATCTCAGGAGAGTAGAGTTATAGAGGAGAGGAGTATCTCAGGAGAGGAGAGTTATAGAGGAGAGGAGTATCTCAGGAGAGGAGAGTTATAGAGGAGAGCAGAGTTATAGAGGAGAGCAGAGTCATAGAGGAGAGGAGAGTTATAGAGGAGAGGAGAGTTCTAGAGGAGAGGAGTATCTCAGGAGAGGAGAGTTGTAGAGGAGAGGAGAGTTCTAGAGGAGAGGAGTATCTCAGGAGAGGAGAGTTATAGAGGAGAGGAGTATCTCAGGAGAGGAGAGTTATAGAAGAGAGTTATAGAGAAGAGGAGAGTTATAGAGGAGAGGAGTATCTCGGGAGAGGAGAGTTATAGAGGAGAGGAGAGTTATAGAGGAGAGGAGAGTTATAGAGGAGAGGAGTATCTTGGGAGAGGAGAGTTATAGAGGAGAGGAGAGTTATAGAGGAGAGGAGTATCTCAGGAGAGGAGAGTTATAGAGGAGAGGAGAGTTATAGAGGAGAGGAGAGTTATAGAGGAGAGGAGAGTTATAGAGGAGAGGAGTATCTCAGGAGAGGAGAATTATAGAGGAGAGGAGTATCTCAGGAGAGGAGAGTTATAGAGGAGAGGAGAGGAGAGTTATAGAGGAGAATCTCAGGAGAGCAGAGTTATAGAGGAGAGCAGAGTTATAGAGGAGAGGAGAGTTATAGAGGAGAGGAGAGTTATAGCGGAGATGAGAGTTATAGAGGAGAGGAGAGTTATAGGAGGAGAGGAGCATCTCAGGAGAGGAGAGTTATAGGAGGAGAGGAGTATCTCAGGAGAGGAGAGTTATAGAGGAGAGTTATAGAGGAGAGGAGAGTTATAGGAGGAGAGGAGCATCTCAGGAGAGGAGAGTTATAGGAGGAGAGGAGTATCTCGGGAGAGGAGAGTTATAGAGGAGAGGAGAGTTATAGAGGAGAGTTATAGAGGAGAGGAGTATCTCAGGAGAGGAGAGTTATAGAGGAGAGGAGAGTTATAGAGGAGAGGAGTATCTCAGGAGAGGAGAGTTATAGAGGAGAGGAGAGTTATAGAGGAGAGGAGAGTTATAGAGGAGAGTTATAGAGGAGATGAGTATCTCGGGAGAGGAGAGTTCTAGAGGAGAGGAGAGTTATAGAGGAGAGGAGTATCTCGGGAGAGGAGAGTTATAGAGGAGAGGAGTATCTCAGGAGAGGAGAGTTATAGAGGAGAGGAGTATCTCGGGAGAGGAGAGTTATAGAGGAGAGGAGTATCTCAGGAGAGGAGAGGAGTATCTCGGGAGAGGAGAGTTATAGAGGAGAGGAGAGTTATAGAGGAGAGGAGTATCTCGGGAGAGGAGAGTTATAGAGGAGAGGAGTATCTCGGGAGAGGAGAGTTATAGAGGAGAGGAGTATCTCAGGAGAGGAGAGGAGTATCTCGGGAGAGGAGAGTTATAGAGGAGAGGAGAGTTATAGAGGAGAGGAGTATCTCGGGAGAGGAGAGGAGTATCTCGGGAGAGGAGAGGAGTATCTCGGGAGAGGAGAGTTATAGAGGAGAGGAGAGTTATAGAGGAGAGGAGTATCTCGGGAGAGGAGAGGAGTATCTCGGGAGAGGAGTGTTATAGAGGAGAGGAGTATCTCGGGAGAGGAGAGGAGTATCTCGGGAGAGGAGAGTTATAGAGGAGAGGAGTATCTCGGGAGAGGAGTGTTATAGAGGAGAGGAGTATCTCAGGAGAGGAGAGGAGTATCTCGGGAAGGGAGTGTTATAGAGGAGAGGAGTATCTCGGGAGAGGAGAGTTATAGAGGAGAGGAGTGTCTCGGGAGAGGAGTGTTATAGAGGAGAGGAGTGTCTCGGGAGAGGAGAGTTATAGAGGAGAGGAGTATCTCGGGAGAGGAGTGTTATAGAGGAGAGGAGTATCTCGGGAGAGGAGAGGAGAGTTATAGAGGAGAGGAGTATCTCAGGAGAGGAGAGGAGTATCTCGGGAGAGGAGAGTTATAGAGGAGAGGAGTGTTATAGAGGAGAGGAGTGTCTCGGGAGAGGAGAGTTATAGAGGAGAGGAGTATCTCGGGAGAGGAGTGTTATAGAGGAGAGGAGTATCTCGGGAGAGGAGAGGAGTATCTCGGGAGAGGAGAGTTATAGAGGAGAGGAGTATCTCAGGAGAGGAGAGGAGTATCTCGGGAGAGGAGAGTTATAGAGGAGAGGAGTATCTCAGGAGAGGAGAGGAGTATCTCGGGAGAGGAGAGGAGTATCTCGGGAGAGGAGAGGAGTATCTCGGGAGAGGAGAGTTATAGAGGAGAGGAGTATCTCGGGAGAGGAGAGTTATAGAGAAGAGGAGTATCTCGGGAGAGGAGAGGAGTATCTCGGGAGAGGAGAGTTATAGAGGAGAGGAGTATCTCGGGAGAGGAGAGGAGTATCTCGGGAGAGGAGTGTTATAGAGGAGAGGAGTATCTCGGGAGAGGAGAGGAGTATCTCGGGAGAGGAGTGTTATAGAGGAGAGGAGTATCTCGGGAGAGGAGAGGAGTATCTCGGGAGAGGAGTGTTATAGAGGAGAGGAGTATCTCAGGAGAGGAGAGGAGTATCTCAGGAGAGGAGAGGAGTATCTCAGGAGAGGAGTGTTATAGAGGAGAGGAGTATCTCGGGAGAGGAGAGGAGTATCTCGGGAGAGGAGAGTTATAGAGGAGAGGAGTATCTCAGGAGAGGAGAGGAGTATCTCGGGAGAGGAGTGTTATAGAGGAGAGGAGTATCTCAGGAGAGGAGAGGAGTATCTCGGGAGAGGAGAGTTATAGAGGAGAGGAGTATCTCGGGAGAGGAGAGTTATAGAGGAGAGGAGTATCTCGGGAGAGGAGTGTTATAGAGGAGAGGAGTATCTCGGGAGAGGAGAGGAGTATCTCGGGAGAGGAGTATCTCGGGAGAGGAGAGGAGTATCTCAGGAGAGGAGAGGAGTATCTCGGGAGAGGAGAGTTATAGAGGAGAGGAGTATCTCAGGAGAGGAGAGTTATAGAGGAGAGGAGTATCTCGGGAGAGGAGTGTTATAGAGGAGAGGAGTATCTCAGGAGAGGAGAGTTATAGAGGAGAGGAGTATCTCGGGAGAGGAGAGGAGTATCTTCGGAGAGGAGAGTTATAGAGGAGAGGAGTATCTCGGGAGAGGAGAGTTATAGAGGAGAGGAGTATCTCGGGAGAGGAGTGTTATAGAGGAGAGGAGTATCTCGGGAGAGGAGAGTTATAGAGGAGAGGAGTATCTCAGGAGAGGAGAGGAGTATCTCGGGAGAGGAGAGTTATAGAGGGGAGGAGTATCTCAGGAGAGGAGAGTTATAGAGGAGAGGAGTATCTCAGGAGAGGAGAGGAGTATCTCAGGAGAGGAGAGTTATAGAGGAGAGGAGTATCTCGGGAGAGGAGAGGAGTATCTCGGGAGAGGAGTGTTATAGAGGAGAGGAGTATCTCAGGAGAGGAGAGGAGTATCTCAGGAGAGGAGAGTTATAGAGGAGAGGAGTATCTCGGGAGAGGAGAGGAGTATCTCGGGAGAGGAGAGGAGTATCTCGGGAGAGGAGAGGAGTATCTCGGGAGAGGAGAGGAGTATCTCGGGAGAGGAGTGTTATAGAGGAGAGGAGTATCTCAGGAGAGGAGAGGAGTATCTCGGGAGAGGAGAGGAGTATCTCGGGAGAGGAGAGTTATAGAGGAGAGGAGTATCTCGGGAGAGGAGTGTTATAGAGGAGAGGAGTATCTCGGGAGAGGAGAGGAGTAACTCGGGAGAGGAGTGTTATAGAGGAGAGGAGTATCTCGGGAGAGGAGAGGAGTATCTCGGGAGAGGAGTGTTATAGAGGAGAGGAGTATCTCGGGAGAGGAGTATCTCGGGAGAGGAGTGTTATAGAGGAGAGGAGTATCTCGGGAGAGGAGAGGAGTATCTCGGGAGAGGAGTGTTATAGAGGAGAGGAGTATCTCGGGAGAGGAGAGGAGTATCTCGGGAGAGGAGTGTTATAGAGGAGAGGAGTATCTCGGGAGAGGAGAGGAGTATCTCGGGAGAGGAGTGTTATAGAGGAGAGGAGTATCTCGGGAGAGGAGAGGAGTATCTCGGGAGAGGAGAGTTATAGAGGAGAGGAGTATCTCAGGAGAGGAGAGGAGTATCTCAGGAGAGGAGAGGAGTATCTCAGGAGAGGAGAGTTATAGAGGAGAGGAGTATCTCGGGAGAGGAGAGGAGTATCTCGGGAGAGGAGTGTTATAGAGGAGAGGAGTATCTCGGGAGAGGAGAGGAGTATCTCGGGAGAGGAGAGGAGTATCTTGGGAGAGGAGAGGAGTGTTATAGAGGAGAGGCGTATCTCAGGAGAGGAGTATCTCGGGAGAGGAGTGTTATAGAGGAGAGGAGTATCTCGGGAGAGGAGAGTTATAGAGGAGAGGAGTATCTCGGGAGAGGAGTGTTATAGAGGAGAGGAGTATCTCGGGAGAGGAGAGGAGTATCTCGGGAGAGGAGTGTTATAGAGGAGAGGAGTATCTCGGGAGAGGAGAGGAGTATCTCGGGAGAGGAGAGTTATAGAGGAGAGGAGTATCTCAGGAGAGGAGAGGAGTATCTCAGGAGAGGAGAGGAGTATCTCAGGAGAGGAGAGGAGAGGAGTATCTCGGGAGAGGAGAGGAGTATCTCGGGAGAGGAGAGGAGTATCTCGGGAGAGGAGTGTTATAGAGGAGAGGAGTATCTCAGGAGAGGAGAGGAGTATCTCGGGAGAGGAGTGTTATAGAGGAGAGGAGTATCTCGGGAGAGGAAAGGAGTATCTCGGGAGAGGAGAGGAGTATCTCGGGAGAGGAGTGTTATAGAGGAGAGGAGTATCTCGGGAGAGGAGAGTTATAGAGGAGAGGAGTATCTCGGGAGAGGAGTGTTAGAGGAGAGGAGTATCTCGGGAGAGGAGAGGAGTATCTCGGGAGAGGAGTGTTATAGAGGAGAGGAGTATCTCGGGAGAGGAGAGGAGTATCTCGGGAGAGGAGTGTTATAGAGGAGAGGAGTATCTCGGGAGAGGAGAGGAGTATCTCGGGAGAGGAGAGGAGTATCTTGGGAGAGGAGTGTTATAGAGGAGAGGAGTATCTCAGGAGAGGAGAGGAGTATCTCGGGAGAGGAGTGTTATAGAGGAGAGGAGTATCTCGGGAGAGGAGTATCTCGGGAGAGGAGTATCTCGGGAGAGGAGTATCTCGGGAGAGGAGAGGAGTATCTCAGGAGAGGAGAGTTATAGAGGAGAGGAGTATCTCGGGAGAGGAGAGGAGTATCTCAGGAGAGGAGAGGAGTATCTCGGGAGAGGAGTGTTATAGAGGAGAGGAGTATCTCGGGAGAGGAGAGTTATAGAGGAGAGGAGTATCTCGGGAGAGGAGAGGAGTATCTCGGGAGAGGAGTATCTCGGGAGAGGAGTATCTCGGGAGAGGAGAGGAGTATCTCGGGAGAGGAGTGTTATAGAGGAGAGGAGTATCTCGGGAGAGGAGAGGAGTATCTCGGGAGAGGAGAGTTATAGAGGAGAGGAGTATCTCGGGAGAGGAGAGGAGTATCTCGGGAGAGGAGTGTTATAGAGGAGAGGAGTATCTCGGGAGAGGAGAGGAGTATCTCAGGAGAGGAGAGGAGTATCTCGGGAGAGGAGTGTTATAGAGGAGAGGAGTATCTCGGGAGAGGAGAGGAGTATCTCAGGAGAGGAGAGTTATAGAGGAGAGGAGTATCTCGGGAGAGGAGAGGAGTATCTCGGGAGAGGAGAGGAGTATCTCAGGAGAGGAGAGTTATAGAGGAGAGGAGTATCTCGGGAGAGGAGAGGAGTATCTCAGGAGAGGAGTATCTCGGGAGAGGAGTGTTATAGAGGAGAGGAGTATCTCGGGAGAGGAGAGTTATAGAGGAGAGGAGTATCTCGGGAGAGGAGAGGAGTATCTCGGGAGAGGAGTATCTCGGGAGAGGAGAGGAGTATCTCAGGAAAGGAGAGTTATAGAGGAGAGGAGTATCTCGGGAGAGGAGTATCTCGGGAGAGGAGTGTTATAGAGGAGAGGAGTATCTCGGGAGAGGAGAGGAGTATCTCGGGAGAGGAGAGTTATAGAGGAGAGGAGTATCTCGGGAGAGGAGAGGAGTATCTCGGGAGAGGAGTGTTATAGAGGAGAGGAGTATCTCGGGAGAGGAGAGGAGTATCTCGGGAGAGGAGTGTTATAGAGGAGAGGAGTATCTCGGGAGAGGAGAGGAGTATCTCGGGAGAGGAGTGTTATAGAGGAGAGGAGTATCTCAGGAGAGGAGAGGAGTATCTCGGGAGAGGAGAGGAGTATCTCGGGAGAGGAGAGTTATAGAGGAGAGGAGTATCTCGGGAGAGGAGAGTTATAGAGGAGAGGAGTATCTCGGGAGAGGAGTGTTATAGAGGAGAGGAGTATCTCGGGAGAGGAGAGGAGTATCTCGGGAGAGGAGTGGAGTATCTCGGGAGAGGAGAGTTATAGAGGAGAGGAGTATCTCGGGAGAGGAGAGGAGTATCTCGGGAGAGGAGAGTTATAGAGGAGAGGAGTATCTCGGGAGAGGAGAGGAGTATCTCGGGAGAGGAGTGTTATAGAGGAGAGGAGTATCTCGGGAGAGGAGAGGAGTATCTCAGGAGAGGAGTGTTATAGAGGAGAGGAGTATCTCAGGAGAGGAGTGTTATAGAGGAGAGGAGTATCTCGGGAGAGGAGTGTTATAGAGGAGAGGAGTATCTCGGGAGAGGAGTGTTATAGAGGAGAGGAGTATCTCGGGAGAGGAGAGGAGTATCTCAGGAGAGGAGTGTTATAGAGGAGAGGAGTATCTCAGGAGAGGAGAGGAGTATCTCGGGAGAGGAGTGTTATAGAGGAGAGGAGTATCTCGGGAGAGGAGAGGAGTATCTCGGGAGAGGAGAGGAGTATCTCGGGAGAGGAGTGTTATAGAGGAGAGGAGTATCTCGGGAGAGGAGAGGAGTATCTCGGGAGAGGAGAGGAGTACCTCAGGAGAGGAGAGTTATATAGGAGAGGAGTATCTCGGGAGAGGAGTATCTCGGGAGAGGAGAGGAGTATCTCGGGAGAGGAGAGTTATAGAGGAGAGGAGTATCTCGGGAGAGGAGAGGAGTATCTCGGGAGAGGAGTGTTATAGAGGAGAGGAGTATCTCAGGAGAGGAGAGGAGTATCTCGGGAGAGGAGAGGAGTATCTCGGGAGAGGAGAGGAGTATCTCGGGAGAGGAGAGTTATAGAGGAGAGGAGTATCTCGGGAGAGGAGAGTTATAGAGGAGAGGAGTATCTCGGGAGAGGAGTGTTATAGAGGAGAGGAGTATCTCGGGAGAGGAGAGGAGTATCTCGGGAGAGGAGAGGAGTATCTCGGGAGAGGAGAGTTATAGAGGAGAGGAGTATCTCGGGAGAGGAGAGGAGTATCTCGGGAGAGGAGAGTTATAGAGGAGAGGAGTATCTCGGGAGAGGAGAGGAGTATCTCGGGAGAGGAGTGTTATAGAGGAGAGGAGTATCTCGGGAGAGGAGAGGAGTATCTCGGGAGAGGAGAGTTATAGAGGAGAGGAGTATCTCGGGAGAGGAGAGGAGTATCTCGGGAGAGGAGAGGAGTATCTCGGGAGAGGAGTGTTATAGAGGAGAGGAGTATCTCGGGAGAGGAGAGGAGTATCTCAGGAGAGGAGTGTTATAGAGGAGAGGAGTATCTCGGGAGAGGAGAGGAGTATCTCGGGAGAGGAGAGGAGTATCTCGGGAGAGGAGTGTTATAGAGGAGAGGAGTATCTCAGGAGAGGAGAGGAGTATCTCGGGAGAGAAGAGGAGTATCTCGGGAGAGGAGAGGAGTATCTCGGGAGAGGAGAGTTATAGAGGAGAGGAGTATCTCGGGAGAGGAGAGTTATAGAGGAGAGGAGTATCTCGGGAGAGGAGTGTTATAGAGGAGAGGAGTATCTCGGGAGAGGAGAGGAGTATCTCGGGAGAGGAGTGTTATAGAGGAGAGGAGTATCTCGGGAGAGGAGAGGAGTATCTCGGGAGAGGAGAGGAGTATCTCGGGAGAGGAGAGTTATAGAGGAGAGGAGTATCTCGGGAGAGGAGTGTTATAGAGGAGAGGAGTATCTCGGGAGAGGAGAGGAGTATCTCGGGAGAGGAGTGTTATAGAGGAGAGGAGTATCTCGGGAGAGGAGAGGAGTATCTCGGGAGAGGAGTGTTATAGAGGAGAGGAGTATCTCGGGAGAGGAGAGGAGTATCTCGGGAGAGGAGAGGAGTATCTCGGGAGAGGAGAGTTATAGAGGAGAGGAGTATCTCAGGAGAGGAGAGGAGTATCTCGGGAGAGGAGAGTTATAGAGGAGAGGAGTATCTCGGGAGAGGAGAGGAGTATCTCGGGAGAGGAGAGGAGTATCTCGGGAGAGGAGAGTTATAGAGGAGAGGAGTATCTCGGGAGAGGAGAGTTATAGAGGAGAGGAGTATCTCGGGAGAGGAGTGTTATAGAGGAGAGGAGTATCTCGGGAGAGGAGAGGAGTATCTCGGGAGAGGAGAGGAGTATCTCGGGAGAGGAGAGTTATAGAGGAGAGGAGTATCTCGGGAGAGGAGTGTTATAGAGGAGAGGAGTATCTCGGGAGAGGAGAGGAGTATCTCGGGAGAGGAGAGGAGTATCTCGGGAGAGGAGAGTTATAGAGGAGAGGAGTATCTCGGGAGAGGAGAGTTATAGAGGAGAGGAGTATCTCGGGAGAGGAGAGGAGTATCTCGGGAGAGGAGAGTTATAGAGGAGAGGAGTATCTCGGGAGAGGAGAGGAGTATCTCGGGAGAGGAGAGGAGTATCTCGGGAGAGGAGAGGAGTATCTCGGGAGAGGAGTGTTATAGAGGAGAGGAGTATCTCGGGAGTGGAGAGGAGTATCTCGGGAGAGGAGTGTTATAGAGGAGAGGAGTATCTCGGGAGAGGAGTGTTATAGAGGAGAGGAGTATCTCGGGAGAGGAGAGGAGTATCTCGGGAGAGGAGTGTTATAGAGGAGAGGAGTATCTCGGGAGAGGAGAGGAGTATCTCGGGAGAGGAGAGTTATAGAGGAGAGGAGTATCTCGGGAGAGGAGAGTTATAGAGGAGAGGAGTATCTCGGGAGAGGAGTGTTATAGAGGAGAGGAGTATCTCGGGAGAGGAGAGGAGTATCTCGGGAGAGGAGAGGAGTATCTCGGGAGAGGAGAGGAGTATCTCGGGAGAGGAGAGTTATAGAGGAGAGGAGTATCTCGGGAGAGGAGAGGAGTATCTCGGGAGAGGAGAGGAGTATCTCGGGAGAGGAGTGTTATAGAGGAGAGGAGTATCTCGGGAGAGGAGAGGAGTATCTCGGGAGAGGAGTGTTATAGAGGAGAGGAGTATCTCGGGAGAGGAGAGGAGTATCTCGGGAGAGGAGAGGAGTATCTCGGGAGAGGAGTATCTCGGGAGAGGAGAGGAGTATCTCGGGAGAGGAGAGTTATAGAGGAGAGGAGTATCTCGGGAGAGGAGAGGAGTATCTCGGGAGAGGAGAGGAGTATCTCGGGAGAGGAGTGTTATAGAGGAGAGGAGTATCTCGGGAGAGGAGAGGAGTATCTCGGGAGAGGAGTGTTATAGAGGAGAGGAGTATCTCGGGAGAGGAGTGTTATAGAGGAGAGCAGTATCTCGGGAGAGGAGAGGAGTATCTCGGGAGAGGAGAGGAGTATCTCGGGAGAGGAGAGGAGTATCTCGGGAGAGGAGAGTTATAGAGGAGAGGAGTATCTCGGGAGAGGAGTGTTATAGAGGAGAGGAGTATCTCGGGAGAGGAGAGGAGTATCTCGGGAGAGGAGAGGAGTATCTCGGGAGAGGAGAGTTATAGAGGAGAGGAGTATCTCGGGAGAGGAGAGTTATAGAGGAGAGGAGTATCTCGGGAGAGGAGAGGAGTATCTCGGGAGAGGAGAGGAGTATCTCGGGAGAGGAGAGGAGTATCTCGGGAGAGGAGTGTTATAGAGGAGAGGAGTATCTCGGGAGAGGAGAGGAGTATCTCGGGAGAGGTGTTATAGAGGAGAGGAGTATCTCGGGAGAGGAGAGGAGTATCTCGGGAGAGGAGTGTTATAGAGGAGAGGAGTATCTCAGGAGAGGAGAGGAGTATCTCAGGAGAGGAGAGGAGTATCTCGGGAGAGGAGCGGAGTATCTCGGGAGAGGAGAGTTATAGAGGAGAGGAGTATCTAGGGAGAGGAGTGTTATAGAGGAGAGGAGTATCTCGGGAGAGGAGAGGAGTATCTCGGGAGAGGAGTGTTATAGAGGAGAGGAGTATCTCAGGAGAGGAGAGGAGTATCTCGGGAGAGGAGAGGAGTATCTCGGGAGAGGAGAGTTATAGAGGAGAGGAGTATCTAGGGAGAGGAGTGTTATAGAGGAGAGGAGTATCTCGGGAGAGGAGAGGAGTATCTCGGGAGAGGAGAGGAGTATCTCGGGAGAGGAGAGTTATAGAGGAGAGGAGTATCTCGGGAGAGGAGTGTTATAGAGGAGAGGAGTATCTCGGGAGAGTAGAGGAGTATCTCGGGAGAGGAGAGGAGTATCTCGGGAGAGGAGAGTTATAGAGGAGAGGAGTATCTCGGGAGAGGAGAGTTATAGAGGAGAGGAGTATCTCGGGAGAGGAGAGGAGTATCTCGGGAGAGGAGAGGAGTATCTCGGGAGAGGAGAGGAGTATCTCGGGAGAGGAGTGTTATAGAGGAGAGGAGTATCTCGGGAGAGGAGAGGAGTATCTCGGGAGAGGTGTTATAGAGGAGAGGAGTATCTCGGGAGAGGAGAGGAGTATCTCGGGAGAGGAGTGTTATAGAGGAGAGGAGTATCTCAGGAGAGGAGAGGAGTATCTCAGGAGAGGAGAGGAGTATCTCGGGAGAGGAGAGGAGTATCTCGGGAGAGGAGAGTTATAGAGGAGAGGAGTATCTAGGGAGAGGAGTGTTATAGAGGAGAGGAGTATCTCGGGAGAGGAGAGGAGTATCTCGGGAGAGGAGAGGAGTATCTCGGGAGAGGAGAGTTATAGAGGAGAGGAGTATCTCGGGAGAGGAGTGTTATAGAGGAGAGGAGTATCTCGGGAGAGGAGAGGAGTATCTCGGGAGAGGAGAGGAGTATCTCGGGAGAGGAGAGTTATAGAGGAGAGGAGTATCTCGGGAGAGGAGAGTTATAGAGGAGAGGAGTATCTCGGGAGAGGAGAGGAGTATCTCGGGAGAGGAGAGGAGTATCTCGGGAGAGGAGAGGAGTATCTCGGGAGAGGAGTGTTATAGAGGAGAGGAGTATCTCGGGAGAGGAGAGGAGTATCTCGGGAGAGGTGTTATAGAGGAGAGGAGTATCTCGGGAGAGGAGAGGAGTATCTCGGGAGAGGAGAGTTATAGAGGAGAGGAGTATCTCGGGAGAGGAGAGTTATAGAGGAGAGGAGTATCTCGGGAGAGGAGAGTTATAGAGGAGAGGAGTATCTCGGGAGAGGAGAGTTATAGAGGAGAGGAGTATCTCGGGAGAGGAGTGTTATAGAGGAGAGGAGTATCTCGGGAGAGGAGAGGAGTATCTCGGGAGAGGAGAGGAGTATCTCGGGAGAGGAGAGGAGTATCTCGGGAGAGGAGAGTTATAGAGGAGAGGAGTATCTCGGGAGAGGAGAGTTATAGAGGAGAGGAGTATCTCGGGAGAGGTGTTATAGAGGAGAGGAGTATCTCGGGAGAGGAGAGGAGTATCTCGGGAGAGGAGAGGAGTATCTCGGGAGAGGAGAGTTATAGAGGAGAGCAGTATCTCGGGAGAGGAGAGGAGTATCTCGGGAGAGGAGAGGAGTATCTCGGGAGAGGTGTTATAGAGGAGAGGAGTATCTCGGGAGAGGAGAGTTATAGAGGAGAGGAGTATCTCAGGAGAGGAGAGGAGTATCTCGGGAGAGGAGAGGAGTATCTCGGGAGAGGAGAGGAGTATCTCGGGAGAGGAGTGTTATAGAGGAGAGGAGTATCTCGGGAGAGGAGAGGAGTATCTCGGGAGAGGAGAGGAGTATCTCGGGAGAGGAGTGTTATAGAGGAGAGGAGTATCTCGGGAGAGGAGAGGAGTATCTCGGGAGAGGTGTTATAGAGGAGAGGAGTATCTCGGGAGAGGAGAGGAGTATCTCGGGAGAGGAGAGTTATAGAGGAGAGGAGTATCTCAGGAGAGGAGAGGAGTATCTCGGGACAGGTGATGATCAGATAGGGAGGTGTTACCTGTCCAGCCAGGCCAGCAGATTCTTAGCAGCACCAATCAGATCCACCACAGAGGTGAGGAAGTCGTTTGGCAATCTCCGGGAGGCCCGCCCATCGTAGTGGCCGCTCCGCCTTCTTCCGGTGATGAAGTTCTGGAGGTTTTTGGCGGAGGAGTTGAGTTTGTGGGAGAGCGTGCGCAAATTCTCCGTCTCCAGACCGTAATTCTGTAAGGAAACAAATAAAATAAATTCAGGATGGAAGTTCCCAGGAAGCATAAAAAGAATCCAATGTAACAAATACGAGATCATTTTGTATCATTATTATTATTAGTAATAAACAATGTCACACATTTATCACTTTCTGAATTCTGCTTTTTGCAGATGGTAAGTTCTGCCGGGAAGTACAGACATGAAGGCGTCATTCTCATTGGATCACCTTCTTCCCGGTGTATCGCCGGTCGGTGATTGGATGATGCCCGGATGTCATTACCTCTACAAGTCTCCATGAATAAATCCCGGACATGTCCCAAAATACGGTAACAGGGTCACATTTTCAGGAAAAACTCCACCTTTTATCATTAAAAAGTCGTCCTTGAGCTCCAGTCAGTGACCTTGCCTAGGCTGAAATGATGTCATCAGTCTGCTGCGGGCAGGAAGAAGCATTTCCTCAGTCTCCCCCCCTCCCCCCAAACTGCAATATTGTAACATTCTAGCAAGTCACGAAGGGTGAGATTGACTAAAACCGGAGCGCAACAAATCTGGTGCAGCAGTTCATAGTAACCAATCAGCTTCTAACTTCAACTTGTTCAAGGACCGCCCCTATTTCTATTGTTGTTTACAAGTTAAAATCCGTTTTTTATTTTTTTTGCTAGAAAATTACTTAGAACCCCCAAACAATAAAAATATATATATATATATATATATATATATATATATATATATATATATATTTTTCAGACACCCTAGAGAATAAAATGGCGGTCGTTGCAATACTTTGTCACACCGTATTTGCGCAATTATTTGGGGAAAAATACACTTTTTTGATTTGAAAAACAGTAAAGTTCGCCCAATTTTTTTTTTATATTGTGAAAGATGATGTTACGCCGAGTAAATTAATACCCAACATGTCACGCTTCAAAATTGCGCCCGCTCGTGGAATGGCGACAAACTTCGGCACTAAAAAATCTCCATTGGCAATGTTTAAAAGATTCTACAGGTGACCAGTTTGGAGTAACGGCGCGTACAGACGATCGGAAATTCCGACAAGAAAACCGCGTTTTTTTTCCGACAGGATTTCGGCTCAAACTTGTGTTGCATACACACAGTCACACAAATCTTGTCGGAAATTCCGAAGGTCAAGAACGCGGTGACGTACAAGACGTACGACGAGCCGGGATCAATGAAGTTCAATAGGCAGTTCGGCTCTTCTGCTTGATTATGAGCATGCGTGGTTTTTTTTTGCGCGTCGGAATTGCATACAGACGATCGGAATTTCCAATAGGAACTCTTTTTCCATCGGAAAAATAGAGAACCTGCTCTCAATCTTTTGTTCGTGGAAATTCCGACAGCAAAAGTCCGATGGAGCCTACACACATCGGACTTTTCTTGTCTGAATTTCCGATCGTGTGTACACGCCATTACAGAGGAGGTCTAGGGCTAGAATTATTGCTCTCGCTCTAACGATCGCGGCGATACCTCACATGTGTGGTTTGAACACCGTTTTCATATAAAGGCGCAACTTACGTATTTGTTCGCTTCTGCACGCGAGCTCGGCGGGACGAGGCGCTTTAAACTTATTTCATTTTTTTTTTTTTTACACTGTCCATTTAAAAAAAAAATATTTGGATCACTTTTATTCCTATCCCCTAAAAACCTGCGCTGCGGCCTCAGCCGGAAATCTGGACGGATATGTTAGCTAAAGAGGGACCATCTTGTTTTATTGTATTCGTTTTACGATTCTCGCCAAGACTTTAGGTAACGGAGGAACGTCGGCGGATTTCACCACGAGCAGAATTTTCCCTTCATTATCTCCTCCCGTAATTGTCTCCTCTGCGATGAGATGACATGAAAAGAGTTTATATTTCGCCACTTTCCAGCTAGTTGTGTGCGATTTACGCAGAAATGACAGCGGAGCAGAAAACCGCCGTTACATTTTGGGACGGCGGTAAAGAAAGAGAAAAGATTCCGAATGTATCGACTGCAGAGGAGCGGCTGGAATCCCAAGAGCTGGAGATACACTCGGGGGTTCAGGCACACCAGAAGCACTGGAGGGAGGGGGGTGCACCCCTACCCACCTCTGAGCATCGTTCCTCATCTCTGCCCCCTACCCACCTCCAAGCACAATTCCTGGTCTCTGCCCCCTACCCACCTCCGAGAACTGTTCCTGGTCTCCGCCCCCTACCCACCTCTGAGCATCGTTCCTCATCTCTGCCCCCTACCCACCTCCAAGCACAATTCCTGGTCTCTGCCCCCTACCCACCTCCGAGAACTGTTCCTGGTCTCCGCCCCCTACCCACCTCCAAGCACAATTCCTGGTCTCCGCCCCCTACCCACCTCCGAGAACTGTTCCTGGTCTCCGCCCCCTACCCACCTCCAAGCACAATTCCTGGTCTCCGCCCCCTAACCCACCTCCAAGCACAATTCCTGGTCTCCGCCCCCTAACCCACCTCCAAGCACAATTCCTGGTCTCTGCCCCCTAACCCACCTCCAAGCCCGTTCCTTGGTCCACCCTCTATCCACCTCCAAAAACTGTTCCTGGTCTCCGCCCCCTACCCACCTTCGAACACCATTCCTGGTCTCCGCCCCCTACCCATCTCCGGACACCATTCCTGGTCTCCACCCCCTACCCATCTCCGGACACCATTCCTGGTCTCCGCCCCCTACCCATCTCCGGACACCATTCCTGGTCTCCGCCCCCTACCCACCTCCAAGCACCGTTCCTGGTATCTGCCCCTACCCACCTCCGAGCACTGTTCCTGGTCTCCGCCCCCTACCCATCTCCGGACACCATTCCTGGTCTCCGCCCCCTACCCATCTCCGGACACCATTCCTGGTCTCCGCCCCCTACCCATCTCTGAGCACCGTTCCTTGGTTCCACCCCCTATCCACCTCCAAGCACCGTTCCTTGTCTCCGCCCCCTACCCATCTCTGGACACCATTCCTGGTCTCCGCTCCCTACCCACCTCCGGACACTATTCCTGGTCTCCGCCCCCTACCCATCTCCGGACACCATTCCTGGTCTCCGCCCCCTACCCATCTCTGAGCACCGTTCCTTGGTTCCACCCCCTATCCACCTCCAAGCACCGTTCCTTGTCTCCGCCCCCTACCCATCTCCAAACACCATTCCTGGTCTCCGCCCCCTACCCACCCCCAAGCACCGTTCCTGGTATCTGCCCCTACCCACCTCCGAGAACTGTTCCTGGTCTCCGCCCCCTACCCATCTCCTGTACCACTCCTTTTACAGAATATAGAACCAACTAAAATTTAGTGGTGATAAAAAAAAATCTGTTTGGAAATTGTTAATAATAACAAAAAACAAAGTAAAATAGATCCCCTGCAGCCAGCAACAATAGATCCCCTGGAATGGTAGATCCCCAACAACAATAGTTCCCCCTCCAGCAACAATGGTCCCCTGGAATGGTAGATCCCCAACAACAATATATCCCCCTCCAGCAACAATAGATCCCCTGGAATGGTAGATCCCAACAACAATAGATCCCCTCCAGCAACAATAGATCTCCTGGAATGGTAGAGCCCCAACAATAGATCCCCCTCCAGCAACAATAAATCCCTCCCACAACAGTAGACACCCTCAATAACAAGACATCCCCAATAACAAAGTACACCCTCAGCAACAACAGATCTCCCAGCAGCCAGCATCATAAGACCTCTTCTTCAACAGTAGACCACTCCCAGCAACAATTGACCCCGCAGCAACAGAAGACTCCCCTTCCCCAGCAACAATAGATTCCCCAACACAGTAAATGTAAGTTATGCAGTCGAAAAGCAGTTAAAATGAAAATAAATACAGCGGCCACAGAAAACGCTAGAGAGAAAGGAATGAACAAAGGGTTAAATATAAATAATATTTATTCAAAAGAAAAATTACTGGGAATGAAATTAGGTGAAGATCACGGGTCGAATGTCGGACTCTGTATATTGTAACATTTTTACAATGCATTTATGAATTAAATTGGGATTTTGCTCTGGTTTAGACATGCAATTCGTTTTGTTCTGAATTTGTTTTTAACCAATTTCAACAAATTCGTTAATTCGTAAATATCCACATTAACGAAAACCCGTTTAACAAACTTTTCCGAATATTTGTAAATTCCTAAATTCCCAAACAAAAATCGGAAAATTCCCCAAAAATGTAAAAATTGGAAAAAAAAAAAATTGGAAATTAAATTAAATTCCAATTAAATTAAAATCTAAAATAATAAAAAAAACAAAAACGGAAATTTGGAAATTACAAAATAGAAGTTCGGAGATTTGAAAACCTGAAAACTCGAAAATCTTAAATAATAACTAATAATAACTTAACTATTACTAGCTATTCAATTATAGGTATTGGAATTTCCTTTCAAATTTGGCTGTTTGAATTCGTAAATCCCAAATTACGAATTATTCGAAAAAAAGGAATGACGTATCTAAAACGAATGGAATGTAACAAATTAATAACAATAAATTACATTATTAATAATAAAAACATTTTATTATTATTATTATTAATTTTTTCCGTTCCATTTGTTTAGATGCAGCATTCTTTATTTTGGATATTTCGTAATTTTGGATAAATTCGAATTCCTTACGTTCACTAACCAAATTTGAAAGGAAATTCCAATACCTATAATTTAATAGTTGGTAATAGTTAAGTTATTATTAGTTAGTTATTTCAGATTTTCGAATTTTCGGGTTTTCCAATTTCCGATTGTTTTTTAATTTCCGAATTTCCAATTTTTTTCTAATTTCCAATTTTATTTTTAATTTCTGTTTTTTTATTTTTTTTGAATATGCATTTTTTTTTAAAAAAATCTTTTTTATTTTTTTTACGAATTGCGATCAGAACGAATGACGCAGAAAAAATGAAAAAACAAAAACAACAAATAACGAATGAAACGAAAACAAACTAATTTTTCGGCAGTGCACGTGTCTACTCTGATGCGATTTCAGATGTGAATCAGATCGCATTGAATCGCATGACAAGGGAAACCACATTGGTTCCTATGAAGCCTGTTCACATCAATGCAGCGCAGCTGCGATCCGACTTTGGGAAAGGATCCTGTGCTTCTTTAGTGAAAGGTGTTCACTCGACTTCAATAGAAACTCTTTCAAATCGCTTATCTGTCCCCTCGTCTTGTCATATGATTAGAGCCGGTTTTCTTCCCCTGCACAAAAATTGCAACTGTATCCAAATCTCATCAGAATCGCATCAAGTTCGCGCTGCAACTGCACTTGGGAAACGCCCTGGAAATCGGATCAACACCTATAGCCTTAGCGGTGCGATTTCCGATGTGTCTTGAGTTGCACAGAATCACATTATCACCTTATATTCAATGACGCCCATTCACATCAATGCAATTCTGTCTGTGCCGTGCGATTTTAGAAAAGGTTCTTGCAGTCCTTTGGTGCATTTCAGTGCGATTTGGCTCCATA
Organism: Rana muscosa; assembly: GCA_029206835.1. Taxonomy (NCBI): domain Eukaryota; kingdom Metazoa; phylum Chordata; class Amphibia; order Anura; family Ranidae; genus Rana; species Rana muscosa. The sequence continues at coordinate 398,704,457 of CM055125.1, read as the reverse complement.
GAATATGCTAAACGCATCAAAGTCACACTGAAAATGGCCTCAAAAGCATCTCACAGTGGTTTAACCTGAGCCCAATGCTGGCCATACACTAGCAGAAAAATCGCACGATCCACCACATTAAAAACGATCATTTCTTCATCAGACAAAACCATCATGTGCAGTATGTCACAAAAGTAAGTACACCCCTCAGTTCCATTCATGTGACAACACTGAGGAAATGACACTTTGCTACAATGTAAAGTAGTGAGTGTACACAGGGGGGAGGAGTGTACACAGGGGGAGGAGTGTACACAGGGGGAGGAGTGTACACAGGGGGGAGGAGTGTACACAGGGGGGAGGAGTGTACACAGGGGAGAGGAGTGTACACAGGGGGGGGGAGTGTACACAGGGGGGAGGAGTGTACACAGGGGGGAGGAGTGTACACAGGGGGGAGGAGTGTACACAGGGGGGAGGAGTGTACACAGGGGGGAGGAGTGTACACAGGGGGGAGGAGTGTACACAGGGGGAGGAGTGTACACAGGGGGGAGGAGTGTACACAGGGGGGAGGAGTGTACAGCTTGTATAACGGTGTAAATTTCCTCTCCCCTCAAAATAACTCAACACACAGCCATTAATGTCTAAACCGCTGGCCACAAAAGTCAGTACACCCCTAAGTGAAAATGTCCAAATTGGGCCCAAAGTCTCAGTATTTTGTGTGGCCGCCATTATTTTCCAGCACGGCCTTAACCCTCTTGGGCATGGAGGTCACCAGAGCTTCACAGGTTGCCACTGGAGTCCTCTTCCCCTCCCCCATGACGACATCACGGAGCTGGTGGATGTTGGAGACCTTGCGCTCCTCCACCTTCTGTTTGAGGATGCCCCACAGATGTCTGGAGACATGCTTGGCCAGTCCATCCCCTTTCCCCTCAGCTTCTTTAGCAAGGCAGTGGTGGTCTTGGAGGTGTGTTTGGGGTGGTTATCATGTTGGAATACTACCCTGCGGTCCAGTCTCTGAAGGGAGGGGATCATGCTCTGCTTCAGTATGTCACAGTACATGTTGGCATTCATGGTCCCCTCAATGATCTGTAGCCCCCCAGTGCCGGCAGCACTCATGTAGCCCCAGACCATGACACTCCCCCCACCATGCCTGACTGTAGGGAAGACACACTTGTCTTTGTCCTCCTCACCTGGTTGCCGCCACACACGCCTGACACCATCTGACACCAAATACGTTTATCTTGGTCTCATCAGACCACAGGACATGGTTCCAGTAATCCATGTCCTTAGTGTGTGTCAGGGCTGGACTCTCAGCCAGTGGCGTAGCGTGGGTTGTCAGCGCCCGGGGCAAGGCAAGAAATTTGCACACCCCCCCTAACCTGCGGACTTTTAGCACTCCGAGTCCCTTCCCTTCCTTCAATAGTACTGACCAGCCTGGTTCCTACACCGACCACTACACTGACCTACCTGATTCCTATACTGACCACTACACTACACTGTCCACTACACTACACTGACCACGATACTGTCCACTGCACTGACCACTACATTACTCTACACACTACACTGACCACTACATTACACTGTCCACTACACTACACTGTTCATTACACTACACTGACCACTATCCTACACTACACTGTCCACTACACTGACCCTTACACTGTCCACTACACTGACCACTATACTGTCCACTACACTACACTGACCACTACACTACACTGACCACTACACCCCACACTGACCCTTACACTGTCCACTACACTGTCCACTACACACTACACTGACCACTACACTACACTGACCACTACACTATACTGACCACTACACTACACTGACCACTACACTACACTGACCCTTACACTGTCCACTACACTGTCCACTACACACTACACTGACCACTACACTACACTGACCACTACACTACACTGACCACGATACTGTCCACTGCACTGACCACTACATTACTCTACACACTACACTGACCACTACATTACACTGTCCACTACACTACACTGTTCATTACACTACACTGACCACTATCCTACACTACACTGTCCACTACACTGACCCTTACACTGTCCACTACACTGACCACTATACTGTCCACTACACTACACTGACCACTACACTACACTGACCACTACACCCCACACTGACCCTTACACTGTCCACTACACTGTCCACTACACACTACACTGACCACTACACTATACTGTCCACTACACTACACTGACCCTTACACTGTCCACTACATTGACCACTACACAACACTGCCCACTACACACTACACTGACCACTATACTGTCCACTACACTACACTGACCACTACACTACACTGACCACTACACTACACTGACCCTTACACTGTCCACTACACTGTCCACTACACAACACTGACCACTACACTACACTGACCACTACACCCCACACTGACCCTTACACTGTCCACTACACTGTCCACTACACACTACACTGACCACTACACTACACTGACCACTACACTATACTGTCCACTACACTACACTGACCCTTACACTGTCCACTACATTGACCACTACACAACACTGCCCACTACACACTACACTGACCACTATACTGTCCACTACACTACACTGACCACTACACTACACTGACCACTACACTACACTGACCCTTACACTGTCCACTACACTGTCCACTACACACTACACTGACCACTACACTACACTGACCACTACACTACACTGACCACTACACCCCACACTGACCCTTACACTGTCCACTACACTGTCCACTACACACTACACTGACCACTACACTACACTGACCACTACACTACACTGACCACTACACTACACTGACCCTTACACTGTCCACTACACTGTCCACTACACACTACACTGACCACTACACTACACTGACCACTACACTACACTGACCAGTACACTACACTGACCATTACACTGTCCACTACACTGTCCACTACACACTACACTGACCACTACACAAGTCCCATCCCTTCCTACAATAGTACTGACCAGCCTGATTCCTACACTGTCCATTACACTACACTGACCACTATACTACACTATCCACTACACTGACCATGATACTGTCCACTACACTTTACTGTCCACTACACTCCCCGAGTCCCTTCCTACAATAGTACTGACCAGCCTGGTTCCTACACCGACCACTACACTACACTGTCCACTACACTAAACTGTCCACTATACTGACCACTACACTACACTGACCTACCTGATTCTTATACTGACCACTACACTATACTGACCACGATACTGTCCACTATACTGACCACTACACTACACTGACCTACCTGATTCTTATACTGACCACTACACTACACTGTCCACTATTTTGTCCACTACACTACACTGTCCACTACACTGACCACTACACCGACCACTAAACTAACCTACCTGGTTCCTATACTGACCACTACACTACACTGACCACTACACTATCCTACCTACAGTATTCCTATACTGACCACTACACAGTATGCCTTTTAGCTGCTCTTCTACTCTCTCTCTCTGGCTGGCTGCTCCCTCTCCCCAGATCGTGACCACCCCCCCCCCACCCGGGCCAGCAACACGACTCTACTCTCATGATCACGAGGGAGTCTCACCTTCTCTTCTTTGTTCTCCATAGGTCCGGAGGAGAGGAGGAGGAGAAGAAGACAGCGGTGGCTCACAATTTCCATTTGTTGTGTCCCCCGCGCTCTGCCATGTTCAGACTCCGGCACCCTGTGATTGGGCGTATGGGGTCATGTGCGGCGGTGGGGTTTGCCTGTTAACGATCGCGGTTGCTCCTGGAATCCCGCCTCTGCACATGACTCCATTCACCCAATCACATGGTGCCGGAGACTGAACATGTGCTGAGGCGGGACTCCAGGAGCTACCGCAATTGTGGACAGGCCAGCCCCGCCACCGCACATGACCCCATATGCCCAATCACAGGGCGCCGGAGACTGAACATGGCGGCCAGAGCGTGGGGACACAGGAAAGTAAAATTAGGAAGAGGCAGCCAATAGTGACACACACTGGCGCAGAATTTTGCCCCCCTAAATGTTGCGCCCAAGGCCACGGCCCCCTCCGCACCCCCTACGCTATGCCACTGCTCTCAGCCCTTCCTTCTCTGGTCTCAGGTTGCTCAGCTGTCGGTTAATTGCCAGAACTCATCGTTCCACAGTGGCTCACCAGGTGATCATTTCCTGCTCGTCAGTCTAGCCCACAGCCAGCCCCTCCTGGCTATTTAAACTGCCTGGTTCATTTCATCAATTGCCTTTGCCTTGGTCAAACATTTCTGGAGACTCTCTGCAGCGTTCTTGTTGAAGACTTGCCTGGCTGACGTGCCTTCTGGTTCCTGATCCTGTCTGCTGCCTCTGACTACGCTGATCTCTGGCTCCCTGATTTCCTGGCTTGTTCTGACTAACCGATTTGGCTACCGAACCCTGGCTATGTTTTGACTACGTTTACCAGTTGTACCATTTTTTAACAAGCAGTAATTTTTACTGCATTTTCTGTCTCCGTCTGTTTCATGGTTCCTGACAGTCTGTTTGTCTTCAGCAAACTGTTTGCGTGATTTCTTGTGCATCATCTTTAGAAGAGGCTTCCTTCTGGGACAACAGCCATGCAGACCAATTTGATGCAGTGTGCGGCGTATGGTCTGAGCACTGCCAGGCTGACCCCTCCCCCACCCCTTCACCCTCTGCAGCAATGCTGGCAGCACTCATACGTCTATTTCCCAAAGACAACCTCTGGATATGACGCTGAGCACGTGACCTCAACTTCTTTGGTGGACCATGGCGAGGCCTGTTCTGAGGGGAACCTGTCCTGTTATACCGCTGGATGGTCTTGGCCACCGTGCTGCAGCTCAGTTTCAGTGTCTTGGCAATCTTCTTATAGCCTTCCGTGAACACAGGTGGAGAATACCCCGTCCCCACGCAGGATTATAAAGGTCACCACAGGGGTCCCAATCCTGGGTCCTCTGCAGGGTTTTCAGGAGGTTCTCATAAGAAGTTTCAATTTAACAACCGGAAGGTTTTACCCACTTCATGAACAGATCATTATTTTGCTGGTAATTGCGCGGCCATGCAACCCTGTACCAAATTACATTTATATGATTTTTCTCACACAAATAGAGCTTTCTTTTTGGTAGTATTTGATCACCTCTGTGTTTTTTATTTTTTATTATATAAATGAATAGACCAAAAAATTGAAAAAAAAAAAAAAAAAAAATTTTCTACTTTCTGTTATAAAATATATCCAATAAAATCAAATTTCTTTATAAATTTAGACCAAAATGTATTCTGCTACATGTCTTTGGTAAAATAAAAAATAAAATAAAAAATCCCAGTAGGTGTATATTGATTGGTTTGGGTGAAAGTTATAGCGTCTGCAAACTATGGAATATATTTACTGGAATTTACGCAGCTATAGACGCTATACTGTAATGGCGGTTCACATCGACTTATATTGGGACTGTGATAGGGTGGCGGGAAATATGGCGCTAACAGACACTGGCTGGGAGGGTCACTAACTGACATCACCAGTAATACAGTGATGAGTGATAATACTGTACACTAAAAAACAATATAGGTGTGACAGCGCTGTAAAAGTGAAATAAACAATTATGGCGATAAACACTGATATTGCAATAATATGAAAAAAGTCCAAAAACATATGTAGCGCCCCTCCCAAATATTTGGGACGCTATGCATAAATTTAAGGGTAGTCTGAGCTAGTAGTTGGGCTCAGACCAATTGATTGTTCTAAATTTGCTTCTGCTCTGGGTGTGATACTGCCTGGCAGTAGTGTTCCCTGTTCGCCTGTAGGTGGCACTGCCGCCACCAGCCCAGGTTGAACTACTGGGGGTATCACAACACCTTGGGTGTCTTTTCTCTGGAGCCATGCAGTGGGCGTGGTTAACCCGCTGTGCATGCTGGGAGAGGGTACATAAGGGGCAGACGCCATTAATTTTCATTCTTTCCTGAGGGTTCGTTCCTGGGGGCCCATCGGGCCTGGAGAGTGTGCGCGCCTCGTGGCCCGCATGGCACAGGGTGCGTGCGTGTGTCCCAGCCCCGGGCACCTTCAGCCCGAGGCTGCATCGCTGCTTGGTAGGCCCAGCTCTGCTGGCTGGGGCCTATGCCTTTGGAAGGGATCCCAAGCTACCCACCTGCGGGAAGCCTGCTCTTAGGAAAAGAGACCAGGGGAGGATCTGCCCCAGAGGAGACCAGCGACGGTACTGCTGTCTCGGGAGGAGGCCTGGGAATCACCTAAGAAGGGATCCATTATTACAAGCCCTGTAATACGCCGATCTGGCATAAAGGTTCTCTCTCTATTGCTTGGCCAGAAGGTTCGGGACTTTGATAATCCTGTGGCCGAGGATTCCTGATCGTATCCTGTTATGTCCCTTAGACGCGGGGTCTCTCAGAGTGTTGCTAGCAATGCTGCCAGTATCTGCTCAGCAAGTTACACACACAGGCCAGATGAACTTCTTAACCATGGAAGGGTTTATTACTCACTCAGAACATGATGACTTTGTTACATAGAGTCCTAATACAACAGGATTCTGTCATTACCAGATGTAATCCCTTCTGTCCATCATGCTGCTGCTGCTTCCCAGTTCCACACACACCACTCTCACTACTTCCTGGTACAGCCCCTTCCCCAGCATGCATCAGGAGAAAAAGGTGAAGGGTCACACAGTGCTCCAGCACAAACATCACATCTCCTCTTTTTCCCATTAAAAAAAAAAAAATAGAAAAAAAATAAAAATAAAAAAATAAACATAACAAGAGAACAAAATACTCAACACATAAAATAACAAGGCAAGCAGGATCAGTTCAGCAAGTAGTATCTCCAACTCAATTCTGTGGCTCCCGCATCACGTTATGAGCCCTTTGTCTCTGTTTCCTGACCTCCAAAGTGTCCCGTAAGATTTCAGTGCTTTGCCAACGAGGAGTTTGATGTCTTTGGCGGGCAGACTTACGAAGTGGCACAGCACCAGGAGGGGTAGAGGCTGTCAAAGGTTCTGGAGGTGTCAGTGGGTGTCCAACAGACAAATCAGTCTCTGCAACTCCAGGCACATGTCCGGGCTCCTCAGGAATATGGTCACCAACCGCTTCAGGGGTTGGTTGTAAACTTGTGGGATCATGCCAGACACCATGCCATATGTCACCAGTAGAGCCCTGAGTAGACTCTGGTGGTTGGGTAGAAAGAGAGGTCGGGTTTGTTTCTACTGGCAGGCAAATGCGCTTTCTCAATTGCGAAAGGTGTCTTCAAACACAAACGCCATTCTCCAGGCGAACAAGGTACATTCGTTGTCCAAGAGGTCCATCAATAATGCCAGGAAGCCAATGAGGCAAAACTCTGTAATTCCGAAACCATATAAGATCACCAGCACGGAATCCAGGACGGCCTGGCGGAGGAGGTGTTGGTGACTGTTCCTGTGGATGAACTAAATCCAGTTTGGTGCGGAGATGCCTGCCAAACATAAGAAAAGCTGGGGACAGCCCAGTAGTAGCGTGTTTTGTGTTTCGGTACATGGTCAAGAACTCCAGAAGCTTCTCCTCTGACTTTTCGACCTGGTCCAGAGTGGACAGTAAGTGCTTCCTAAACGTCTGCACAAACCGTTCTGCCAGCCCATTCGAGGCTGGATGATAGGGAGCCGTTTTATAGTGTTGGATGCCCAAGCCACTGAGGAAGGATTGAAACTTATGCGATGTAAATTGAGTCCCATTGTCCGAGACTATGGCTGTTGGCAAGCCATATTGAGCAAAGAGCTTCCTTAAGACTAGAATGGTAGCAGCTGCGGTAACAGAAGGCATTTTAAAAACCTCTGGCCATTTTGAATGTGCATCTACCACGATCAAATACATTTTACCCTGGATTGGGCCAGCAAAATCAAGATGGAGTCTTGACCACGGTTCTGTCGGCCATGGCCAAGGTAGCAGGGTTCCTTTCTTTTGGGGTCGCTGAGCTTGACAGCACCCAGGACATTGAGCCACATAATCTTCAATTGCTGTGTCCATTTGTGGCCACCAAACATAGCTCCGGGCTCGCTGCTTCATGCGCACCACGCCAGGATGGCCCTCATGCAGTATCCTTAGCATGGTTGGTTGCAAATACTGAGGTATGATCACTCTGTTGCCCCACTGTAGGCAACCAGCATTAGTCACAAGTTCACATTTTCTGGCAAAGTACGGACGAAATTCACCTGGGACTTTCTCTGGCCATCCAGCCTGAACATATGAGAATATCTGAGACAGGACGGGATCTGTGACTGTATGTCTGGCAATTAAGGAGGTGGACATGCAGGATTTCGGCCTGTGTATTTCCACTATGCGTACGTCTCTTGGTGAGTGGTCTCCAATTGGCAATCTGGAAAACGTATCTGCATTGCCATGGGCATCATGGGAGCGGTATCTGATAGAATAAGTATAAGCTCCCAAGAATAAAGCGTACCTTTGTAAGCGAGATGCGGTTGTTGTAGAAATTCCTTTCTGAGGGTTCAGTATTGACAACAGAGGTTTGTGGTCAGTGATAAGTGTAAACTCCCGACCATAGATGTACGTATGAAATTTTTTTGTGGCCCATACAATGGCCAAAGCTTCCTTGTCTATCTGGGAGTAGTTTTGCTCTGCTGAGGTTAAAGACCTGGAGGCAAAAGAAATGGGGCGCTCTGTGCCATCTGGCATGACATGGGAAAGCACAGCACCCAGTCCATAAGGCGAGGCGTCACAAGCCAAGGTGACGTGTTTCTTTAAATCATAGTGGACCAGAACTCGAGAGACAGAATGAGTTCTTTAGAAAGCCGAAAAGCTTCTTCACATTTGGCTGTCCATATCCATTTAGCTCTTGCATCCAGTAAGCGATGTAATGGGTAAAGCTGGTGTGCTAGGTTCGGCAAGAAACGGTGGTAGTAATTTAGGAGGCCAAGGTAGGACCTGAGCTGTGTGACATTCTGGGGAGTAGGGGCATGGGTAAGGGCTTTAACCTTTTCTTCAGTAGTGTGTAACCCATGTCTGTCCACAGTGTGGGCACAAAAATCCAGTCGAGACTTTAGAAATTCGCATTTTGAAAGATTGACACGTAAACCATACCTTTGGAGTCTCTCTAGCACAGCTTCAACTTTCTGTGTTCTTCACCAGTGGGACCAGTGATGAGCATGTCATCTAGTAGACATTGAGTGAAAGGTATGCCTGCCAGGACCTCATCCATGATTCGCTGCCAGATGGCTGGAGCTGGGGCTATGCCAAAAACCATGCGGTTATATTGGAATAATCCTTTATGGGTGTTAATGGTCAACAGATGGCGTGAATCTGGGTGTACTTGCAGGTAAGCTTGCTTTAAGTCTATTTTTGTAAACTTTTGCCCCCCAGCCAATGAGCTAAATAGATCTTCAAGTCGAGGCAATGGGTATTGATCCACAAGAAGTTGGTTGTTCAGGGCAACTCTGAAATCTCCACAAATTCTAATGTCTCCATTCTTTTTCTTGACAGGCACAATTGGCGATGCCCATTCACTTCTATCAACTTTAGTTATGATCTTTTCAGCCAATAGGTGGTCCAGCTCTGCTTCCACTTTCTTTCTCAAGGCAAAAGGTACTGATCGTGCCTTACAAAAACGAGGTGTAGCACCCGGCTTCAAGAGGAGGTGGGCCATTTTTCCTTTTACTGTGCTCAAAGAGTCCTCAAAAACCCCCTTAAAGCGTGACTTCAGGGATTCCACCCAATGGTCTACCTCAGAAAGCAATGTACATTGGGCAATGGCAAGAGGAGGCATGCCCAGGGCTTTGATCCAGTCCCTACCGTACAGCGGAGGACCTCCTTTATTGACAACATAAAGGCGTAGAGTTTGACTGCGGTTGCCTAATGTAACAAGGGGTTTCACATAACCCAAGGGCTGTAGTAGTTCCTTGCTGTAGGTTTGTAGTGTGAGATTTGTAGGTTGGAGCGGTAGGGACAGACCCGATGCCTTTAAATCAGTCCATGAAATGACAGACACTGCCGCCCCTGTATCAACATCCATGGAGACAGGACAGCCATTGAGTGTGACATCCACTTTTATCGCAGGAGTACTCCCAGCTACCCAAAACAGTCCAACATGCTGGACACAGGTTTCCTCAATAGAGCTGGAGCCATTTTTGTCAGTATCCATATGAAATGTCTGTTTACGTTTAACTTTTGTGGTAGTGTTCGGGGAGCATGAGCTGCGGCAAACACGCCCAATATGGCCAGTCTTTCCACAAAGAAAACAAACGACATCCTTGAACTTGCAAGCAGGTGCACTGTGAGTAGTGTTACCACAACGGTAGCAAGTTGGTGTCGTAGAGACAGAAGAATTAGGGTAGCGAGGTTTAGGCAGATTTGGGGACGACTGTCTTGGGTGTCGGGTGATAGCAGAGTGGAATATTTCCTCTCCCTGGCTTGCAGGAGTTTCAGGTGGTGCCTTCAGTAGGGTGGCGTCCCGTGTAGCCAACTCCATGACCGTAGCAAGGTCAGTGGCTTTCGTCACAGTCAAGTCGGGTTCTGTGAGTAAACGTTTCTGTATGGCTGGGTCGCAGAGTCCCATGACAAACATGTCACGGAGAGTTGTCTGCAGGTAGTCTCCAAACTGACAAGTAGCAGCTAGTTTACGTAAAGCAATGATATAAGTCTTTATGTCCTCCCCGGCATGCTGCCTTCTACTGTAGAATTTAAACCGCTCTGCAATCTCTAATGGCTTTGGGTTGTAGTGCTCATGTAGCTTCTGAATTAACTCAGGCAGGGGCTTAGAGGCCGGCTTGTCTGGAGAAATGAGGTCTCTGAGAGTGCCATATGCAGCTTGACCCAATATTGTGAGGAAAACTGCAACTTTCTTTTCTGCAGCCACACTATTTGCTTCCATATACTGCTCCAGCCTCTCCACCCAGGAGCTCCATGATTCAGCAGCAGGATCAAATGGTTGAATAAACCCTATGAAGGCCATGTGTGCTAAAATCCACAATCCTCGTCGCCACTGTTATGTCCCTTAGACACGGGGTCTCTCAGGGTGTTGCTAGCAATGCTGCCAGTATCTGCTCAGCAAGTTACACACACAGGCCAGATGAACTTCTTAACCATGGAAGGGTTTATTACTCACTCAGAACATGATGACTTGTTACATAGAGTCCTAATACAACAGGATTCTGTCATTACCAGATGTAATCCCTTCTGTCCATCATGCTGCTGCTTCCAGTTTCACACACCACTCTCCCTACTTCCTGGTACAGCCCCTTCCCAGCATGCATCAGGAGAAAAAGGTGAAGGGTCACACAGTGCTCCAGCACAAACATCACATCTCCCTAGTTCTCAGATAAAGTGTTTGGGTTTTACATCTGTGTGGACATTGGCTTTTCTAAAGACTTTCTATACCCTGACAGCGGAAGCCTTGGAGGTGGTTTGCATGACCCAAAACAAAACCAGCAGCCCGATCTCAGAGAGGGGGGTTATCGCTACACATAAAATGATTAAATCCACGTTGTGCAAAAAAACAAAAACAAAAACAAGCTTGTGTGATGTCTTCAGACAACCTCCATGAACGGAGCGCTCCCACCACCTCATGCAATGCTCGCTCACCTCCTTTAAAACGACCCTGCAAGGGGTCAAACACGCCTTGCACCCTGTGCAAACATTCCCTCCCAGGGATCGTCAGAGAATCTTGGTGGCTCAAAGAATGAAAGTAATCAAAAGCAGGTAGGTACTCCTTCCACTATGGTGCTTCAAACTTTAAATCCACAATGACTACCGGTAAGTTCAGCAACACATTAAAAAAAACGAGAGAAAGTGCCTCCTATAGTGCAGTATCCGAGGGGTTAAAAATGAAACCACTCCACCCCCAGCTAGCATTGAACTCACATTTAATTAAATTTTAAAAGCATTAAAAATGACATGACAGTCTCACTCAGTAGTAGTAGTCCACCGCCAGGCTCCCCCTCTACTAGTTTCACCACCTCCCACGTGGCTTCATCTGGAAGATTCCCCCTGATGAAGCCACGTGGAAGGTGGTGAAACTAGTAGAGGTGGAGCCTGGCGGTGGACTACTATCCCTGGGAGGGAATGTTTGCACAGGGTGCAAGGCGTGTTTGACCCCTTGCAGGGTCGTTTAAAGGAGGTGAGCGAGCAATCATTGCATGGGGTGGTGGGAGCGCTCCGTTCATGGAGGTTGTCTGAAGACCTCACACAAGCTTGTTTTTTTGTTTTGTTTTGTTTTGTTTTTTGCACAACGTGGATTTATTCATTTTATGTTTTTGGACTTTTTTTCATATTATTGCAATATCAGTGTTTATCACCATAATTGTTTATTTCACTTTTACAGCGCTATCACACCTATATTGTTTTTTTACGGATTTCTGTGGGAGCCGATTAGTGACGGCTGCAGTAAAACGTTATCACTATTATATGTTTTTCTAAGTTTCGCATTTCATACATATTAGCGCGCAACTACCTCAATTTTCATTACCGTATATACTCGAGTATAAGCCGACCTGAATATAAGCCAGGGCACCTAATTTTACCACAAAAAACTGGGAAAACGTATTGACTCGAGTATAAGCCTAGGTTGTCCATCTGCATGCCTCACTTTGCCTCACTGTGCCCATGCCTCACTGTGCCCATGCCTAGACTGACGTTTAACATGGGAGTCTATTGAAGGGGTTCCCGGGTTTAAAAAAAAAAATCGGTGCTCCCCGGCCGTAGGTCCTTCAGACAAAACACTTAGCACACTTATAGAGAAGAAATGGGGCTACATGTGTGCAAAGTTTTGGGTCCAGGGGACCTACGACCGGCCGGTACCGGGTCCCCAAAGTCACTGGAGAAATTACCGTTTAACATGGGAGTCTATGGAAGGGGTGCCCGGATTTGAAAAATCGGTGATCCCCGGCCGTAGGTCCCCTGGACAACAAACTTTGCACACTTGTTGATGAAGAGTGGGGCTACATGTGTGCCAAGTTTGGGGTCCAGTGGACCTACGGCTGACCGGTACCGGGTCCCCAAAGTACGGGAGCAAAAATGTGACTTGAGTATAAGCCGAGGGGGCATTTTAATCACAAAAAAATGTGCTAAAAAAACTCGGCTTATACTCGAGTATATACGGTAATACTATACTAGGGCTGAATCAACTAATCGATTATGAAATTAATCGATTACTATTTTCATAATCAATTAATCAGACGACAACATAATGGGGTTAAAAAAAAAACTAAAATTAATTAACCCTTTATAGCACAAAAACAGCAAATCGCTACTGTAAATATAACTTTCACTGTTCCACAGTAAAAAAAATGAACCCCTTACAGTAGCGATTATTTGCTCTTTTTGTACTATAAAGGGCTAATTTTCGTTTTTTTTTTTTTACCCCATTATGTTACTAAACCTCTCAGGCCGGGGTCACACCTCTGTGTGTTTTGGTGCTTTTTGCAGAAACACACTACAGGTCAAGTAACATGGTTTCCTATGGGACACGTTCACAGCCATGATTTTTTTCAGCTGCTGCGTTATTTGAAAAGGGTCAAGGAATTTTTTCAATCCAAAGCAGTGCTTTTTTTGGTTCAATAGACTTCAATGGAGAAGCTGCAGAAAAGCACGTAGTGCGTTTTTGCAGCAATTTGTGTTTTTTTAATCTGCTCAACAACAAATTGGCCAAAAAAAATCATAAAAATATGCAAAAAACACAAAACGCAGCAAAATCACGTTTGCAAAAATGCACAGCAAAAAAGCACCGCAGAAACGGATCAAAAGCAAACTGCATAGGTGTTTACCGGGCCTTATGCTGGCCACACACACGGATCAATTTCCAGACGAGAATATTCATACAATAAAATCTTTGTATATTTTGCTGAATGGAAGAATGTTGCTTGAAATTTTCACTTGTTTTTAACATTCATAAATGTTAAAAAAATGAACGTAATTTCTGAACCAAAACCACACACACTGTCTGAAAATTCTTTTGACCAAGAAGTTTTCTATTATTTCTAAATTTTCCAGTCACTGTAGTTGAAAACAAATGTCGATTTGACCCCCACTAACGATTAGAAAATCGAACGAATGTTCTAAAAATGACATATTGTTTTTGTATGGCCAGCATATAATATATTACAGTTCTGTTTGAAAATCTGCAAAACAGTCTTCAAATTTTTCTATTTAAAGAAAAAAAAAAAGTTACCGTATATATTCGAGAATAAAGCCTCGTACACACGGTCGGACTTCCATCGGACTTTTCCGTGTTTTTTTTGTCCGAACGGAGTTGGTTGGGAACACCCATAGCATACACACCACAGGACTTTTCTGCAAACTTTCTTAAAACTTCTTACAGCATCGCGTGTTTTTTCTGCTCTTTTCTGCTCTTTACCGCCACCCTTTGGTCAACTTCTGCTATTGTTGGTTGATTTTAACATTGGCTGTTTTGTCCATCGGACTAAAGTCCTATGGTTTTCTGTACACACGGTCGGACTTTGCTCCATCGGACTTTTGTTGGACAAAAGTTTGTCCGTTTGCAGACCCAACTTTTGTCCGATGAAATCCAAAACCAAAACGAAAAAAGTTTGTCTGATGGAGCGTACACACGGTCGGATTGTTGGTCCAACTTGCTCAAAACGAAGTTTGTTGGGCAAAAGTCCGACCGTGTGTACGGGGGCTTAAGCCGAGTTTTTCAGCACATTTTTTGTGTGCTGAAAATGCCCCCCTCGGCTTATATTCGAGTCTGTGTCCATCTTCACCATTGTGTGCCTGATCCCGGCCAGCCGTAGGTCCCCTGGACCCCACACTTGGCACACATGTAGCCCCACTCTTCCTCTACATGTGTGCAAAGTTTGTTGTCCGGCGGGGGACCTACGGCCGGGGAGCACCGATTTTTCAAACCTGGGCACTTCTTCCATAGACTCCCATGTTAAACGGTCATTTCTCCTGTGATTTTGGGGACCCGGTAGCGGCCTGCCCTAGGTCCCCTGGACCCGAAACTTGGCACACATGTAGCCCCACTCTTCTACAAGTGTGCAAAGTTTGTTGTCTGGGGGACCTACGGCCGGGGAGCACCGATTTTTCAAACCCGGGCATCCCTTCCATAGACTCCCATGTTAAACGTCAGTTTAGTCACACAGCGCAGGAGATCATGTAGGGAGATTGGGCCCACTGAGGCACAGTGAGGCACAGTGAGGCATGCACATGGACACAGCGAGGCACAGTGAGGCATGCAGATGGACACCCTAGGCTTATACTCGAGTCAATACGTTTTCCCAGTTTTTTGTGGTAAAATTAGGTGCCTCGGCTTATATTCGGGTCGGCTTATACTCGAGTATATACGGTAATCTCTGAGTCTGATATTTACCAGGTTCAACCTCCTAATAGTATATCGCTTCTGTCTGTTATTCTGAAGCCTCGTACACGCGGCCGAGAATCTCGTCAGGGAAAAAAACTGTAGTTTTTCCTGACGAGATTCTTGACAAGAATCTTGTCCCGACCGAGTGTACACACGTACCTTTCAAAAGAACCGCCGTTCTTTTGAATGGCACGAACGCGGTGACGTCATCGACTACGACGAGCGTGCGCTCGTCACATTCGATGCCGTCGTCGCCATCTTGCTACACCCTTCCTATGCCTAGGAAGCTACCGCGCATGCGCGGGTTTCCACGGCGACAGGTAAGCGCACACACACACACTCGGGTTTCTCGTCGGGAAACAGGCCAACGAGAATCCCGACGAGAAAAAGGAAAGCAGGTTCTCTATTTTTCTCGTCGAGATTCTGGTCAGTTTTCCTGACGAGAAACCTGAAAGCCTCGTACACACGGCCGGTTTTCTCGGCAAGAAAGCTCTCCCGGCAGTTTTCTTGTCGTTTCTTGCCGAGAAAACCGGCCGTGTGTACGAGGCTTTAGAGTGGATTCGAGATTTTGCTCCCTAACCATATAGTTGGTTATTTATATTTACCACTTCATATAGAGATTTAAGAATAAATGACCTTTTTTTCATTTTTACTTTACATATTAACTAAATTATACACCAAACTTTTTTTTTTACGTTTTATTAACCGATTAATTGAAACAATAAATCGCCCAACTAATCGATTATGAAAATAATCGTTAGTTGCAGTATACACTGTCACTTTTCTAATGGCACTGGCTGGGAAGGGGTTAACATCTATAGGCAAAAAGGTTATAGCCATAAAATTGAACTTTTTGGTGAAATAAAGACATTAATTGTTCATTAAACCAGATAACAGACCCATCCTTAGTCGTACAACGGTGGGCACTTCTGCCGCTCAAATCACCACCTGGCTTTTCTTTTTTTGGCCCTCTCCTATCTCAGCTATTTATGAATTAAAACTGCAAAACAGGAATTGCAGGCTTTATTCACACAGGAACTTCTGAAACACAGAGAGACCATTGGTTGGCAAGGGCAGAACAGACATGGGGGTGGGGAAGATAGGGGGGGGGGGAGTTCTTTACTATGCTGGGTGTCCAGTCCAAACACTAAAGAAGTGGACACTGGTAATGAATATTGGATCGTTCGGATGTAAAAAAAACCCAAGCCAATGGCGGTTTCATATGCACTGCCACACTTCCAGGCAGGGCCGTCATCAGGGGGGTACAGGAAGTAGTACACCTCTAAGGGGCCCGGAGGTCCCCAGGGGCCTGGATGGGAACCCCCTTTTTTTTTTTTCCTTGTAAGGGACCTGGATGGCAACCCCCCCTTTTTTATTTTCCTTAATTTTTATTTTCTTGTAAGGGGCCCGGACGGCAACCCCCCTTTTATTTTTGTTTAATTTAAAAAAAAATTCTTGTAAGGGGCCCGGATGGCAACCCCCCCGCTTCTCAATGCACCCCCCCACTCCTCAATTTGCAGCGGCACCCCCCCTGCTTCTAAACCTGCGTCACCCCCCCCCCCCCCCGATTCTCAATTAGTGGTGGCACCACCCGCTTCTCAATTCGCGGCAGCCCCACCCCTCGGATCTCTGCTTCAGGGGGCCTATGCGCTATGCCTGAAGCTGTGTAAGGGGCCCAGGCGGCTCTGCTTCCAGGATACAGAGGTACAGATGGCAATACAAAGCAATACAAAAAAGCCCCATTGAGGCTCTTCTAGACACCAGAGAGCTGCCTCGATACACCATTATCTTATTGGATTGGAACTCTCACCCAGCTAGGAGTCCGGAGCTCCAAAACCATAACCTCCAAAATAATGGTCTTGACATTTGGCCAGGAAGCAGCAAGGGCACCACATAAAGACCCGACTGTCCCAACATACAAATTAGAGGAACAGACAAAACCTTCGGCCTGGAAAATAGCCAACACAGACACTTCACGGCTTTGGTCCCTCCAGTCATTTCCTTTCCTATGGGTGCCATCAAGGCTTTTTCTGGGCATCAGAGAACTTCTTCAATGCAAAAGTCTCATATCAAATAGAAACTCATACTCAGTTCAGAGTCCAGCACTCCACCATCCTAACCTCCAGGGCAATGGAAAGCTGGCCGAGGTTCTTACCTTTCCTCGCTCTATACAAAAAGATAAAAATAAATTTTAGCTGGAGACGAACATTGACCAATGAGCATAAGCAGAAACCAGCGACATGTACTGGAGTCTGAAGCAAAACTTCCCGGGAATACAGGAGGTACAGGTGGTAATAAAAAGCCCCTTTGTGGCCTTTCTGGGCACCAGAGAGCTGCCCCAATACAAAAACGATCCTATTGGATTGGACCTCTCACCCAGCGCTCCGCAGCTCTAACCTCCGAACAAACTATTTTTACTTTTGGCCAAGGACCATAAAGCACCACCAAGGGAGCCACATAAAAACCAATACAAACTTGACTGTTCTAACATACAACTAAAAACGTTATAAGAACGTGGAAAACCATTGATCGGATTTCTGTCGGACAAAGCGTAGGACTTTTGTCCGAAGGGCGTTGACCGAGAACTTGTTCTGCATACAGACGGCAAAAACGTTGTCAGCCAACAAATTCGAAACGACGTGGTTTTTCAGCTCTTTAGCGCCACCCTTTGGGCAACTTCTGTTAATCTTGTGCTATGGTTAGCATTGCTTCTGAGCATGCATGTTTGTACTTTGGATTTTCCGACAACACACATTTGTTGTCGGAAAATTTTAAAGTATGCTATCCAACATTTGTTGCCGGAAATGCCGACAACAATTTTTCCGATGGAGCGTACAATTGGTCGGATTTTCCGACAAAACCCTGCTGTCACAGATCAGCTGCGGAGCTGATCTGTGTCTCACCTTTACTGCTGTAGGTCGGCTGGCACCTGTTGTTCCACAAGCTTGTGTTCAGCTCTGGCTGCACTCAGAAGCTATGGGTGTCGCCGGCTTCACCTGTTGCTTAATATATCCTTCCTTCCTGCTACTTCCTGTCCAGGCCCCCATGTGCCTCACTATTTAAATTCCACTCAGACCAGTTTCTGGTTGCTTGAGCAACACTTGTTTCTGAGCCCCCCTCCTGTAACCTACTTACCTGACTTCTCGTGAATTGATCTCTTGTGTACCGAATCGGCTAGTTCTCCTGATTACGTTGTCTGCTGCCCGCCCCGACCTTGGCTCGCTATCCGGCTTTCCTTTTGCTTCATCCATCCATCCATTTGTGTCTTCTGGTACTCTCCTCGCGAGCAGGGTGAACCTGGGGGTCGTGACCTGGGGTCAGCACGCAGCTAAGCCCAAACCGTCGTGAGGGGGTCCCTGGCAGAATACCGGCTGGCCCTTAGATTCCACGCCCTGGGGGATCCTGTGTCACCTGCTCGCCTGTGGGCTCACAACAGTACCAGTGTGACACCTGCCATCACACAATTCCCGTCGGAAAATCCGATCGTGTGTACGAGGCATTAGCCAATACAGGCTCTTTGTGACCTTTGTTCCTCCAGATATTACCTTCTCTATTCCCAGCGCTCCACAGCACTAACCTCCAAACAAACAATTTTTACTTTTGGCCAAGGACCATAAAGAAGCACCAAGGACGCCACATAAAGACCAATACAAACTTGACTGTCCTAAACACAATGAAAAAACGTTAGAAGAACGAGGAGAACCATTGGCTTTGTGACTTTTGTCCCTCCAGATATTACCTTCCCTATTCACTATTCACAAGCTGCCTATCCCATGGGTGGCATCAAGGCTTTTCTGGGCATCAGAGAACTTCTTCAATACAAGACTATCATATCAAACTGAAACTCATACTCCTATTCAGAATCCAGCACAACACCATCCCAACCTTCAGGGCAATTGAAATCTGGCCGAGGTTCTCACTTTTCCTCACTCGATACAAAATGATACAAATACATTTTAGCTGGAAATGAATATTTAATAGTGAGCATGAGCCAAACAACCAACATTTACCGGAGTCTCTTTTCTGAAGCAAAGCTTTCAGGATACAGAGGCATAGATGGTAATAAAAAGCCCCTTTGTGGGGTTTCCGGGCACCAGAGAGCTTCCTCAATACAAAAGTATACTATTGGACTGGACAGCTTGGAGACCACATTCAGGCCCGGATTTACTCCCTTTGCCACCCCAAGGCCGGGTAATTCAATGCCGCCCCCCCTTTGTGCCAGATACAGCGGCACGCTCCCGATGCTCGTGCAGAGCAAGGGGCGGGTGTGATACTGTTATCTCGTGCAAGGGGTGGATCTGCAAGGGGCGGGTGTTATATCGCGGATGGCTACAGAAGAGGGCAAATTTTAAATTGATAGGCAGAGGCATCCCCTGTAGCCATTCTATAAGCATAATAACAATATACTGTGACAAGTATTGAAAACATCCATCAACATTTTTATCATCTCTGTCCATCATTTTAAAATTTGCCCTCTTCTGTAGCCATCCACCCCTTGCACGATATAACAGTAATACACCCGCCCCTTGCAGAGCCATCCGCCCCGTACACGATATAATAGTAATACACCCGCCCCTTGCAGAGCCATCCGCCCCGTACACGATATAATAGTAATACACCCGCCCCTTGCAGAGCCATCCACCCCTTGCACGATATAACAGTAATACACCCTCCCCTTGCAGAGCCATCCGCCCCTTGCACGATATAACAGTAATACACCCGCCCCTTGCAGAGCCATCCGCCCCGTACACGATATAACAGTAATACACCCGCCCCTTGCAGAGCCATCCGCCCCGTACACGATATAACAGTAATACACCCGCCCCTTGCAGAGCCATCCGCCCCGTACACGATATAATAGTAATACACCCGCCCCTTGCAGAGCCATCCGCCCCGTACACGATATAACAGTAATACACCCGCCCCTTGCAGAGCCATCCGCCCCGTACACGATATAACAGTAATACACCCGCCCCTTGTAGAGCCATCCGCCCCGTACACAATATAATAGTAATACACCCGCCCCTTGCAGAGCCATCCGCCCCGTACACGATATAACAGTAATACACCCGCCCCTTGTAGAGCCATCCGCCCCGTACACAATATAATAGTAATACACCCACCCCTTGCAGAGCCATCCGCCCCGTACACGATATAACAGTAATACACCCGCCCCTTGTAGAGCCATCCGCCCCGTACACAATATAATAGTAATACACCCACCCCTTGCAGAGCCATCCGCCCCGTACACGATATAACAGTAATACACCCGCCCCTTGCAGAGCCATCCGCTACGTACACGATATAACAGTAATACACACGCCCCTTGTAGAGCCATCCGCCCCGTACACGATATAACAGTAATACACCCGCCCCTTGTAGAGCCATCCGCCCCGTACACGATATAACAGTAATACACCCGCCCCTTGTAGAGCCATCCGCCCCGTACACGATATAATAGTAATACACCCGCCCCTTGCAGATCCATCCGCCCCGTACACGATATAACAGTAATACACCCGCCCCTTGCAGAGCCATCCGCCCCGTACACGATATAACAGTAATACACCCGCCCCTTGTAGAGCCATCCGCCCCGTACACGATATAACAGTAATACACCCACCCCTTGCAGAGCCATCCGCCCCGTACACGATATAACAGTAATACACCCGCCCCTTGTAGAGCCATCCCCCCCGTACACGATATAACAGTAATACACCCGCCCCTTGTAGAGCCATCCGCCCCGTACACGATATAATAGTAATACACCCGCCCCTTGCAGATCCATCCGCCCCGTACACGATATAACAGTAATACACCCGCCCCTTGCAGAGCCATCCGCCCCGTACACGATATAACAGTAATACACCCGCCCCTTGTAGAGCCATCCGCCCCGTACACAATATAATAGTAATACACCCACCCCTTGCAGAGCCATCCGCCCCGTACACGATATAACAGTAATACACCCGCCCCTTGTAGAGCCATCCGCCCCGTACACGATATAACAGTAATACACACGCCCCTTGCAGAGCCATCCGCCCCGTACACGATATAACAGTAATACACACGCCCCTTGCAGAGCCATCCGCCCCGTACACGATATAACAGTAATACACCCGCCCCTTGTAGAGCCATCCGCCCCTTGCACGATATAATAGTAATACACTCGCCCCTTGTAGAGCCATCCGCCCCTTGCACGATATAACAGTAATACACCCGCCCCTTGCAAAGCCATCCGCCCCGTACACAATATAACAGTAATACACCCGCCCCTTGTAGAGCCATCCGCCCCTTGCACGATATAACAGTAATACACCCACCCCTTGCAAAGCCATCCGCCCCGTACACGATATAACAGTAATACACCCGCCCCTTGCAGAGCCATCCGCCCCGTACACGATATAACAGTAATACACACGCCCCTTGCAGAGCCATCCGCCCCGTACACGATATAATAGTAATACACCCGCCCCTTGCAGAGCCATCCGCCCCGTACACGATATAACAGTAATACACCCGCCCCTTGCAGAGCCATCCGCCCCTTGCACGATATAACAGTAATACACCCGCCCCTTGCAGAGCCAACCGCCCCGTACACGATATAACAGTAATACACCCGCCCCTTGTAGAGCCATCCGCCCCGTACACGATATAACAGTAATACACCCGCCCCTTGCAGAGCCATCCACCCCGTACACGATATAACAGTAATACACCCGCCCCTTGTAGAGCCATCCGCCCCGTACACGATATAACAGTAATACACCCGCCCCTTGCAGAGCCATCCGCCCCGTACACGATATAACAGTAATACACCCGCCCTTTGCAGAGCCATCCGCCCCGTACACGATATAACAGTAATACACCCGCCCCTTGTAGAGCCATCCGCCCCGTACACGATATAACAGTAATACACCCGCCCCTTGTAGAGCCATCCGCCCCGTACACAATATAATAGTAATACACCCACCCCTTGCAAAGCCATCCGCCCCGTACACGATATAACAGTAATACACCCGCCCCTTGCAGAGCCATCCGCCCCTTGCACAATATAACAGTAATACACCCGCCCCTTGTAGAGCCATCCGCCCCGTACACGATATAACAGTAATACACCCGCCCCTTGTAGAGCCATCCGCCCCTTGCACGATATAATAGTAATACACCCGCCCCTTGTAGAGCCATCCGCCCCGTACACGATATAACAGTAATACACCCGCCCCTTGTAGAGCCATCCGCCCCTTGCACGATATAACAGTAATACACCCGCCCCTTGTAGAGCCATCCGCCCCTTGCATGATATAACAGTAATACACCCACCCCTTGCAAAGCCATCCGCCCCGTACACGATATAACAGTAATACACCCGCCCCTTGCAGAGCCATCCGCCCCGTACACGATATAACAGTAATACACCCGCCCCTTGCAGAGCCATCCGCCCCGTACACGATATAATAGTAATACACCCGCCCCTTGCAGAGCCATCCGCCCCGTACACGATATGACAGTAATACACCCGCCCCTTGCAGAGCCATCCGCCCCTTGCACGATATAACAGTAATACACCCGCCCCTTGTAGAGCCATCCGCCCCGTACACGATATAACAGTAATACACCCGCCCTTTGCAGAGCCATCCGCCCCGTACACGATATAACAGTAATACACCCGCCCCTTGTAGAGCCATCCGCCCCGTACACAATATAATAGTAATACACCCACCCCTTGCAAAGCCATCCGCCCCGTAAACGATATAACAGTAATACACCCGCCCCTTGTAGAGCCATCCGCCCCGTACACGATATAACAGTAATACACCCGCCCCTTGTAGAGCCATCCGCCCCTTGCACGATATAATAGTAATACACCCGCCCCTTGTAGAGCCATCCGCCCCGTACACGATATAACAGTAATACACCCGCCCCTTGTAGAGCCATCCGCCCCTTGCACGATATAACAGTAATACACCCGCCCCTTGTAGAGCCATCCGCCCCTTGCATGATATAACAGTAATACACCCACCCCTTGCAAAGCCATCCGCCCCGTACACGATATAACAGTAATACACCCGCCCCTTGCAGAGCCATCCGCCCCGTACACGATATAACAGTAATACACCCGCCCCTTGCAGAGCCATCCGCCCCGTGCACGATATAACAGTAATACACCCGCCCCTTGCAGAGCCATCCGCCCCGTACACGATATAACAGTAATACACCCGCCCCTTGCAGAGCCACCCGCCCCGTACACGATATAACAGTAATACACACGCCCCTTGCAGAGCCATCCGCCCCGTACACGATATAATAGTAATACACCCGCCCCTTGCAGAGCCATCCGCCCCGTACACGATATAACAGTAATACACCCGCCCCTTGCAGAGCCATCCGCCCCTTGCACGATATAACAGTAATACACCCGCCCCTTGTAGAGCCATCCGCCCCGTACACGATATAACAGTAATACACCCGCCCCTTGCAGAGCCATCCGCCCCGTACACGATATAACAGTAATACACACGCCCCTTGCAGAGCCATCCGCCCCGTACACGATATAATAGTAATACACCCGCCCCTTGCAGAGCCATCCGCCCCGTACACGATATAACAGTAATACACACGTCCCTTGTAGAGCCATCCGCCCCGTACACGATATAACAGTAATACACCCGCCCCTTGTAGAGCCATCCGCCCCGTACACAATATAATAGTAATACACCCACCCCTTGCAAAGCCATCCGCCCCGTACACGATATAACAGTAATACACCCGCCCCTTGCAGAGCCATCCGCCACGTACACGATATAACAGTAATACACACGCCCCTTGCAGAGCCATCCGCCCCGTACACGATATAACAGTAATACACCCGCCCCTTGCAGAGCCATCCGCCCCGTACACGATATAATAGTAATACACCCGCCCCTTGCAGAGCCATCCGCCCTGTACACGATATAACAGTAATACACCCGCCCCTTGCAGAGCCAACCGCCCCGTACACGATATAACAGTAATACACCCGCCCCTTGTAGAGCCATCCGCCCCGTACACAATATAATAGTAATACACCCACCCCTTGCAAAGCCATCCGCCCCGTACACGATATAACAGTAATACACCCGCCCCTTGCAGAGCCATCCGCCACGTACACGATATAACAGTAATACACACGCCCCTTGCAGAGCCATCCGCCCCGTACACGATATAACAGTAATACACCCGCCCCTTGTAGAGCCATCCGCCCCGTACACGATATAATAGTAATACACACGCCCCTTGTAGAGCCATCCGCCCCGTACACGATATAATAGTAATACACCCGCCCCTTGCAGAGCCATCCACCCCTTGCACGATATAACAGTAATACACCCACCCCTTGCAGAGCCAACCGCCCCGTACACGATATAACAGTAATACACCCGCCCCTTGCAGAGCCATCCGCCCCGTACACGATATAATAGTAATACACCCGCCCCTTGCAGAGCCATCCGCCCTGTACACGATATAACAGTAATACACCCGCCCCTTGCAGAGCCAACCGCCCCGTACACGATATAACAGTAATACACCCGCCCCTTGTAGAGCCATCCGCCCCGTACACAATATAATAGTAATACACCCACCCCTTGCAAAGCCATCCGCCCCGTACACGATATAACAGTAATACACCCGCCCCTTGCAGAGCCATCCGCCACGTACACGATATAACAGTAATACACACGCCCCTTGCAGAGCCATCCGCCCCGTACACGATATAACAGTAATACACCCGCCCCTTGTAGAGCCATCCGCCCCGTACACGATATAATAGTAATACACACGCCCCTTGTAGAGCCATCCGCCCCGTACACGATATAATAGTAATACACCCGCCCCTTGCAGAGCCATCCACCCCTTGCACGATATAACAGTAATACACCCGCCCCTTGCAGAGCCAACCGCCCCGTACACGATATAACAGTAATACACCCGCCCCTTGCAGAGCCATCCGCCCAGTACACGATATAACAGTAATACACCCGCCCCTTGCAGAGCCATCCGCCCCGTACACGATATAACAGTAATACACCCGCCCCTTGCAGAGCCATCCGCTACGTACACGATATAACAGTAATACACCCGCCCCTTGCAGAGCCATCCGCTACGTACACGATATAACAGTAATACACCCGCCCCTTGTAGAGCCATCCGCCCCGTACACGATATAATAGTAATACACCCGCCCCTTGTAGAGCCATCCGCCCCGTACACGATATAATAGTAATACACCCGCCCCTTGCAGAGCCATCCACCCCTTGCACGATATAACAGTAATACACCCGCCCCTTGCAGAGCCAACCGCCCCGTACACGATATAACAGTAATACACCCGCCCCTTGTAGAGCCATCCGCCCCGTACACGATATAACAGTAATACACCCGCCCCTTGCAGATCCGCCCCTTGCACGATATAATAGTAATACACCCGCCCCTTGCAAAGCCATCCGCCCCGTACACGATATAACAGTAATACACCCGCCCCTTGTAGAGCCATCCGCCCCGTACACGATATAATAGTAATACACCCGCCCCTTGTAGAGCCATCCGCCCCGTACACGATATAATAGTAATACACCCGCCCCTTGCAGAGCCATCCACCCCTTGCACGATATAACAGTAATACACCCGCCCCTTGCAGAGCCAACCGCCCCGTACACGATATAACAGTAATACACCCGCCCCTTGTAGAGCCATCCGCCCCGTACACGATATAACAGTAATACACCCGCCCCTTGCAGATCCGCCCCTTGCACGATATAATAGTAATACACCCGCCCCTTGCAAAGCCATCCGCCCCGTACACGATATAACAGTAATACACCCGCCCCTTGCAGAGCCATCCGCCCCGTACACGATATAACAGTAATACACCCGCCCCTTGTAGAGCCATCCGCCCCGTACACGATATAACAGTAATACACCCGCCCCTTGCAGATCCGCCCCTTGCACGATATAATAGTAATACACCCACCCCTTGCAGAGCCATCCACCCCTTGCACGATATAACAGTAATACACCCGCCCCTTGCAGATCCGCCCCTTGCACGATTTAACAGTAATACACCCGCCCCTTGCAGATCCGCCCCTTGCATGAGATAACATTAATACACCCGCCCCTTGCTCTGCACGAGCATGCCGCTGCATCGTGGTCATTGCGCAGGCGCCCTGTAACAGCTGACTTACAGTTATTCATCTTCGGCTATTTTCGGAGGCTCCGTTGTGTTTCGCACTGCGTAAGCGCTGCGCCTGCGCAGTACAGGGGGGTCATTATCCGCCGGGGGATCTTTTTCGGCAGGACACCGGGACGACAGGATTTTTTTTTCACCACCCTGTTGCCGCGGCGCCGCCCCTGCACCCACTGCCGCCCCGAGGCCTTGCCTCGGTGGCCTTGTCTGGAATCTGGCCTTGACCACTATTGGACAGCTTAGAGACCACAGCTAACCTTTTTGACCAAAGCACCATAAAGAAGCACCAAGGACTCCACATAAAAAACACTGACTAATGCCCTATACACACGCTCGGAATTTCCGATGGGACAAAATCCGATGGAATTTTCCGTCGGATTTCCGTTCAAGCTGTCTTCCATCAGTCTTGCCTACACACTGTCAACAAAATTCCAAACCGTCATGAACGCGGTGACGTACGACACTACGACGAGCCGAGAAAAATGAAGTTCAATGCTTCCGAGCATGCGTCAACTTAATTCTGAGCATTGCGTGGATTTTTCTCCAACGGAGTTCCACACAGACGATCGGAATTTCCCATAGGGTTTTTTTCCCCATCGGGAAAAAAATAAAACATGTTCTATTTCTAAACTCCGACGGAAAAAAGTCCGATGGGGCCCACACAAGGTCGGAATTTCCGATGAAAAAACTCTGACTTTTTTCATCGGAAATTCCGATCATGTGTACAAGGCATAAGCCAACACAGGCTCTTCGTGGCTTTTGTTCCTGCAGCAATTACCTTCCCTATTCACATTCCGACTATACAGTGAGCCCCATCAATGCTTTTCCAGGCACCAGAGAGCTGCCTCAATACAAAACTATCCTAATGGATTGGAACGCTCACCAAGCTTGTTGACCAGCACGGCACAGTCCCAACCTCCGAACAAACAATCTTGGCTTTTGAATTTTGGCCATGGACCATAAAGAAGCAGCAAGGGCTTCACATAAAGTTTGGTAACGAGTGGTTGCAGGTTGGGATCAAGCAGAAGCGTAGCCAAGGAACAAGCCAAAGGTCGGTAACAAGTGGTTGCAGGTTGGGATCAAGCTGAAGTGTATAGTCAAGAAAAAAGCCAAAGGTCAGTAACGAATGATAGCGAAGGTACAGAAGGCAGCAGGAGTGACACAAGTGAGATACTGTATATACTTGAGTATAAGCCGACCCGAATATAAGCCGAGGCACCTAATTTTACCACAAAAAACTGGGAAAACTTATTGACTCAAGTATAAGCCTAGGGTGTCCATCTGCATGCCTCACTTTGCCTCACTATGTCCATGTACATGCCTCACTGTGTCCATACCTCACTGTGCCCATGCCTCACTGTGCCCATGACTAGACTGACGTTTAACATAGGAGTCTATGGAAGGGGTGCCTGGCTTTGAAAAAATCGGTGCTCCCCGGCCGTAGGTCCCCCAGACAACAAACTTTAAATACTTGTAGAGGAGAAATAGGGCTACATGTGTGCCAAGTTTCGGGTCCAGGAGACCTACGACCGGCCTGTCCTGGGTCCCCAAAGTCACCGGAGAAATTACCATTTAACATGGAAGTCTATGGAAGGGGTGCCCGGCTTTGAAAAATCGGTGCTCCCCAGCCCTAGGTCCTCTGGACAACAAACTTTGCACACTTGTAGAGAAAGCGTGGAGCTACATGTGTGCCATGTTTGGGGTCCAGGAGACCTACGGCCGGCTGGTACTGGGTCCACAAAGTCCAGTAGATAAGGCGCAAAAAGGTGACTCGAGTATAAGCCGAGGGGGGCAATTTCAGCACAAAAAAAATGTGCTGAAAAACTCGGCTTATACTCGAGTATATACGGTATTGGCTGGAGAGAGCACGATAATCTGGAAAACAGGGAGTGCAAAGCCATGGCATAAATAGGATGTTTGTGGGAGGAGCAAGGAGTTCAAGGTTCACGAGAAACAAGGTTCAAGGCAAGATTGTCAAAAGGAATTGCCCAGTGAGCGGTCCAGCCTCTCAGGCGGCACAGCAAGAAGAGATACTGCCAGACACAGCAGAGGTTGCAGGTTCAGAACCAGGTCCTGACATCCAGGCACCATAGAGGTGCCTCAGTACAATGCTATCCTATTGGATTGGAGATTTCACTCAACGCAGAGTCCAGTGCTTCTCCATTTCAATCTCCAGGGCATTTCCTCATCCTATACAAAATGATAAAACTACATTTCAGCTGGAGTCCAACATTTAACAGTGAGCAGATGCCTAACCATGCCTACCCATGACACATATATGTGCCCATTGCTGAAGAGCAGAGCTAAAAGCACCAAAGAACCCGTCTGCAAGGAACAATGTTTTGGGGAAAGCCAAGAATAGGAGTTTATGTACAAAGTCTACGAGATGCCATGCGGTGGAGTAACCCCCAGTAACCAGACGGCACCTCGGATCTGCTAGAAAGATGACGAGTTGATTTGGGTTCCTCCTTCCACATTCTTCTTTTCTTCTTTTGTCTTATTAGATGAGCCTGGCAGTGTCACTTCAACCAGACTCCATAATTTATCCTCTCGGGTCCGTCTCACTTTCACCTGCTTGATACGTTCAATATGCCGAGTGTGAATAATGATGATAATTGTAACATAAGAGTAAGTAGAGGACATTATCTCCATCGCAGGTCTTGTCACAAGAGACTCAAAACTTTCATTATATTATATATTACATGCAAATTCTCCACATCCTCCCTGTCATTTCCCCGTAATAACCTCCCCCAACCCCCCACCGGGGCTCACACAAAACCAGTAATTTAATGGCACACCGGGAGCCAGCTGATCCGAGGATTCTTATTTATTGTAAGTAGAATTTAAAGGGTTTGCACTGGAGAAAATGTAAGAATAAATCGGCTTGTCAAGGGTTCATGTTAGGGCTAGAGATACCGTATATACTCGAGTATAAGCCGAGTTTCGCAGCACATTTTTTTGTGCTGAAATTGCCCCCCTCGGCTTATACTCGAGTCACCTTTTTGCGCCCGATCTCCCGGAGTTTGGGGACCCGGTACTGGCCAGCTGTAGGACCCCTGGACCCCGATCTTGGCAAACATGTAGCCGCACTCCTCCTCTACAATTGTGCAAAGGTTGTTGTCAGGGGGACCTACGGCCGGGGAGCACCGATTTTTCAAACCCGGGAACCCCTTCTATAGACTCCCATGTTAAATGGTAATTTCTTTGGTGATTTTGGGGACCCGGTACCGGCTAGTCATAGGCCCCCTGGACCCAAAACCTGGCACACATGTAGCCCAATTTCTCCTCTACAAGTGTGCAAAGTTTTTTGTCTGGGGGACCCACAGCCGGGGAGCACCGATTTATCAAACCCGGGCTCCCCTTCCATAGACTCCCATGTTAAACGTCAGTCTAGTCATGGACACAGTGAAGCATGGGCACAGTGAGGCATGGGCACAGTGAGGCATGCACATGGACACAGTGAGGCAAAGTGAGGCACAGTGAGGCATGCAAATTGACACCCTAGGCTTATACTCGAGTCAATAAGTTTTCCCAGTTTTTTGTGGTAAAATTAGGTGCCTCGGCTTATATTCGGGTCGGCTTATACTCGAGTATATACGGTATTTGGTTTACTCATTTCGGCTCTTTACATGCACATCGGACAGCCACTGGATGTAACACCATTGCAGGCAAGGAAGGGGGACACCATGGTGGTGTACAAAGTGCTGAGGTGTCACTTTCCAGAAATTGCTGCAAATATCTGAAGATTTGGTGGCATTTTTGTTATTTTGGTGAAATGTTGGAGTCAACGGGGAAGGCAAAATAATGGATTTTACGACTCAATGAGCAAAATGCTCAACCCTACGTATCAGTGGTCCTTCCTATGGGTGGAGAAGGGGCGGGATTTGCACCACTATGTGTGGTGATGTGTATGATGACACTTCATATGTTCCTGATGGTTAGGAGAAGCCCAATATAGTGCAAATTAATTTATAAAAGTGTCCAGGATTCTTCATAATCCTGCTGCTCTTACAATAGAGATCCCCTTCCTATACTGCAGAACAAAAAACAAGTTGATACAATTGCCAGCATGCATCATGCTTTGAAAAGTAACATATACTTACGCGTTTCAGCCTAAAGGCCTAGTTACTCGTTACTACACACATGAGCCAATATGCAAAACAGGGATAATTTCAGACTGGTTAGGTGTGCGTGCACGTTTACATGGGCACGCTAATGCATGAGGGTACACTAATGCACAGACATACAGGTGTACAGGTGCATAGAAAAGCAAACTTAATTCCAATCTTAGTGCCGGATGGCCTATTAAAGGAACAGAGTTTAGTCAGGGAGTTGCTGGATGGTCTGCTTTTCTGTTGCTGACACAGTCTGCCCTTGGATTTGTCTCTGCTCTGCCTCCCTGCTATGAACCTCAACTAGTTCCTAAAGGAAGCTTTTCTCTGCCGATACCCAGCTTGATCTTGACTAGTTGCCCATGAAAACTTTCGCTGCCAATTCCTGTGGTTTGACCTGACCATAGCTTGTCTGTTGATTCCTGGTTTGACCTCAGCTAGTTCTGGATGATGACCTGTCTCTGACATTGGCTAGTTCTTGACCACGGCTTGTCTCTACTGATTCCTGATTTGACCTCGGCTAGTTCTTGACCATGGCTTGTCTCTACTGATTCCTGATTTGACCTCGGCTAGTTCTTGACCATGGCTTGTCTCTACTGTTTCCTGGTTTGAGCTCGGCTAATTCTTGACCATGGCTTGTGTCTACTGATTCCTGGTTTGACCTCGGATAGTTCTTGATCATGGCTTGTCTCTACTGATTCCTGGTTTGACCTCGGCTAGTTCTTGACCATGGCTTGCCTCTACTGATTCCTGGTTTGAGCTCGGCTAGTTCTTGACCATGGCTTGTCTCTACTGATTCCTGATTTGACCTCGGCTAGTTCTTGACCATGGCTTGCCTCTACTGATTCCTGGTTTGAGCTCGGCTAGTTCTTGACCATGGCTTGTCTCTACCGTTTCCTGGTTTGAGCTCGGCTAATTCTTGACCATGGCTTGTGTCTACTGATTCCTGGTTTGACCTCGGATAGTTCTTGATCATGGCTTGTCTCTACTGAATCCTAGTTTGACCTCGGATAGTTCTTGACCATGGCTTGTCTCTACTGATTCCTGGTTTGACCTCGGCTAGTTCTTGATCATGGCTTGTCTCTACTGATTCCTGATTTGACCTCGGCTAGTTCTTGACCATGGCTTGTCTCTACTGATTCCTGGTTTGAGCGTGGCTAGTTCTTGACCATGGCTTGTCTCTACTGATTCCTGATTTGACCTCGGCTAGTTCTTGACCATGGCTTGTCTCTACTGATTCCTGATTTGACCTCGGCTAGTTCTTGACCATGGCTTGCCTCTACTGATTCCTGGTTTGAGCTCGGCTAGTTCTTGACCATGGCTTGTCTCTACTGTTTCCTGGTTTGAGCTCGGCTAATTCTTGACCATGGCTTGTCTCTACTGATTCCTGGTTTGACCTCGGCTAGTTCTTGACCATGGCTTGTCTCTACTGATTCCTGGTTTGACCTCAGCTAGTTCTTGACCATGGTTTGTCTCTATTGATTCCTGGTTTGACCTTAGCTAGTTCTTGACCATGGCTTGTCTCTACTGATTCCTGATTTGAGCTTGGCTAGTTCTTGACCATGGGTTGTCTCTACTGATTCCTGGTTTGACCTCGGATAGTTCTTGATCATGGCTTGACTCTACTGATTCCTGGTTTGGCCTCGGCTAGTTCCTGACCATGGCTTGTCTCTACTGATTCCTGGTTTGACCTCAGCTAGTTCTTGACCATGGCCTGTCTCTAATGATTCCTGGTCTGACATTAGCTAGTTCTTGACCATGGCTTGTCTCTACCGATTCCTGGTTTAAGCTCGGCTAGTTCTTGACCATGGCTTGTCTCTACTGATTCCTGGTTTTACCTCGGCTAGTTCTTGACCATGGCTTGTCTCTACTGATTCCTGGTTTGACCTCTGCTAATTCTTGACCATGGCTTGTCTCTACTGATTCCTGGTTTGACTTCAGCTAGTTCTTGACCATGGCTTGTCTTTACTGATTCCTGGTTTGACCTCAGCTAGTTCCTGACCATGTCCGGTCTCTACTGCTTCCTGGTTTGACCTCAGCTAGTTCCTGATGACAATTTGTCTTTGCTGATTCCTGGTTTGACCTTGGGTAGCTCCTGAATAAGACTTACCACTACTGACCTTCTGGTGTGGAGCATCCTGACCACGATTCTGCCTTCCACCCTGTCTGCTATTTTCCCTCCCAGTTACTTTCCTGTTTCA
Organism: Rana muscosa; assembly: GCA_029206835.1. Lineage (NCBI taxonomy): Eukaryota > Metazoa > Chordata > Amphibia > Anura > Ranidae > Rana > Rana muscosa. Next base: position 398,671,600 of record CM055125.1, on the reverse strand, counting down.
GACCACCATCCAGCCTGTCATGGGTTCTGGAGTTCCTGCCAGTTGCTGTTGTAGTTTGCTTTCTCGATGATACCTGGTCTATCTGCAATCTGTGTGAGCACCTCTCTGCCAAGACGTCTACCAGAAGTGAGCACCCGTGGACTGAACTTCTGGCAACCGTGCCTCTCTGTGCCCTTTCATTCCTTGTTACCATTGCAGGGTTGTTTGGACCAGAGGTGTAAGGGAAGCCCTTTTGTCACTTTGGCCTGTGCCCCCAGTACGTAATAACACCTATGTGGCCCTAGACTGAAATTTTCTTTCATCTCCAAAAGTCTCCAGTGGACATCAACCCATGAGACATTTTCCATTAAATAGATTGCTACAAAGATGTGATGACGTTGCTCTGGTCCTCCAAGGCCATAGTGTCCATCAAAGTGGATGTACTCTAAGTGAGACCTCCCATCCCCGTTATGAATTTTGGATTTCACGTTCAGAATCTCCTGGGTTTATCTTTAGGGAATTGGTCTGAGCGGCCAATCGCTAGGCCCAAATGCCGTCACATGGAGAGGGGAAAGATCTTTAACCCTGTGTAAGCGCCAATATGGAGGATCATTCAGGTTTTCCTAAATGATCAAACTGTCAAGTTCTCTTTACCTATATCTACCTATTGCTGCTGGATATCTAATAAGTTTCCATAAGAACGAGCAGATCTACAAGACTTGAAAAATTCTGTATCCTAGCAGGATGTACGGCGTCCATAGACCCCGTACCTCGCTCACTCCCGGATGCCGTACACTCAGCAGACGCAGCGCGAGGCCGATCACAGAAGCCGGCGGTCGATATTCAAAGTGGGCTGATAGACTTTAATCGATCGATGAAGGAGGAGAAGTGAGAAGACGACTGCTGAGAGGATCAAACCTGTTTCTATGTGATCACAGCAAGACGCCTTCTTCCAGGAAAGACGTTCGTGATTCTGGCGTCTGACTTTTCCCATGACTACTTACCTCCCGCAGGACCGCCCTTCAGATTATTCGACAAAAAAACAAAGTTATAAGGTCATACCTCCCGACCTCCTGAGAATGTTTTATGTAATGATAGAGGAATGGAGCTAAGAGCAATAAGAAATAAAAATACTATATTTATGGCAGGGGTAGGTAAGCTTTTAAACTTGTGCCAAAAAATGCTTTCAAAGAAATTGAGCGCCGATTTTATAACAAAAAAATTTCAACTTTACATTCTCAATCACAAAAAGGATTTTTTATAAAGTAAATGCTGAAAACTACATGAGTAATAGTGACTAATTACCACCCTGCACCTCCAGTCCTCAGATCACTGTGCCGCCTGCTCATCTGCCCCACCACTGTACCCCCCGCTCATCTGCCCCACCACTGTATCCCCCTGCTCATCTGCCCCACCACTGTACCCCCCGCTCATCTGTCTCACCACTGTACCCCCCGCTCATCTGCCCCAACACTGTATCCCCCTGCTCTTCTGCCCCACCACTGTACCCCCCTGCTCTTCTGTCCCACCACTGTACCTCCCGCTCATCTGTCCCACCTCTGTACCTCCTGCACATCTGCCGCCCCACCACTGTACCCCCCTGTTCTTCTGTCCCACCACTGTACCTCCCGCTCATCTGCCCCAACACTGTATCCCCCTGCTCTTCTGTCCCACCACTGTACTCCCCGCTCATCTGCCCCACCACTGTACCTCCCTGCTCTTCTGTCCCACCACTGTACCTCCCGCTCATCTGCCCCACCACTGTACCTCCCGCTCATCTGCCCCACCACTGTACCTCCCGCTCATCTGCCCCAACACTGTATCCCCCTGCTCTTCTGTCCCACCACTGTACCTCCCGCTCATCTGCCCCAACACTGTATCCCCCTGCTCTTCTGTCCCACCTCTGTACCCTCCGCACATCTGTCCCACCTCTGTACCTCCTGCACATCTGCCGCCCCACCACTGTACCCCCCTGTTCTTCTGTCCCACCACTGTACCTCCCGCTCATCGGCCCCACCACTGTACCCCCCGCTCATCGGCCCCACCACTGTACCCCCGCTCATCGGCCCCACCACTGTACCCCCTCCTCATCTGCCCCACCACTGTACTTCCCGCTCATCTGTCCCACCACTGTACCCCCCCTGCTCATCTGCCCCACCACTGTACCTCCCGCTCATCTGCCCCACCACTGTACCTCCTGCTCATCTGCCCCAACACTGTACCCCCCGCTCATCTGCCCCAACACTGTACCCCCTGCTCATCTGCCCCAACACTGTACTCCCCGCTCATCTGTCCCACCACTGTACCTCCTGCACATCTGCCGCCCCACCACTGTACCCCCCGCTCATCGGCCCCACCACTGTACCCCCCGCTCATCGGCCCCACCACTGTACCCCCCGCTCATCTGTCCCACCACTGTACCCCCCGCTCATCTGTCCCACCACTGTACTCCCCGCTCATCTGCCCCACCACTGTACCTCCTGCACATCTGCCGCCCCACCACTGTACCCCCCGCTCATTGGCCCCACCACTGTACCCCCACTCATCTGTCCCACCACTGTACCCCCCTGCTCATCTGCCCCACCACTGTACCTCCCGCTCATCTGCCCCACCACTGTACCCCCCGCTCATCTGTCCCACCACTGTACCCCCCTGCTCATCTGCCCCACCACTGTACCTCCCGCTCATCTGCCCCACCACTGTACCCCCCGCTCATCTGTCCCAACACTGTACCCCCCGCTCATCTGCCCCAACACTGTACCCCCTGCTCATCTGCCCCAACACTGTACTCCCCGCTCATCTGTCCCACCACTGTACCTCCTGCACATCTGCCGCCCCACCACTGTACCCCCCGCTCATCGGCCCCACCACTGTACCCCCCGCTCATCGGCCCCACCACTGTACCCCCCGCTCATCTGTCCCACCACTGTACCCCCCGCTCATCTGTCCCACCACTGTACTCCCCGCTCATCTGCCCCACCACTGTACCTCCTGCACATCTGCCGCCCCACCACTGTACCCCCCGCTCATTGGCCCCACCACTGTACCCCCACTCATCTGTCCCACCACTGTACCCCCCTGCTCATCTGCCCCACCACTGTACCTCCCGCTCATCTGCCCCACCACTGTACCTCCCGCTCATCTGTCCCACCACTGTACCCCCCGCTCATCTGTCCCACCACTGTACCCCCCGCTCATCTGTCCCACCACTGTACCCCCCTGCTCATCTGTCCCACCACTGTACCCCCCCGCTCATCTGTCCCACCTCTGTACCCCCTGCACATCTGCTCCACCACTGTACCCCCCCGCTCATCTGTCCCACCACTGTACCCCCCGCTCATCTGCCCCACCACTCTAACCCCCTCCTCATCTGGCCCACCACTGAAACCCCCTTCTCATCTACCCCACCACTGTACCTACTGCACACCTGTCTCACCTCTGTACCCCCTCCTCTTCTATCCCACTGCTGTACCCCCCCTTTTCATCTTGCCCAGCACTGAACAGCAAGATGTGTCATCAGTACTACCAATACCCAGCAGTGCCACCTATCAGTACCCATCAGTGCTGCATAATACTGCCTCCTCCTCAGTGCTCATCGGTGAAGGAGAAAAATTACTTATTTACATAATTGTATAACAGAAACTAAGAAAAACTACTTTTTTTGTCAACATTTTCTGTGATTTTTAGCAAAACATAAACCCCCCAGTGGTGATTAAAGAGGTTGTAAAGCACACTTTTCACATATTTATTTGTATCATTTATCATTTTCCTTCCACTTCACAATTATGTGACACTTTGTGTTGGTCCATCACATAAAATCCCAATAAAATACATTTACGTTTTTGGTTGTAACATGACAAGATGTGGGAAATTTCAAGGGGTATGAATACTTTTTCCAGGCAGTGTAGAGCTTCCAGTTGACTCCAATACAATCCAGCGCCCATCGCTACCTGAAGAATTATCAAGCAACAGAAGGTCATGGCTGGGCGTTCTGGGAGTTGTAGTCCACCCATCAGGACCATGCTTCCGGAACCAACTGATATAAATATCCGTCCTCTTTATTTAGGATGACAAAACTGGTGCCAGGTGCACGCGGCTCTCCGACAATCACGCGCCGGGTGTCTGCGGGACCCCCGAGGATCTTTTTGAAGAAAGAAGACTTTAATATTATTATTAATCAAAGGAACGTAAAGCACATTTACATCCCGAGGGAAGAGAGAGCGAGAGGAGTGAGTTACTTTTCATCCATCGGAGCTGCTGGAACACCACCTTGGATTTCAGGGGGAAATGATATCTAGTTAAGTGTTGGAACTGATTGTTCTATTAAAGAGAATCCGTCATGACAGAACGCCCATCTAATGCCCATAAAAGGCGACTTCCCCCGGCTCCTGCTCAGCTTCACTGCCCCAGAATGCACCCTTGGTATCAAGGAGTAGCTGCTTCCATCCAGGGCCGCCCTCTGGAATTTTGGGGCCCCTTATACAGCTTCAGGCAGGCCCCCCCTGGAGCAGAGGAGAACCGGGGGGGGGGGGTGCTGCCGCCCGCAAATTGGGAAGCAGGGGGTTGCTGCCGCCGCAAATTGGGAAGCAGGGGGTTGCTGCCGCCGCAAATTGGGAAGCGGGGGGTTGCTGCCGCCGCAAATTGGGAAGCAGGGGGTTGCTGCCGCCGCAAATTCGGGGGGGGGGGGGGGCTTTGGGTGCCGACGAACAAAACAAAAGAACTAAAAAAAAAAAAGGGGAGGTTGCCATCCGGGGCCCTGGGGACCTCTGTGCCCCTTACAAAGAAAAAAAAAAAAAAAGGGGAGGTTGCCATCTGCCCTGGTGGCAACCTCCCTTTTTTTTTTTTATAAAAATGTTTTTTATTATTTTTTTTAAAAAAATAAAAAAAATTAAAATTTAATAAATGATAAAAAAAAAAAATGGGGGATTGACATCCGGGGCCCTGGGGACCTCTGGGCTTCTTATAAAAAAGAAAAAAAAAAAAAAAAAAAAAAAAAGGGACCTCTAATAATAAATAATTAATAAAAAAACAATGATACAAAAAAATGGGGGGGGATTGACATCCGGGGCCCTGGGGACCTCTGGGCTTCTTATAAAAAAGAAAAAAAAAAGAAAGAAAAAAAAAAAAAGGACCTCTAATAATAAATAAATAATAAAAAACAATGATAAAAAAAATGGGGGGATTGACATCCGGGGCTCTGAGGACCTCCGGGTCCCTTACAGGCGTACTGCCTGTACCCCCCTGATGGCAGCCCTGCTTCCATCTAAAGCTTCTCACACATATATTTTGCATATATGCACTCTGGGTATAGTGAACCAGTATGGGGGGGATTTTGGCATGACCTGACCTCATAGGGTGTGCGCACCTCAAAGCCCCAACACACGCATGTGTAACATAGTTACCAGCCTCCTCCCCGCTCTCCATCCTGAAACAATGGGGGGGGGGGAGTATTCTCCTCCTGTGGAAACTTAATGTCAGTGAGAGGGAGAGGAGGAGAAGCCTACTTTCAGCTGCTGCAGGAGGAAAGTACGGATCGGTTCTACTAAATTCCACCCCTGCCGCCTCTCCTGTCCAGGTTCTGGGGGTCGGCAAGGAAGGATCGCCATTTACCTGTCACCTGCCCTCGATCGGCGAGTAGATTGTGATTTACAGGTTGCCAACCCCAGGATTAGGGTGGCACGCCCCTTGCGCACGCCTCTGCCTGACCTCCAATGTAGAGTGCGGGCTCCCATCCCAACAATCGGGAGCCCATCCAATAAGAAATGACTCCACACTCCCTTACCGGGGGGCAGTGACATGATTGAGGGGGGCGGGGGGTTCCACCTACATGGGACCTCACTGGGTCCTCCTGACATTACTGCAGAGTGTCCTGTCTACATACACTCACCGGTCACTTTATTAGGTACACCTCTTCAATTGCTCGAAAACACAAATTGCTAATCAGCCAATCACATGGCAGGAACTCAATGCATTGAGGCTTCTAGACGTGGTGAAGACGACTTGCTGAAGTTCAAACCCGAGCATCAGAATGGGGGAAGAAAGGGGATTGAAGCGACTTTGAACGTGGCGTGGTTGTTGGTGCCAGACGCGAGTATTTCTGGGATCAGGGGCACTGATAAGGGGGGGGGGGGACCACCGGTCCTCCTGTAGGGGGCCCGGACACACAGGGGGGCCCGGAGAGCAGGAGGATCGGTGGTAAATTTGCTGTCCCCTCAAAATAACTCAACGCACAGCCAATAATGTCTAAACTGCTGGCAACAAAAGTAAGTACACCCCTCAGTCACATTTGTGTAAATCTTTTCTTGTACCTTTTCATGTGATAACACTGAAGAAATGACACTTTGCTACAATGTAAAGTAGTGAGTGTACAGATTGTATAACGGTGTAAATTTCCTCTCCCCTCAAAATAACTCAACACACAGCCATTAATGTCTAAACCGCTGGCCACAAAAGAGAGGACACCCCTAAGTGAAAATGTCCAAATTGGGCCCAAAGTGTCAGTATTTTGTGTGGCCGCCATTATTTTCCAGCACTGCCTTAACCCTCTTGGGCATGGAGGTCACCAGAGCTTCACAGGTTGTCACTGGAGTCCTCTTCCCCTCCCCCATGACAACATCACGGAGCTGGTGGGTGTTGGAGACCTTGCGCTCCTCCACCTTCCGTTTGAGGATCCCCCACAGATGATCAATAGGGTTTAGGTCTGGAGACATGCTTGGCCAGTCCATCACCTTTACCCTCAGCTTCTTTAGCAAGGCAGTGGTGGTCTTGGAGGTGTGTTTGGGGTGGTTATCATGTTGGAATACTACCCTGCGGTCCAGTCTCTGAAGGGAGGGGATCATGCTCTGCTTCAGTAGGTCACAGTACATGTTGGCATTCATGGTTCCCTCAATGATCTGTAGCCCCCCAGTGCCGGCAGCACTCATGCAGCCCCAGACCATGACACTCCCCCCACCATGCCTGACTGTAGGGAAGACACGCTTCCCTTAGTCCTCCTCACCTGGTTGCCGCCACACAAGCCTGACACCATCTGACACCAAATAAGTTTATCTTGGTCTCATCAGACCACAGGACATGGTTCCAGTAATCCATGTCCTTAGTCTGCTTGTCTTCAGCAAACTGTTTGCGGCTCTTTCTTGTGCATCATCTTTAGAAGAGTCTTCCTTCTGGGACGACAGCCATGCAGACCAATTTGATGCAGTGTGCGGCGTATAGTCTGAGCACTGACAGGCTGACCCCTCCCCCACCCCTTCACCCTCTGCAGCAATGCTGGCAGCACTCATACGTCTATTTCCCAAAGACAACCTCTGGATATGACGCTGAGCACGTGACCTCAACTTCTTTGGTGGACCATGGCGAGGCCTGTTCTGAGGGGAACCTGTCCTGTTATACCGCTGGATGGTCTTGGCCACCGTGCTGCAGCTCAGTTTCAGGGTCTTGGCAATCTTCTTATAGCCCCGCCCATCTTTATGTAGAGCAACAATTCTTTTCTTCAGATCCTCAGAGAGTTCTTTGCCATGAGGTGCCATGTTGTACTTCCAGTGACCAGTATGAGAGAGTGAGAGCGATAACACCAAATTTATCACACCTGCTCCCCATTCACACCTGAGACCTTGTAACACTAACGAGTCACATGACACCGGAGAGGAGGGAAAATGGCTAATTGGGCCCAATTTGGACATTTTCACTTAGGGGTGTACTCACTTTTGTTGCCAGCGGTTTAGACATTAATGGCGGTGTGTTGAGATATTTTGAGGGGAGAGGAAATTTACACCGTTATACAAGCTGTACACTCCTCCCCCCGTGTACACTCCTCCCCCCGTGTACACTCCTCCCCCCCGTGTACACTCCTCCCCCCCGTGTACACTCCTCCCCCCTGTGTACACTCCTCCCCCCCTGTGTACACTCCTCCCCCCCCCGTGTACACTCACTACTTTACATTGTAGCAAAGTGTCATTTCTTCAGTGTTGTCACATGAATGGGACTGAGGGGTGTACTTACTTTTGTGAGCTACTGTATACAGTGAAACCTCGGATTGCGAGTAACGCGGTTAACGAGCGTTTCGCAATATGAGCGCTGTATTTTTTTAAATCGTGACTCGGTTTGCGAGTGTTGTCTCGCAAAACGATTCAGGCCAAAGCGGTTGCAGTACCGCGTTTGGCCTGAGGTTGGGGGGGGGGGGGCCGGAGCTGAGCAGAGCCGAACGGCGCCGTTCAAAAATGTACGGAAAGGCCCGAGGACAGCACAGCTAACCTCGGCAAATCTCGGAAACTAAGCCTTTCCGAGGTCAGCTGAAGTGTCCTCGGGCCTTTTCGGCCGTTTCCGAGGCTCTCCGGCGCCCCCCCCCACCTCTGGCCACATGCGGTATTACATCCTATTGAAGTCAATGCGGAACAAATTATTTTCGTTTCCATTGACTTCAATGGGGGAAACTCGCTTTGATATGTGAGCACTTTGGATTACGAGCTTTCTCCTGGAACGGATTATGCTCGTAATCCGAGGTTCTACTGTACTGTGATTCTGTACTTGCCAAATATGCTGCAGAAATCTCCCTCCGCTGAGTCTGGCGGCAACCATTTTAACTGTGGGCAGCTGAAGCTGCTGCCTGCTCACTTCCTGGATTTACACAGAGGCACACCTCCAGCTCTGCTGCTCTCATTGGCCCTCTTATGACTCATCCCCCCCTTCATGGCAAACTCTCACGAGAGTGAGAGAGAGCTGTGCATGATGTCATAAGCCTAGGCTAATGACCAGACAAGAAACAGGAAGTGGGCTGTATAGGGGATTTACTGGCAGAAAAAAAAAAAAAGTTACTGCCCAAAAGGTAAAACAACAACAAGGGCAGAAGATTTAATAGATGGAAAGATGAAAAAATGAAAAAATTACTGAAGTTACGGTTTTTAACTGAATGGATTGTTTTACAAGGTGAGGATTTACATATACTTTAAGATTGCCAAAGAACAAGGAAACCAACGCGTTTCGGGGGTTCTGAAACGCCAACGCGTTTCGGGGGGTTCTGAAATCCGCCTTCCTCAGGACCTCAGCGCCCGATGGAGCGATTATTATTAAATTAGCTGAGATTTTATTATTATTGTCCAGATATCGGACTGACAATATTGTCTACATGTAAAGAGAAAAAAATTTCTCACATTTACTTGAAAAATGTAAAAAAAAAAATATATATATTTTGTACTCCATATAAAAAAGATACATTCCCTTTAACTGAGACGTGTAAGCAGCCATTGGCTTGTATTGTCCTATCGATGGAAATCTGGTCTATACTTGTTAGTCACCTTCCTCAGATACCGCGGCGATGACGAAGGCGCGGCGCAGTCGCTTTGTATCTGGACGGCGAGTTTACTGTGTCCTGATTAAAAACTAAATTGTATTTTATTGTCATTTTTTTTTTCCCTCCATTATTTCAGAGACCAATCTCCGGCTGATTAACTGGCTCCCTTTCCAATCCTCTTAGTTATATATATTAAATGATTCATCTGCTCGGTGCTGTGTGGCTAAATATGAAATAATCAATAACCCATTTGCTGACGCCTAACGGCCGAGGATCCATCGCCTCCCCTCCCCCCCTCGTCATTTCATTGCCTTCCAAATCCATAAGCAGCTCTCTGCTGTCAAAGCAAAAGAAAAAAAAAAGTCCTATTCAAATAGAAACGACTCGAATCATTAAAGCTTCCATTCAGAAAGCCTTGGAGTAGATTGACCCCAGCGCCCGCACACAGCTGATGTTTGAGGGGCTTACGTGGCAGCTGGGGGGGGGGGGTGACGTCGCTATCAGCTGGTGTTTGGTGTCCCGAGGCATCGGCTTCAAATACGGAGGAAAGCGCAAGACCCTGAGGGCTGGACTTCCAGAACTGGAGGAAACTCCATACTTACATTTTCATCAGTATTATGAAAGAGATACATTTATATCAGCTTCAAAGGAGGGAGAAAATAACCTCCTACCTACCCCCTGAAAATCAAATCCTGGTGTCCTGAGGCATTGTCTTTCAAATATAGGAGGACAACACTAAGCTCCAGAGGAAAGACGAACTTCCAGAAGTGGAGGAAACTCCATACCTTCATTTTAATCAGTATTATGAGAGATACATTTGTATCAGCTTCAAAGGAAGGAAACAATAACCCCCTACCTACCCCCCTCACAATGTGATCAGATCCTGGTGTCCTGAAGCATTATCTTTGCAAATATGGGAGGACAACACTAAGCTCCAGAGGAAAGACAAGAACTTCCAGAATTCATGGAGGAAACTCCATACTTACATTTATATCAGGAGGGAGAAAATAACCCCCTACCTACCCCCTGAAAATCAAATCCTGGTGTCCTGAGGCATCATCTTTGCAAATATAGGAGGACAACACTAAGCTCCAGAGGAAAGACGAGAACTTTCAGAATTGGAGGAACTTCCATAGTTACATAATTATGAGTATTAAGAAAAAGATACACTTATATCAGCTTCAAAGGAAAGAAAAAATAGCCACCATTCTCAGATCCTCTTACTGATCCAGAGGAGGGCAAAAACCCACACAAAGTATGAGAAACTCCTACCTACCCCCTGACAATCTCATAAAATCCTGGTGTACCGAGGCATTGTCTTTGCAAATATAGGAGGACAACACTAAGCTCCAGAGGAAAGACGAACTTCCAGAATTATAGGAAACTCCATAATTACGAATATTAAGAAAGAGATACACTTATGTCAGCTTCAAAGGAAGGAAAAAATTCCCGCCATCGTCAGGATTCTCTCACTGATCCAGAGGAGGGCAAAAACCCATTCAGAGTTTAGGAACCTCCTACCTACCCCCTGACAATGTGATAAAAATCCTGGTGTCCTGAGGCATTGTCCTTGCAAATATGGGAGGACAACACTAATGCCGCGTACACACGGTTGGAATTTCCGACAAGAAAAGTTTGATGTGAGCCTTTCGTCGGAAATTCCGACCGTGTGTAGGCTCCAACCGAAATTTTTGCTGTCGGAATTTCCCCCAACAAAAGATTGAGAGCAGGTTCTCTATTCTTCCGACGGAAAAAAGTTCCTATCGGAAATTCCGCGCAAGATTCCTACGCATGCTCGGAAAAACAATTTGACGCATGCTTGGAAGCATTGAACTTAATTTTCTCGGCTCGTCGTAGTGTTATATGTCACCGCGTTCTTGACGGTCGAAAGATCAGAGAACTTGTGTGGCCGTGTGTATGCAAGCCAAGCTTGAGCGGAATTCCATCAGAAAAACCTGGAAATTCCGATCATGTGTGCGCAGCATAAGAGAGATGAGCGCAGAACTTCCAGAACTGGAGGAACATTCATACATAAATACTTACATACTTACATATTCATCAGTATTCATCAGTATTATGAAAGACATACATTTATATCAGCTTCAAAAGGAGGGAGAAAAAAACCTCCTACCTACCCCCTGACAATGTGATCAGATCCTGGTGTCCTGAGGCATCGTCTTCGCAAATATGGAGGACAGGACCAAGCTCCAGAGCAAAGGACGAACTTCCAGAACTGGAGGAAACTCCATAGTTTTATAGTTATGAGTATTATGAAAAAGATACATTTAAAAGGAAAGAAAACAAACCCACCATCCTCAGATCTTCTCACTGATCCAGAGGAGAGCAAATAACCCACAAAGTTTAGGAACCTCCTACTTACCCCCAGACAATTCCTACTTACCCCCAGACAATTCCTACTTACCCCCGGACAATTCCTACTTACCCCCAGACAATCTCATAAAATCCTGGTGTCCTGAGGCATTGTCTTTGCATATATAGGAGGACAACACTAAGCTCCAGAGGAGAGATGAGCGCAGAACTTCCGGAACGTTCATATTTACAGTACATGGTTACAAGTAATATCAAAAGATACATCGGTAAATATTAAAGTATGAGAACATCTTTCCTACCCCCAACAATCTGAAGGTCACCGATAGTGATGAGCCGAACACCCCCGGGTTCGGTTCGCACCAGAACCCGCGAACGGACCGAAAGTTCGTACGAACAATAGAACCCTATTAAATACAATGGATGCGAACGTTCGAATTCTAAAGTGCTAATTATAACAACTATTATGCATGTTATTGTCCTAAAAAGGGTTTGGGAACCCGGGTTCTGCACCAGGGGACATGTATCAATGCAAAAAGAAGTTTTAAAAACGGACGTTTTCCGGGAGCAGTCATTTTAATGATGCATAAAGTGAAAAAAAAAAGTCAAATATTCCTTTAAATATCGTACCTGGGGGGTGTGTAAAGTATGCCTGTGAAGTGCCACGTGTTTCCCGTGTTTAGAACTGTCCCTGCACAAAATAACATTTCTAAAGGAAAAAAAGCCATTTAAAACTGCTTGCGGCTTTAATGTAATGTCTGGTCCCGGTAATATGGATGAAAATCTTTAAGAAAAATCGCATAGCTACCCCATGACCCCCCCCCCCTACCCCAGCCCATTACCAGCCCCTTTGGGTCTTGTATGGATATTAAGGGGAACCCCGCACATAAAATAAAAAAGGCCCTATATACTCTGAACAGCCGTATACAGGCGGTGCATACAAGACAGGGACTGTAGGTTTGTTCTTATGTAGAATGTGTTTGTAATTTTGAACAGGTACATTGTTGAAGTGTAGCTCCAGCCCAAAAATCTATTTTTAAACTTTTTGGAAAACATAGGTAAGGGTTATCACCCCTGTAACATTTGTTTTGCTGTCTGTGCCCCTGTTCGGAACATTTCACCTCACTTTCCGTCCCAATGACAACTGTTTTTGAAATGTGGTGTTTTTATTGAAACAAGGATTGCTGATAAAGCATCAGTACAGAGGAGACACCTTTCTCCCATATTTATTCTTACAGGAGAGAATTTTCCTTCCTAGGGGTAGATTTCCTCTCACTTCCTGTTGTCTTCTTGCGTTTGCAAGTAGGAGTCGTTTGTAAGTTGGATGTTTGAAAGTAGGGGCCTGCCGTATATACTCTGCAGAAATAGGCCCCTTAGTTGTTGGTGTTGGCACAACACTGTAAGCACTCACAGTTACTCTTGGTTGGTGCTGGAACGCCCTGCTGTCAACTATTATATCAGGAATTTTAATTACATATAATTGTTGAACAGTGGTAGTAAAAATTGGGGCTTTGATGGTGGTGCTGGTGCCACAACACTGTAAGCCCTGACAGTTACTCTTGGTGGGTGCAGCAATGGGCCCTGCTGTGAATTATTAGATCAAGAATTGTAATTGCATGCCCCTGTTGAACAGGGGCTGAAAAATTGGGCCTTAGGCACTGGTGGCACAACACTACAACCCCTCACAGATACTGTACTTGGAGCACAGCAATGAGCCCTATGGCAAATTATTGCTAAAAAAATTGTAATTACACGCCCCTGTAAAACAGGGGCTGAAAAATTGGGCCTTAGCCACTGGTGGCGGCACCCATAAACCAAAATGATCTTCCAAGCTATCATCATCAATCGTATCATTGAGGACTCGGAGGAGGAGGATAGCCAGTCAACATAACAGCACAGGCACTCAGCATCAGCATCAGTCTTGAAGGGATGTGACATGTTAAAATCAATTAGTCTGTTATATCAGCATCAGGTGTGTGGTAGCTGGTGGTGATCCAAGACTGGTTCATCTTGATGAAAGTCAGTCGATCAACCGAGTCGGTGGACAGGCGCACCCTGTGATCCGTGACAAATCCTCCAGCAGCACTGAATGTGCGTTCCGAAAGAACGCTGGATGCAGGACAGGCCAGTAGCTCAATTGCATACTGTGCAAGCTCTGGCCAGTGATCCATCCTCAAGACCCAGTAAGCCAGAGGATTTTCGGTGGGGAAGGTGTCCAAGTCTGACCTTGCCCCTAGATATTCCTGCACCATGTTTATCAGACGCTGGCGATGGTTGCTGGAACCGATCATACTTTGGGGCTGCGGACTAAAGAATTGTCTGAACGCATCGGTCAGACGGCCACCTTCCCCACCGCTCCTTCTTTGACTGGCCGAAGCCTCAGCAACTCGTTGTCCAGGACCAGGAGTTTGTAACCTCCCAGTCTCTGGGAACGCGTTGCACAGACCTTTCTGCAAGGCCTCCCGGAGTTGTCTCATCCTCTGCTCCCTCTGCGAAGGTAACATAAGGTCCGCAACCTTACCCTTGTACCGTGGATCAAGGAGAGTGGCCAGCCAGTAATGGTCCCTCTCCTTGATCCGAAGAATACGAGGATCCTTCCGCAGACTTTGCAGGATCAGGGAGGCCATGCAGCGTAGGTTTGCTGAAGCATTCGCTCCGGAGTCCTCTGGGTCACTAAGGACGACATGATCCGCAGCCACCTCCTCCCAGCCACGTACAAGTCCACTGGTTTCTTGGGACTGTAAATCATCCCTAAAAGACTGCTGCTGATGATGCTGAGTGCCAGCCTCCACCTCCATGCTGACACAATCCTCCTCCTCCTCCTCCTCCTCTTCCTGTGCGATGGGTGGGACAGAAGGAACACTGTCTGGGTAAAGGGGGCCTTGAGAGGCAAGGAAGTCCTCCTCTTCCTGCCTCTGTTCTGCCTCAAGTGCCCTGTCCATTATTCCACGCAGCGTGTGCTCCAACAGGTGGACAAGAGGTACAGTGTCACTGATGCATGCACTGTCACTGCTCACCATCCTCGTGGCCTCCTCAAATGGTGCCAGGACAGTGCATGCATCCCTGATCATGCCCCACTGGCGTGGAGAAAAAAAAACAAGCTCCCCTGACCCTGTCCTGGTGCCGTAGTCACACAGGTACTCATTGATGGCCCTCTGCTGCGTGTGCAGCCGCTGCAGCATGGCCAACGTTGAGTTCCACCTGGTGGGCATGTCACATATAAGGCGGTTCTTGGGCAGGTTCAACTCCTTTTGCAGCTCAGCCAGGCGAGCACTGGCATTATAAGATCTGCGGAAATGCACACAGACTTTCCTGGCCTGCCTCAGGACATCCTGTAAGCCCGGGTACCTGCCCAAGAACCGCTGCACCACCAGGTTAAGGACGTGAGCCACACAGGGCACATGGGTCAGTTGTCCCTGTCGGAGGGCGGAGAGGAGGTTGGTGCCATTGTCGCAAACCACCATTCCTGGCTTAAGCTGGCGTGGCGTCAACCACCTCTCGGCCTGGCCCTGCAGAGCAGACAGGACCTCTGCCCCAGTGTGGCTTCTGTCCCCCAAACACACCAGCGCAAGCACGGCATGGCATCTTTTTGCCTGCGTACTTGCGTAGCCCCTTGAACGGCTACGGAGCACTGCTGGTTCAGAGGACAAAGCACAGGAAGAGGCCATGGAGGAAGAAGAAGAGGAGGGGGTGGAGGAGAGAGGTGTGTCACAACCAGTAGTAGTATTTTGGAGGCGTGGCGGTGGAACAACCTCCAACACTACTGCACCTTGTCCTGCATCCTTCCCAGCTGCCAAAAGAGTGACCCAATGGGCCGTGAAAGAAAGGTAACGTCCCTGTCCATGCCTGCTGGACCATGAGTCAGCGGTAATATGCACCTTACCGCTGACCGCCCTGTCCAGCGAGGCCAAGACATTGCCTTCCACATGCCGGTAGAGAGCCGGAATAGCCTTCCGTGAGAAAAAGTGGCGTTTGGGAACCTGCCACTGAGGAACCGCACATTGCACAAACTCACGGAAGGGGGCCGAGTCTACCAACTGAAAAGGCAGCAGTTGAAGCGCTAGCAATTTAGCCAAGCTAGCATTCAACCGCTGGGCATGTGGATGGCTGGGAGTGAACTTCTTTCGACGGTCCAGCAGCTGGGGCAGGGAAATTTGCCTGCTAGAATCGGACGTCGGTGTACTGCTAGCAGAGTGGCCGCAAGTACTTGGCTGTGACACACCTAATTCTACACCTTCATTCCTCTCAGTGCATGTTTCAGAGAGGACTGAAGTTATAGTGGGGTTGGAGATCCCAGCTGATGCGGTGCAAGGAGAGGTCCGCTTTGTTCTTTGGTGTGGGTCTTTGAGGTAGGCTTGCCAACGAGCTGCATGGCAGGTCAACATATGTCTGGTCAGGAATGTGGTACCCAAGCGGCTGATGTTTTGGCCACGCGATATACGCTTGAGACATATGTTGCAAACAGCAGCTGTGCGATCTGATGCACTAGCCTCAAAAAAGGCCCACACCAAGGAACTTTTTGAATGACGGGCAGAGGCAGCGCCCTGCACAGGCGGAGCTCTGCGGTGTGATTCCGTCGGTGTACTGCCCTTACGCTGGCCACCAAAGGGCATCCTGCCTCGTTGGAGATGTGCCTCCTCCTCATCCTCCTCCTCCTCCTCTCTCCTATTAGGCACCCACGTGGAGTCAGTGACCTCATCATCCCCTCCCTCCTCATCACTGGAGCCAATCTGGCAGTATGCTGCAGCTGCTGGAACATGACTGCCAGATTGGTGTCCTTCTTGAGCATCCCCTCTGTCTGCTCTCACCCTACTGCCTTCCTGTAGCTGGGTTTCATCATCAGACCCTTCGAAACGCTGGGCATCCTCCTGGAGCATGTACCCAACACTGTGCTCAAACAGTTCGGGGGACTCCTCAGGAGGAGGACATGGTGGGTCTAGGGAAGGAGTGACTGATGATGAGTCTGACATTGATACCAGGGAAGAGGACGCTTTGGCAGCTGCTTTGCCAGTACCCTGAGCCTGGGTGAGAGAGGATGAGGAGGAGGAGGAGGGCTTGGTCATCCACTCTACCAAGTCTTCGGCATGATGTGGCTCAACATGTCCAGCTGCCGAAAAGAAGGACAAGTGTGTCCCATGGCCATGTGCTGATGACAATGCACCGTGTCCACGACCAGCACTGTTGCCCCCAGACACAGAGCCTGCTTGCCCTCTTTTATTGCCTCCTGACTGTCTGCCTCTCCTTGTTTGCCTTCCAGACATTCTAATAGATGGCCTGCAGGGAGATGGGAAAAAAGCAATAAGGGCTACCTTCAGGTGTCCTTCTCTGTCCCTTTACTTAAGGATTTCTAAATATGGTTGAGGATGATTGCTTTGCACAGAATAGCACAACGACAATTTCCCTGACTGTCCAAAAAACAAGGATTTCAAAGATGGTTGATGAGGAATGCTTTAGCACAGTATAGCACAAGGAGAATTTCCCTCACTGTCCTTCCCTGTCCCTAGAAACAAGGACTTGCACAGTGAAAGAAACTGACACTCTCCCTACCTAGAGTTTTCTGTCCCTAGAAAAAATGTTTTTTTAAAGCACACTATAGCACAAGGAGAATTCCCCTCACTGTCCTTCCCTGTCCCTAGAAAAAATGTTTTTTTAAAGCACACTATAGCACAAGGAGAATTCCCCTCACTTTCCTTCTTTGTCCCTAGAAACAAGGATTAGCACAGTAAAACACACTGACACTCTCCCTACCTATCCTTCTCTTTCCCTAAACTAAAGGAATCCAGGTTAAGCAAGAAAAAATAAATGTCACTGTCCCTGCCTATGCTGCTCTATCCCTGCTCCGGAACACACTACACTAGGCCGCCGTGCTGGCGGCCTTTTATAGTGTGGGGCGTGTACTAAACACCCTCAGCAATAATTGGCCACAGGCATCCTGCCTGTGGCCAATCATTGCTCTCCTCGCTGCCGGCGCTGTGATTGGCCAAGCATGCGGGGTCACAGTGCATGCTTGGCCAATCACAGCGCCTGGATGACACTGCGATGGCGTAGTGCATTGTGGGCCGTTCGCGTCACTCGAATTTGGCGCGAACGGCCCAAATCGTTCGATCTTCGTCGAACGATCGAACAGCCGATGTTCGAGTCGAACGTATGTTCGACTCGAACACGAAGCTCATCCCTAGTCACAGCCAAGATAACAAAGGAGGGGCTACCGGACAACTCTGTGAATGTCCTTGAGTGGCCCGGCCAGAGCCTGGACTTCAACCCGATTGAACATCTCTGGAGAGATCTGAAAATGGCTGTGCACCGACCCCCCCCCCCCCCCTTCCAACCTGATGGAGTTTGAGAGGTCCTACAAAGAAGAATGGGAGAAACTGCCCAAAAATAGGAGTGCCGAGCTTGTAGCATCACACTCAGAGACTTGAGACTGTAATTGGTGCCAAAGGAGCTTCACCAAAGTATTGAGCAAAGGCTGTGATACTTATGTACGTGGGAGGAGCCTGTGATACTCATGTACGTGGGAGGAGCCTGTGATACTCATGTACGTGGGAGGAGCCTGTGATACTCATGTACGTGGGAGGAGCCTGTGATACTCATGTACGTGGGAGGAGCCTGTGATACTCATGTACGTGGGAGGAGCCTGTGATACTCATGTACGTGGGAGGAGCCTGTGATACTCATGTACGTGGGAGGAGCCTGTGATACTCATGTACGTGGGAGGAGCCTGTGATACTCATGTACGTGGGGGGAGCCTGTGATACTCATGTACGTGGGGGGAGCCTGTGATACTCATGTACATGGGGAGGAGCCTGTGATACTCATGTACATGGGGAGGAGCCTGTGATACTCATGTACATGGGGGGAGCCTGTGATACTCATGTACATGGGGGGAGCTTGTGATACTCATGTACATGGGAGGAGCTTGTGATACTCATGTACATGGGAGGAGCTTGTGATACTCATGACATGGGAGGAGCCTGTGATACTTATGGACATGGGAGGAGCCTGTGATACTCATGTGCATGGGAGGAGCCTGTGATACTCATGTGCATGGGAGGAGCCTGTGATACTCATGTGCATGGGAGGAGCCTGTGATACTCATGTGCATGGGAGGAGCCTGTGATACTCATGTGCATGGGAGGAGCCTGTGATACTCATGTGCATGGGAGGAGCCTGTGATACTCATGTGCATGGGAGGAGCCTGTGATACTTATGTACTTTTAAATAAATTTGCAAAGATTTCAAACAAACTTCTCTCACGTTGTCATTATGGGGGATTCTTTGTAGAATTTTGAGGAAAATAATGAATTTAATCCGTTTTGGAATAAGGCTGTAACATAACAACATGTGGAAAAAGTGAAGCGCTGTGAATACTTTCCGGACGCTCTGTATAATGCCACATTTTTGTGTGTCCACTGCTGGTGGAATAGTGTAAACTTCCTGTGGGGTCTTCTGTGGGTGGAATTGGACCCCTCTCTAAGGGCAGTATTGCACCCCTTTCTGTGGGGTCTTCTGTGGGTGGAATTGGACCCCTCTCTAAGGGCGGTATTGCACCCCTTTCTGTGGGGTCTTCTGTGGGTGGAATTGGACCCCTCTCTAAGGGCAGTATTGCACCCCTTTCTGTGGGGTCTTCTGTGGGTGGATATAGACCCCTCTCTAAGGGCAGTATTGTACCCCTTTCTGTGGGGTCTTCTGTGGGTGGAATTGGACCCCTCTCTAAGGGCGGTATTGTACCCCTTTCTGTGGGGTCTTCTGTGGGTGGATATAGACCCCTCTCTAAGGGCAGTATTGTACCCCTTTCTGTGGGGTCTTCTGTGGGTGGAATTGGACCCCTCTCTAAGGGCGGTATTGTACCCCTTTCTGTGGGGTCTTCTGTGGGTGGATATAGACCCCTCTCTAAGGGCAGTATTGTACCCCTTTCTGTGGGGTCTTCTGTGGGTGGAATTGGACCCCTCTCTAAGAGCAGTATTGCACCCCTTTCTGTGGGGTCTTCTGTGGGTGGAATTGGACCCCTCTCTAAGGGCAGTATTGTACCCCTTTCTGTGGGGTCTTCTGTGGGTGGATATAGACCCCTCTCTAAGGGCAGTATTGTACCCCTTTCTGTGGGGTCTTCTGTGGGTGGAATTGGACCCCTCTCTAAGGGCAGTATTGCACCTCTTTCTGTGGGGTCTTCTGTGGGTGGAATTGGACTCCTCTCTAAGGGCAGTATTGCACCCCTTCCTGTGGGGTCTTCTGTGGGTGGAATTGGACCCCTCTCTAAGGGCAGTATTGCACCCCTTTCTGTGGGGTCTTCTGTGGGTGGAATTGGACCCCTCTCTAAGGGCAGTATTGTACCCCTTTCTGTGGGGTCTTCTGTGGGTGGAATTGGACCCCTCTCTAAGAGCAGTATTGCACCCCTTTCTGTGGGGTCTTCTGTGGGTGGAATTGGACCCCTCTCTAAGGGCAGTATTGTACCCCTTTCTGTGGGGTCTTCTGTGGGTGGAATTGGACCCCTCTCTAAGGGCGGTATTGTACCCCTTTCTGTGGGGTCTTCTGTGGGTGGAATTGGACCCCTCTCTAAGGGCAGTATTGCACCCCTTCCTGTGGGGTCTTCTGTGGGTGGAATTGGACCCCTCTCTAAGGGCAGTATTGTACCCCTTTCTGTGGGGTCTTCTGTGGGTGGAATTGGACCCCTCTCTAAGGGCAGTATTGCACCCCTTTCTGTGGGGTCTTCTGTGGGTGGAATTGGACCCCTCTCTAAGGGCAGTATTGTACCCCTTTCTGTGGGGTCTTCTGTGGGTGGAATTGGACCCCTCTCTAAGGGCAGTATTGTACCCCTTTCTGTGGGGTCTTCTGTGGGTGGAATTGGACCCCTCTCTAAGGGCGGTATTGTACCCCTTTCTGTGGGGTCTTCTGTGGGTGGAATTGGACCCCTCTCTAAGGGCGGTATTGTACCCCTTTCTGTGGGGTCTTCTGTGGGTGGAATTGGACCCCTCTCTAAGGGCAGTATTGCACCCCTTCCTGTGGGGTCTTCTGTGGGTGGAATTGGACCCTTCTCTAAGGGCGGTATTGTACCCCTTTCTGTGGGGTCTTCTGTGGGTGGAATTGGACCCCTCTCTAAGGGCGGTATTGCACCCCTTCCTGTGGGGTCTTCTGTGGGTGGAATTGGACCCCTCTCTAAGGGCAGTATTGTACCCCTTACTCTGGGGTCTTCTGTGGGTGGAATTGGACCCCTCTCTAAGGGCAGTATTGCACCCCTTCCTGTGGGGTCTTCTGTGGGTGGAATTGGACCCCTCTCTAAGGGCAGTATTGCACCCCTTTCTGTGGGGTCTTCTGTGGGTGGAATTGGACCCCTCTCTAAGGGCAGTATTGCACCTCTTTCTGTGGGGTCTTCTGTGGGTGGAATTGGACCCCTCTCTAAGGGCAGTATTGCACCCCTTTCTGTGGGGTCTTCTGTGGGTGGAATTGGACCCCTCTCTAAGGGCAGTATTGCACCCCTTTCTGTGGGGTCTACTGTGGGTGGAATTGGACCCCTCTCTAAGGGCAGTATTGCACCTCTTTCTGTGGGGTCTTCTGTGGGTGGAATTGGACCCCTCTCTAAGGGCGGTATTGCACCCCTTCCTGTGGGGTCTTCTGTGGGTGGAATTGGACCCCTCTCTAAGGGCAGTATTGCACCCCTTTCTGTGGGGTCTTCTGTGGGTGGAATTGGACCCCTCTCTAAGGGCAGTATTGCACCCCTTTCTGTGGGGTCTTCTGTGGGTGGAATTGGACCCCTCTCTAAGGGCAGTATTGCACCTCTTTCTGTGGGGTCTTCTGTGGGTGGAATTGGACCCCTCTCTAAGGGCAGTATTGCACCCCTTTCTGTGGGGTCTTCTGTGGGTGGAATTGGACCCCTCTCTAAGGGCAGTATTGCACCCCTTTCTGTGGGGTCTTCTGTGGGTGGAATTGGACCCCTCTCTAAGGGCAGTATTGCACCTCTTTCTGTGGGGTCTTCTGTGGGTGGAATTGGACCCCTCTCTAAGGGCAGTATTGCACCCCTTTCTGTGGGGTCTTCTGTGGGTGGAATTGGACCCCTCTCTAAGGGCAGTATTGCACCCCTTTCTGTGGGGTCTTCTGTGGGTGGAATTGGACCCCTCTCTAAGGGCAGTATTGCACCTCTTTCTGTGGGGTCTTCTGTGGGTGGAATTGGACCCCTCTCTAAGGGCAGTATTGCACCCCTTTCTGTGGGGTCTTCTGTGGGTGGAATTGGACCCCTCTCTAAGGGCAGTATTGCACCCCTTTCTGTGGGGTCTTCTGTGGGTGGAATTGGACCCCTCTCTAAGGGCAGTATTGTACCCCTTTCTGTGGGGTCTTCTGTGGGTGGAATTGGACCCCTCTCTAAGGGCAGTATTGCACCTCTTTCTGTGGGGTCTTCTGTGGGTGGAATTGGACCCCTCTCTAAGGGCAGTATTGCACCCCTTTCTGTGGGGTCTTCTGTGGGTGGAATTGGACCCCTCTCTAAGGGCAGTATTGTACCCCTTTCTGTGGGGTCTTCTGTGGGTGGAATTGGACCCCTCTCTAAGGGCAGTATTGTACCCCTTTCTGTGGGGTCTTCTGTGGGTGGAATTGGACCCCTCTCTAAGGGCAGTATTGCACCCCTTTCTGTGGGGTCTTCTGTGGGTGGAATTGGACCCCTCTCTAAGGGCAGTATTGTACCCCTTTCTGTGGGGTCTTCTGTGGGTGGAATTGGACCCCTCTCTAAGGGCAGTATTGTACCCCTTTCTGTGGGGTCTTCTGTGGGTGGAATTGGACCCCTCTCTAAGGGCGGTATTGTACCCCTTTCTGTGGGGTCTTCTGTGGGTGGAATTGGACCCCTCTCTAAGGGCAGTATTGTACCCCTTTCTGTGGGGTCTTCTGTGGGTGGAATTGGACCCCTCTCTAAGGGCAGTATTGTACCCCTTTCTGTGGGGTCTTCTGTGGGTGGAATTGGACCCCTCTCTAAGGGCAGTATTGCACCTCTTTCTGTGGGGTCTTCTGTGGGTGGAATTGGACCCCTCTCTAAGGGCAGTATTGCACCCCTTTCTGTGGGGTCTTCTGTGGGTGGAATTGGACCCCTCTCTAAGGGCAGTATTGTACCCCTTTCTGTGGGGTCTTCTGTGGGTGGAATTGGACCCCTCTCTAAGGGCAGTATTGTACCCCTTTCTGTGGGGTCTTCTGTGGGTGGAATTGGACCCCTCTCTAAGGGCGGTATTGTACCCCTTTCTGTGGGGTCTTCTGTGGGTGGAATTGGACCCCTCTCTAAGGGCAGTATTGTACCCCTTTCTGTGGGGTCTTCTGTGGGTGGAATTGGACCCCTCTCTAAGGGCAGTATTGTACCCCTTTCTGTGGGGTCTTCTGTGGGTGGAATTGGACCCCTCTCTAAGGGCGGTATTGCACCCCTTCCTGTGGGGTCTTCTGTGGGTGGAATTGGACCCCTCTCTAAGGGCAGTATTGCACCCCTTTCTGTGGGGTCTTCTGTGGGTGGAATTGGACCCCTCTCTAAGGGCAGTATTGCACCCCTTTCTGTGGGGTCTTCTGTGGGTGGAATTGGACCCCTCTCTAAGGGCAGTATTGCACCTCTTTCTGTGGGGTCTTCTGTGGGTGGAATTGGACCCCTCTCTAAGGGCAGTATTGCACCCCTTCCTGTGGGGTCTTCTGTGGGTGGAATTGGACCCGTTTCTGTGGGTGGAATTGGGCTCTTGGTTTGTGGAATGCCCCTTTCTGAGGGTGTGAAGAGGCCCCTCTTTATGGTACCGCACTGGTTACCGCCACCAAAAGGGTGGTATTAAATTCTTCACCTTTTTTTAAATTCCTGTTTCATTTGTGAATTGGACTTAGATGACCGCACATATTTATTGCGATATTTACAGACAATTTTCTTCTGTTGTTGGCGGCAAAATCGTTTTTTTCTTTTTCATGAATTGCACATTATTTTCCCCATGTGATAATTTATGCAAATGAGTCACATGATTCCATTACCGCATGCGGTGAATTGACCTCATTATTCGGTATGTGGAAGTCACAATTAGCGAGAGCAGTAGGCGCGCTTCTGTCTCATTACTTTTTGTTTCTTTGGTTTTCACGCGCCGAAATCCCTCCGCTCCTCCCTACTGATGATGTAATATGCAAAATACAATGTCATTCTTAGCCCTGGGATTGGTCGGGGGGGGGGGGGGGTTTGCAAACAATCCTCCTGCCTGCTGCCCATTACTACCCACCATGGCACCACATTCACCTCACCCAGCGCTGACAAATAACGCGGTGCGGGTACCAGAGACCCGGGAGGAATCAAACCGCTACTATGTAGTACAATCCACAGCAGGGGTGACAACGCAGGAGCACAGCTGGGAGCCAGGGACGGAGCGTTGTCACCCTATACAGGAAGTGGCTGAACCAGGACCTCCATGGCGGGATCACCAGGGATTATTTTAAGAGTTACAGATTTAAAAAAGATTGAAATGACTTTAGAAATGACCTTAAATGAAGTGTAATCTGAGATTGTAGTAATTGGGTTTAGTACTTTAGAACATAATGAGGGGTTCTGGCCTCCGGTCTCTGTGGTCGGAGTACCGGCAGCTGGAAGGTCTTCTGCCGTCTGCCCGGCCTCTGTCCTCCCTCATTACGTTGTGCTTTTCTGCTTCTGCCTCTTCCCCTGAAGAGAATCATTAATGGAAAGCCGTCACTTCAGATTAAATCTAAGAGTTACATCCGCCATTAAAAAGGATTTATTGTCCACCCGGCGTTACCTGTGGCCAAATTCAGAAGAAGATTGGGGGGAGGGGCATAATAAATACTCACGGCGGTAATGGCCACGTAAAAACGAGGATCGCTGTGGATGTTTGTTGGGGGATAATGAGGACATTTTATATAACAAACCTGACGCTACATTCTATAATAATAATAACAAAAATAAGAATAATAATTTATGAGAATAATAATAATAATAATAATAATAAATGAGATTAATAATAATAATAAATGAGATTAACAATAATAATAATAATAATTTTAATTGATACTACTACTACTAATAATAATAATGAAAATATATTATTAATAATATTATTTTTAGAAGCAGTAGTATTATGGTTAAGATTATCATAATATTTTGTTGTCGTTCTGATCATAAATTAATTATTAATATTACTGCTATAATTACTTACCGGTATATTTTTATTATTATAACTGATATTATTGTTGTTATTACTATTAACATTATTATTATTATTATTTTTAGTAATAGTATTTATTAGGATTATCATTATAAATGTTTACTGTTATTATGATCATTATTAATATTACTGCTATTTTTACTAACATTATTATTATTATAATTAATCCAACCCACTACTAGCAAGGTGGGCCTAATAAAGTGGCCAGTGAGTGGATATATGTGTGTGTATATATATATATATATATATATATATATATATATATATATACACACACACACACACACACACACAGTTGTGCTCATAAGTTTACATACCCTGGCAGAATTTCTGATTTCTATGCCATTTTTCAGAGAATATGAATGAGAACACAAAAACTTTTCTGTCACTCATGGTTAGTGTTTGGCTGAAGCCATTTATTATCAATCAACTGTGTTTACTCTTTTTATATCATAATCACTACAGAAACTACCCAAATGACCTGATCAAAAGTTTACATACCCCAGTTCTTAATACCGTGTATAATTTTTTTTCTATCTATCTATCTATATCTATACATACATATACACATTTAATACAGTGTAGGGATATGATGCAGGTTTCCGAAAGCTGTAGAAGTGGTTTGCTTTCGGACTCTTTGTATGATTGAAACTTTGTATGGAGCCATCTAAAGGCCGGGAGGTGTCACTGCTCTGGAGGGAGAGGAGAAAAATGTCCAATACAGAGGGATTTATATACAGTTGTGCTCATAAGATTACATACCCTGGGGCAGAATTTATGATTTCTCAGCCATTTTTCGGAGAATATGAATGAGAACACAAAAACATTTGTCACTCATGGTCAGTGTTTGGCTGAAGCCATTTATTATCAACCAACTGTGTTTACTCTTTTTTTATCATAATCACTACAGAAACTACCCAAATGACCTGATCAAAAGTTTACATACCCCAGTTCTTAATCCCGTGTGTTGCCCCCTTTACCACCAATGACAGCTTGAAGTCTTTTGTGGTATTTGTGGACGAGGCTCTTTATCTTCTCAGATGGTAAAGCTCCCCATTCCTCTTCCAGTTCCTGTAAATTCTTGGTCTGTCTTCCATGAACGGCACGTTTGAGATCTCCCCAGAGGGGCTCCATGATATTGAGGTCAGGAGACAGAGATGGCCACTCCAGAACCTTCACTTTATTCTGCTGTAGCCAATGACAGGTGGACTTGGCCTTGTGTTTTAGATGATTGTCATGTTGGAATGTCCGTCCCATGTGCAGCTTCCTGGCTTCCAGTGTTTTTTGATAACCTTCTGCATTCAACTTGCCAACAATTTTGACCAAATTTCCTGTGCCTTTGTAGCTCACACATCCCCAAAATCATCAGCGACCCACCGCCGTGTTTCACAGTAGGGATGGTGGACCTTTCATCATAGGCCTTGTTGTCTCCTCTCCAAATGTAGTGTTTATGGTTGTGGCCAAAAAGCTCAGTTTTGGTCTCATCACTCCAAATGACTTTGTGGCAGAAGGTTTGGGTCTTGTCTCTGTGCTGTTTGGCGTATTGTAAGCGGATACTTTGTGACATTTGCGTAGTAATGACTTTCTTCTGGCGACTCGA
Organism: Rana muscosa; assembly: GCA_029206835.1. NCBI lineage: Eukaryota > Metazoa > Chordata > Amphibia > Anura > Ranidae > Rana > Rana muscosa. Next base: position 398,645,241 of record CM055125.1, on the reverse strand, counting down.
CCATGCAGCCCGTCTTTCTTCAAGTGTCCCCCTTATTGTGCATCTTGTACAGCCACACCCCATGTTTTCACAGAGAGTCCTGTATTTCACCTGAAGGTATTTGTGGCTTTTTCTTTGCATCCCGGACAATTTTCCTGGCAGTTGTGGCTGAAATTTTAGTTGGTCTTCCTGGCCGTGGTTTGGTGTCACCAGAACCCCTCATTTTCCACTTCTTGATTAGAGTTTGAACCCTGCTGATTGGCCTTCTCAATTCCTTGGATATCTTTTTATATCCCTTTCCTGTTTTATACAGTTCAACTACCTTTTCCCGCAGATCCTTTGACAATTCTTTTGCTTTCCCCATGACTCAGAATCCAGAAACATCAGTGCAGCACTGGATGAAAGATGCAAGGGTCTGTCAGGTGTCCAGAAACTCATAGACCTTTTATACACACTAATTACAGGCAAACAGATCACAGGTGAGGATGGGAACCTTTTTTTTTTTGGTGGAGAATGCGGGCAAAGAAGATTGTTACCTTTAATAGCCATTCAAACCCCTTTGTGTCACCTTGTGTGCGTGTTATCAGGCCAAAATCACCGGGGTATGTAAACTTTTGATCAGGGTCATTTGGGTAGTTTCTGTTGTCATTCTGATATAAAAAGAGTAAACACAGTCGATTGATAATAAATGACTTCAGCCAAACACTAACCATGAGTGAAAGTTTTTGTGTTCTCATTCATATTCTCTGAAAAATGGCCAAGAAATCATAAATATCTTACCAGGGTGTGTAAACTTATGAGCACAACTGTATATGTAACTATTTCTGGTCTCTGTGGCTGATCATGCAGTAAAATGCCGGGAGCACCAGACGGAATCTCCTGATGTCCTCGGTACAAACAATATGTAATAAAAGTAATTCTCTACAAACAATAATCCGATCTTCCCGCCGCGTCTCTTCCTTTTATTATTATTATCTAAATTCTCAGCGGTGACGATAAATGGCGCCCGTGACTTCAAATCATTTATTAAAAGAATACTGAAGAGGGAAATCAGGATTAAAGGGCGCTCCCGAGAATTCTTTATGACGCTGACAACAGGACAAATATCACAAAATACCCCCCCCCCCCCGAGGTGTGCGACGCCTCTCTCCTCCAATCAGAACTCGGCTGTCCTAATGTAACCTGACATCAAGATAATTGGCTCATTATCCAATGACAACAGGGCGCAGGCGTCATCTGAACCTATCATCTGGCTCGGAATTCCCTGCTTGTCAGTAGAGGAGAGAAAACAGAATATCAGGGGGGGGGGGGGGGACACGATAGGCTACATTCACACAGTGCAATGGGGGCTTCAAGATTCACAGCAAATTTGTCAAGCCCTGATCTATTGTTGCTGGGGGGGAGCTTCCTTGTTATAATTAACACGTTCCATAAAATTACTGAGCATCACAAACTGATACCTGGTTCTGTATTCTCTAAAAGGGGCGGTACTGGAAGGTGGGTAGGGGGGTGGAACCAAGGGATGGTGCCCGGAGGTGGGTAGGAGGTGTTCCAACGCATTTCGTTTAATCATAGGGATCTATTTTATTGCTTTTCTTGTTATCAGTATCAAATTCCATGCCAATTACTTGGTTCTGTATTCTCTGAAAGGGGTGTTACTGGAAGGTGGGTTTGGGGTGGAACCAAGGGATGGTGCTCGGAGGTGCATAGGGGGGGGGGGGGGGGGCGGAGAAAAGGGGTGACTCAGAAGGGGGGAGTTCTTTTTTCTTATGGAATAGGTGCAGGTACTCCCTCCTTCAGAATCACCCCTTGTCTCTGCCCCCTACCCACCTCCGGGCCCCGTCCCTTGGTTCCACCCCCAACCCACCTTTCAATACCACCCCTTTTTAGAGAATACAGAACCAAGTAGGTGGTATGGAATTTGGTACTGATAACAAGAAAAGCAATAAAATAGATCCCCATGTCTAAGTGAAACGCGTTGGGAACGCGGCCTGGCTGGAGTCCAGGCTGAGGTTGCCACTTACACCTGATCTCAGGGATAGGGTGGATGTGCGGCCATAGGGAGATTTTCTTTCCCTTGGAGCTATTACAGGAGCCGGGACGTGTTCCCTCCCACACCAGCACTCCCAACACTGGACATTCAGGACTTGCACCCCTTCTAGAGAGCCTGAGCGGGCGGCACACAATGCGGGTCCTTGGGTCACAAAGAAATATATCCCCTGCATCAAAAAACAAAATACCTCCCCCATCAACAATTCCCCCTCCCCTATCAATAACAGACCCCCAGCAACAATAGAGGCACCACATAAAAAATACCCCCCCACTAGCAACAATAGATCTCCCAGCAGCCAGCAAAAATAGACCTCATCAACAATGAGCCCCCCCTCCAGCAACAATAAACATCTCCAGCAACATTAGACCTCCCCCCGCCCCCCTCACAATAGGTCTCCCCAGTGACCATAGATCCCGCAGCAGCCAGAAAAAATAGACTTCTCCCTCAACAGTAGATCCCGCCCATCAACAATGAACCCCCCCTCCAGCAACAATAACCATCTCCAGCAACATTAGACTCCCCCCCCCACACACACAATAGGTCTCCCCAGTGACCATAGATCCCCCAACAGTAGATCCCGCCCATCAACAATTAATCCCCCCTCCAGCAACAATAACCATCTCCAGCAACATTAGACCCCCCCCCCACAATAGGTCTCCCCAGTGACCATAGATCCCCCAGTAGCCAGCATCAAAAGACCCTCCAGCACACTCTAGTACCCCCTTGCCATTACATACATTCAGTCCTGGAACTGCGTTCCCGCTGAAAAAAAAAGGCCCTCATTGGCTATTTTCTGTGCTTCTCAAAAGTTTCTCATCAATTTAAAAAGGAAAAGACCATATTTGGCCACTAGATGGTGCTAACCCATAGGAAGTTGCTATAACACCTAGCGCCATCTAGTGACCAAATGAAAAAAAATCTGCTCTAAATTTAATGAGAAAAGTTTGACCAGCGAAAATGAAAAAAGAAAACCTAATAACATTCGTTTTCGCTTGCTCCATGCACTTGGGAATTGTTCAATTTTTTTCCCCCCGACGAGCTTCCTTTATAACGATGGTCTGTGCTTAGACAGCTCCGGCGCCCCTCATAGAACAAAGCACGCCACGGACACCAAACAGAAGTGCGTCACGTCATGTGTGGCGGCCGAGAAGGTAAGGTGCCCTTGTAGTTTGTATGATAAAACCTCCAACAACAAATAAGAATAATAAAAAAAAAAGCGATTTGGGAGCGGCGTCTCTCCGGCGAACGTGGAGCGCCTGTGACACGCCTGACAGATGACTTCAGATCAGAATAATTATTCTTTATAAATGGGCCGTCTGTGCCGCTCCACACATCAATTTGTAACATCTGACAAGTGAATTACCTTGATGTACCCGCTCTGTACCGCCGCAAACACTTCCTACAAGGCCGTTCCCGTCACACCGGAGAGTCGCCCCCCCCCCCGGCTTGAAACCCGTACTCACCCTCCGGGACCCTCTGCTAGGACTCAGGGGGGGGGCTATATCTGCCCCCTCCTGTCCAGACAACCTCAAACCATCCCATACAAAGCTGCAATATACACTGACCGGCCACTTTGTTAGGTCCTCCTTGTTAGTAGTGGGTTGGACCCCCTTTATTAGGTCCCTCTTGCAAGTAGCGGGTTGGACCCCCTTTATTAGGTCCCTCTTGCAAGTAGCGGGTTGGACCCCCTTTATTAAGCCCACCTTGCTAGAAGTGGGTTGGACCCCCTTTATTAGGTCCCCCTTGCTAGTAGCGGGTTGGACCCCCTTTATTAAGCCCACCTTGCTAGAAGTGGGTTGGACCCCCTTTATTAGGTCCCCCTTGCTAGTAGCGGGTTGGACCCCCTTTATTAGGCCCCCCTTGCTAGTAGCGGGTTGGACCCCCTTTATTAGGTCCCCCTTGCTAGTAGCGGGTTGGACCCCCTTTATTAGGTCCCCCTTGCTAGTAGCGGGTTGGACCCCCTTTATTAGGTCCTCCTTGCTAGTAGCGGGTTGGACCCCCTTTATTAGGTCCCCCTTGCTGGTAGCGGGTTGGAACCCCTTTGTTAGGTCCCCCTTGCTAGTAGCGGGTTGGACACCCTTTATTAGGTCCCCCTTGCTAGTAGCGGGTTGGACCCCCTTTATCAGGTCCCCCTTGCTAGTAGCGGGTTGGACCCCCTTTATTAGGTCCCCCTTGCTAGTAGCGGGTTGGACCCTCTTTATTAGGCCCACCTTGCTATAAGTGGGTTGGACCCCCTTTATTAAGTCCCCCCTTGCTAGTAGCGGGTTGGACCCCCTTTATTAGGTCCCCCTTGCTAGTAGCGGGTTGGACCCCCTTTATTAGGTCCCCCTTGCTAGTAGCGGGTTGGACCCCCTTTATTAAGCCCACCTTGCTAGTAGCGGGTTGGACCCCCTTTATTAAGTCCCCCTTGCTAGTAGCGGGTTGGACCCCCTTTATTAGGTCCCTCTTGCTAGTATCGGGTTGGACCCCCTTTATTAAGTCCCCCTTGCTAGTAGCGGGTTGGACCCCCTTTATTAAGTCCCCCTTGCTAGTAGCGGGTTGGACCCCCTTTATTAGGTCCCCCTTGCTAGTAGCGGGTTGGACCCCCTTTATTAGGTCCCCCTTGCTAGTAGCGGGTTGGACCCCCTTTATTAGGTCCCCCTTGCTAGTAGAGGGATGGACCCCCTTTATTAGGTCCCCCTTGCTAGTAGCGGGTTGGACCCTCTTTATTAAGCCCACCTTGCTATAAGTGGGTTGGACCCCCTTTATTAGGTCCCTCTTGCTAGTATCGGGTTGGACCCCCTTTATTAAGTCCCCCTTGCTAGTAGCGGGTTGGACCCCCTTTATTAGGTCCCCCTTGCTAGTAGCGGGTTGGACCCTCTTTATTAAGCCCACCTTGCTATAAGTGGGTTGGACCCCCTTTATTAGGTCCCTCTTGCTAGTATCGGGTTGGACCCCCTTTATTAGGTCCCCCTTGCTAGTAGCGGGTTGGACCCCCTTTATTAGGTCCCCCTTGCTAGTAGAGGGATGGACCCCCTTTATTAGGTCCCCCTTGCTAGTAGCGGGTTGGACCCCCTTTATTAGGTCCCCCTTGCTAGTAGCGGGTTGGACCCCCTTTGGCCTTCATTCTTGGTGGCATAGATACAACAAGGTGTTCTGTACACCCCCACCACCAGCCTGACCCGGTGATACCCCATCCCCCACACCATTACACCCCCACCACCAGCCTGAACCAGTGATACCCCATCCCCCACACCATTACACCCCCACCACCAGCCTGAACAGGTGATACCCCATCCCCCACACCATTACACCCCCACCACCAGCCTGAACCGGTGATACCCCATCCCCCACACCATTACACCCCCACCACCAGCCTGAACCAGTGATACCCCATCCCCCACACCATTACACCCCCACCACCAGCCTGAACAGGTGATACCCCATCCCCCACACCATTACACCCCCACCACCAGCCTGAACCGGTGATACCCCATCCCCCACACCATTACACCCCCACCACCAGCCTGATCCGGTAATAGAAGGCAGGATGGATCCATGCACCAAATTCTGACCCCACCATCTGAATGTCGCAGCTGAAATCCAGACTCATCAGACCCGGCAAAGTTTTTCCAATCTTCTATTGTCCAATCCTGGTGATCCTGTGCCAATTGTAGCCTCAGTTTCCTGTTCTTAGCTGACAGGAGTGGCACCCGGTGTGGTCTTCTGCTGCTGTAGCCCATCTGCTTCAAGGTTGGATGTGTTGTGCGCTCAGAGATGATATTCTGCATACCTTGGGTGTAACGAGGGGTTATTTGTGTTACTGTTGTCTTTCTATCATCTGGAACCAGTCTGCCCCATTCTCCTCTGACCTCAACAAGGCATTTTCCTCCACACAACTGCCGCTCACTGGATATTTTCTCTTTTTCCCACCATTCTCTGTAATCCCGAGAGATGGTTGTGTGTGAAAATCCCAGAACCAGCCTGTCTGTCACCAACAACCACGCCACGTTCAAAGTCACTTCAACCTCCTTTCTTCCCCATTCTGATCATCGGTTTGAACTTCAGCAAGTCGTCTTCACCACGTCTAGATGTCTAAATGCATTGAGTTGCTATCATGTGATTGGCTGATTAGCAATTTGTATTACCGAGCAACTGAACAGGTGTACCTAATAAAGTGTCCGGTGTGTGTATATAAAAGAGAGATGCTGCTGGTCTCTGTGCAGCTGGAAGCGGCCTCTGGGCTCTCTATCCCTCCGCCACTTTACCGGGAGAAATGTCACATCACCGTGACCTCTGACCCCGCGAGATACTAAGCGCTCCCTCCTGACAACGCTGACATCTCTTATTAGACAGACGTCATAAATAATGCATGCGTCCCGGGGGGCCGGGGGGGGGACTTTCCGGGAAATGTATAACGCATTCATAGTAACCGATACAGAACTCCGAATATCTCATAGAGAGAAAATAAAATAATTGCATGGAGTCCGCAGGAAAATGAAGTCTGACGGCGACGGGAAACCATCTGAAGGAAAATGTTTCTTCATCGTAGAAATTAAAAAAGAAAAACTCAAAGGGGCTCAGCGATCCGCCAACCTAACCCCCGCGAATTCGCATTTATCCAAAGTTACGAATCGTGCGAAATAACGAATGCCGCATCTAAACAAATGGAACGGAATGAATTAATAATAATAAAACGTTTCTATTATATTTATTGTTATTTATTATTTTTAATTCGTTACGCTCCATTCGTTTAGATACAGCATTCCTTATTTCAGATAATTTGTAACTTCGGATAAATTCGTATTCGTTACGTTCACTAACAGCCAAATTTGAAAGTTAATTCCAATACCTATAATTGAATAGTTAGTAATAGTTAAGTAATTATTAGTTAGTTATTTCAGATTTTCGAATTTTCGGATTTTCAAATTTACAAATATTCAGAAAAATTTGTTAAACGGGTTTTCGGTAATTTGGAAACTTTCGAATTAACAAATTGTCTGAAATTTGTGAAAAAAAATTTTTTAGGAAAAAAAACTAATTGCATATGTCTAATCTCCACTAGCTTCTGGGTCCCGTGCTGAGTGAGGAAGGATGGGAAGGAGTGAGAAGAATGAGAAGGAAGAAAATGAAGGTAAGAAGTGGGCTATTAAAAGATAAGAAGCCAGAAAGATGTGGGTGAGAAAAGTGAGTAGGATGGAAGGATGAGAAGAGGTGGGTGAGAAGGATGGGAAGAGGTGGGTGAGAAGGATGGGAAGAGGTGGGTGAGAAGGATGGGAAGAGGTGGGTGAGACGGATGGGAAGAGGTGGGTGAGACGGATGGGAAGAGGTGGGTGAGACGGATGGGAAGAGGTGGGTGAGACGGATGGGAAGAGGTGGGTGAGACGGATGGGAAGAGGTGGGTAAGAAGGATGGGAAGAGGTGGGTAAGAAGGATGGGAAGAGGTGGGTGAGAAGGATGGGAAGAGGTGGGTGAGAAGGATGGGAAGAGGTGGGTGAGACGGATGGGAAGAGGTGGGTGAGACGGATGGGAAGAGGTGGGTGAGACGGATGGGAAGAGGTGGGTGAGACGGATGGGAAGAGGTGGGTGAGACGGATGGGAAGAGGTGGGTAAGAAGGATGGGAAGAGGTGGGTAAGAAGGATGGGAAGAGGTGGGTGAGGAGGATGGGAAGAGGTGGGTGAGGAGGATGGGAAGAGGTGGGTGAGGAGGATGGGAAGAGGTGGGTGAGGAGGATGGGAAGAGGTGGGTGAGGAGGATGGAAAGAGGTGGGTGAGGAGGATGGAAAGAGGTGGGTGAGAAGGATGGGAAGAGGTGGGTGAGAAGGATGGGAAGAGGTGGGTGAGAAGGATGGGAGGAGGTGGGTGAGAAGGATGGGAAGAGGTGGGTGAGGAGGATGGGAAGAGGTGGGTGAGGAGGATGGGAAGAGGTGGGTGAGGAGCATGGGAAGAGGTGGGTGAGGAGGATGGGAAGAGGTGGGTGAGACGGATGGGAAGAGGTGGGTGAGACGGATGGGAAGAGGTGGGTGAGAAGGATGGGAAGAGGTGGGTGAGAAGGATGGGAAGAGGTGGGTGAGAAGGATGGGAAGAGGTGGGTGAGAAGGATGGGAAGAGGTGGGTAAGAAGGATGGGAAGAGGTGGGTAAGAAGGATTGGAAGAGGTGGGTGAGAAGGATGGGAAGAGGTGGGTGAGAAGGATGGGAGGAGGTGGGTGAGAAGGATGAGAAGAGGTGGGTGAGAAGGATGGGAAGAGGTGGGTGAGAAGGATGGGAAGAGGTGGGTGAGAAGGATGGGAAGAGGTGGGTGAGAAGGATGGGAAGAGGTGGGTGAGAAGGATGGGAAGAGGTGGGAGAGAAGAATGGGAAGAGGTGGGAGAGAAGGATGGGAAGAGGTGGGAGAGAAGGATGGGAAGAGGTGGGAGAGAAGGATGGGAAGAGGTGGGTGGGAAGGATGGGAAGAGGTGGCTGGGAAGGATGGGAAGAGGTGGGTGGGAAGGATGGGAAGAGGTGGGTGAGAAAGATGAGTAGGATGGGAAAAAATAGGTGAGAAGGACAGATAGAAGTGGGTTAGAAGGATGCGGAGGAAAGGAAGAAGTGGATGAATAGTAGGGATGAGCTTCGTGTTCGAGTCGAACATACGTTCGACTCGAACATCGGCTGTTCGATCGTTCGACGAAGATCGAACGATTTGGGCCGTTCGCGCCAAATTCGAGTGACGCGAACGGCCCACAATGCACTACGCCATCGCAGTGTCATCCAGGCGCTGTGATTGGCCAAGCATGCACTGTGACCCCGCATGCTTGGCCAATCACAGCGCCGGCAGCGAGGAGAGCAATGATTGGCCACAGGCAGGATGCCTGTGGCCAATTATTGCTGAGGGGGTTTAGTACACGCCCCACACTATAAAAGGCCGCCAGCACGGCGGCCTAGTGTAGTGTGTTCCGGAGCAGGGATAGAGCAGCATAGGCAGGGACAGTGACTTTTATTTCTTTCTTGCTTAACCTGGATTCCTTTAGTTTAGGGAAAGAGAAGGATAGGTAGGGAGAGTGTCAGTGTGTTTTGTGCTTGTGCTATAGTGTGCTTAAAAAAAACATTTTTTCTAGGGACAGAAAACTGTAGGTAGGGAGAGTGTGTCAGTTTCTTTCACTGTGAAAGTCCTTGTTTCAAGGGACAGAGAAGGACACCTGAAGGTAGCCCTTATTGCTTTTTTCCCATCTCCCTGCAGGCCATCTATTAGAATGTCTGGAAGGCAAACAAGGAGAGGCAGACAGTCAGGAGGCAATAAAAGAGGGCAAGCAGGCTCTGTGTCTGGGGGCAACAGTGCTGGTCGTGGACGCGGTGCATTGTCATCAGCACATGGCCATGGGACACGCTTGTCCTTCTTTTCGGCAGCTGGACATGTTGAGCCACATCATGCCGAAGACTTGGTAGAGTGGATGACCAAGCCCTCCTCCTCCTCCTCATCCTCTCTCACCCAGGCTCAGGGTACTGGAAAAGCAGCTGCCAAAGCGTCCTCTTCCCTGGTATCAATGTCAGACTCATCATCAGTCACTCCTTCCCTAGACCCACCATGTCCTCCTCCTGAGGAGTCCCCCGAACTGTTTCAGCACAGTGTTGGGTACATGCTCCAGGAGGATGCCCAGCGTTTCGAAGGGTCTGATGATGAAACCCAGCTAGAGGAAGGCAGTAGCGTGAGAGCAGACAGAGGGGATGCTCAAGAAGGACACCAATCTGGCAGTCATGTTCCAGCAGCTGCAGCATACTGCCAGATTGGCTCCAGTGATGAGGAGGGAGGTGATGATGAGGTCACTGACTCCACGTGGGTGCCTAATAGGAGAGAGGAGGAGGAGGAGGATGAGGAGGAGGCACATCTCCAACGAGGCAGGATGCCCTTTGGTGGCCAGCGTAAGGGCAGTACACCGACGGAATCACACCGCAGAGCTCCGCCTGTGCAGGGCGCTGCCTCTGCCCGTCATTCAAAAAGTTCCTTGGTGTGGGCCTTTTTTGAGGCGAGTGCATCAGATCGCACAGCTGCTGTTTGCAACATATGTCTCAAGCGTATATCGCGTGGCCAAAACATCAGCCGCTTGGGTACCACATGCCTGACCAGACATATGTTGACCTGCCATGCAGCTCGTTGGCAAGCCTACCTCAAAGACCCACACCAAAGAACAAAGCGGACCTCTCCTTGCACCGCATCAGCTGGGATCTCCAACCCCACTATAACTTCAGTCCTCTCTGAAACATGCACTGAGAGGAATGAAGGTGTAGAATTAGGTGTGTCACAGCCAAGTACTTGCGCCCACTCTGCTAGCAGTACACCGACGTCCGATTCTAGCAGGCAAATTTCCCTGCCCCAGCTGCTGGACCGTCGAAAGAAGTTCACTCCCAGCCATCCACATGCCCAGCGGTTGAATGCTAGCTTGGCTAAATTGCTAGCGCTTCAACTGCTGCCTTTTCAGTTGGTAGACTCGGCCCCCTTCCGTGAGTTTGTGCAATGTGCGGTTCCTCAGTGGCAGGTTCCCAAACGCCACTTTTTCTCACGGAAGGCTATTCCGGCTCTCTACCGGCATGTGGAAGGCAATGTCTTGGCCTCGCTGGACAGGGCGGTCAGCGGTAAGGTGCATATTACCGCTGACTCATGGTCCAGCAGGCATGGACAGGGACGTTACCTTTCTTTCACGGCCCATTGGGTCACTCTTTTGGCAGCTGGGAAGGATGCAGGACAAGGTGCAGTAGTGTTGGAGGTTGTCCCACCGCCACGCCTCCAAAATGCTACTACTGGTTGTGACACACCTCTCTCCTCCACCCCCTCCTCTTCTTCTTCCTCCATGGCCTCTTCCTGTGGTTTGTCCTATGAACCAGCGGTGCTCCGTAGCCGTTCACGGGGCTACGCAAGTACGCAGGCAAAAAGATGCCATGCCGTGCTTGCGCTGGTGTGTTTGGGGGACAGAAGCCACACTGGGGCAGAGGTCCTGTCTGCTCTGCAGGGCCAGGCCGAGAGGTGGTTGACGCCACGCCAGCTTAAGCCAGGAATGGTGGTTTGCGACAATGGCACCAACCTCCTCTCCGCCCTCCGACAGGGACAACTGACCCATGTGCCCTGTGTGGCTCACGTCCTTAACCTGGTGGTGCAGCGGTTCTTGGGCAGGTACCCGGGCTTACAGGATGTCCTGAGGCAGGCCAGGAAAGTCTGTGTGCATTTCCGCAGATCTTATAATGCCAGTGCTCGCCTGGCTGAGCTGCAAAAGGAGTTGAACCTGCCCAAGAACCGCCTTATATGTGACATGCCCACCAGGTGGAACTCAACGTTGGCCATGCTGCAGCGGCTGCACACGCAGCAGAGGGCCATCAATGAGTACCTGTGCGACTACGGCACCAGGACAGGGTCAGGGGAGCTTGGTTTTTTTTCTCCACGCCAGTGGGGCATGATCAGGGATGCATGCACTGTCCTGGCACCATTTGAGGAGGCCACGAGGATGGTGAGCAGTGACAGTGCATGCATCAGTGACACTGTACCTCTTGTCCACCTGTTGGAGCACACGCTGCGTGGAATAATGGACAGGGCACTTGAGGCAGAACAGAGGCAGGAAGAGGAGGACTTCCTTGCCTCTCAAGGCCCCCTTTACCCAGACAGTGTTCCTTCTGTCCCACCCATCGCACAGGAAGAGGAGGAGGAGGAGGAGGAGGAGGAGGAGGAGGAGGATTGTGTCAGCATGGAGGTGGAGGCTGGCACTCAGCATCATCAGCAGCAGTCTTTTAGGGATGATTTACAGTCCCAAGAAACCAGTGGACTTGTACGTGGCTGGGAGGAGGTGGCTGCGGATCATGTCGTCCTTAGTGACCCAGAGGACTCCGGAGCGAATGCCTCAGCAAACCTACGCTGCATGGCCTCCCTGATCCTGCAAAGTCTGCGGAAGGATCCTCGTATTCTTCGGATCAAGGAGAGGGACCATTACTGGCTGGCCACTCTCCTTGATCCACGGTACAAGGGTAAGGTTGCGGACCTTATGTTACCGTCGCAGAGGGAGCAGAGGATGAGACAACTCCGGGAGGCCTTGCAGAAAGGTCTGTGCAACGCGTTCCCAGAGACTGGGAGGTTACAAACTCCTGGTCCTGGACAACGAGTTGCTGAGGCTTCGGCCAGTCAAAGAAGGAGCGGTGGGGAAGGTGGCCGTCTGACCGATGCGTTCAGACAATTCTTTAGTCCGCAGCCCCAAAGTATGATCGGTTCCAGCAACCATCGCCAGCGTCTGATAAACATGGTGCAGGAATATCTAGGGGCAAGGTCAGACTTGGACACCTTCCCCACCGAAAATCCTCTGGCTTACTGGGTCTTGAGGATGGATCACTGGCCAGAGCTTGCACAGTATGCAATTGAGCTACTGGCCTGTCCTGCATCCAGCGTTCTTTCGGAACGCACATTCAGTGCTGCTGGAGGATTTGTCACGGATCACAGGGTGCGCCTGTCCACCGACTCGGTTGATCGACTGACTTTCATCAAGATGAACCAGTCTTGGATCACCACCAGCTACCACACACCTGATGCTGATATAACAGACTAATTGATTTTAACATGTCACATCCCTTCAAGACTGATGCTGATGCTGAGTGCCTGTGCTGTTATGTTGACTGGCTATCCTCCTCCTCCGAGTCCTCAATGATACGATTGATGATGATAGCTTGGAAGATCATTTTTGTTTATGGGTGCCGCCACCAGTGGCTAAGGCCCAATTTTTCAGCCCCTGTTTTACAGGGGCGTGTAATTACAATTTTTTTAGCAATAATTTGCCATAGGGCTCATTGCTGTGCTCCAAGTACAGTATCTGTGAGGGGTTGGAGTGTTGTGGCACCAGTGCCTAAGGCCCAATTTTTCAGCCCCTGTTTAACAGGGGCGTGTCATTACAATTTTTGAAGCAATACTTTGCAACAGGGCTCATTGCTGTGCTCCAAGTACAGTATCTGTGAGGGGTTGTAGTGTTGTGCCACCAGTGCCTAAGGCCCAATTTTTCAGCCCCTGTTCAACAGGGGCATGCAATTACAATTCTTGATCTAATAATTCACAGCAGGGTCCATTGCTGCACCCACCAAGAGTAACTCTGAGGGCTTACAGTCTTGTGGCAACGCCACCACCACCACCACCACGAAAGGCCCAATTTTTCAGCCCCTGTTCAAAAGGGGCATGTAATTACAATTCTTGATCTAATAATTCACAGCAGGGCCCATTGCTGCACCCACCAAGAGTAACTGTCAGGGCTTACAGTGTTGTGGCACCAGCACCACCATCAAAGCCCCAATTTTTACTACCACTGTTCAACAATTATATGTAATTAAAATTCCTGATATAATAGTTGACAGCAGGGCGTTCCAGCACCAACCAAGAGTAACTGAGTGCTTACAGTGTTGTGCCAACACCAACAACTAAGGGGCCTATTTCTGCAGAGTATATACGGCAGGTCCCTACTTTCAAACATCCAACTTACAAACGACTCCTACTTGCAAACGCAAGAAGACAACAGGAAGTGAGAGGAAATCTACCACTAGGAAGGAAAATTCTCTCCTGTAAGAATAAATATGGGAGAAAGGTGTCTCCTCTGTACTGATGCTTTATCAGCAATCCTTGTTTCAAGAAAAACACCACATTTCAAAAACAGTTGTCATTGGGACGGAAAGTGAGGTGAAATGTTCTGAACAGGGGCACAGACAGCAAAACAAATGTTACAGGGGTGATAACCCTTACCTATGTTTTCCAAAAAGTTTAAAAATAGATTTTTGGTCTGGAGCTACACTTCAACAATGTACCTGTTCAAAATTACAAACACATTCTACATAAGAACAAACCTACAGTCCCTGTCTTGTATGCACCGCCTGTATACGGCTGTTCAGAGTATATAGGGCCTTTTTTATTTTATGTGCGGGGTTCCCCTTAATATCCATACAAGACCCAAAGGGGCTGGTAATGGGCTGGGGTAGGGGGGGGGTCATGGGGTAGCTATGCCATTTTTCTTAAAGAATTTCATCCATATTACCGGGACCAGACATTACATTAAAGCCGCAAGCAGTTTTAAATGGCTTTTTTTTCCTTTAGAAGTGTCATTTTGTGCAGGGACAGTTCTGGAAACACGTGGCACTTCACAGGCATACTTTAGACACCCCCCAGGTACGATATTTAAAGGAATATTTGACTTTTTTTTTTTCACTTTATGCATCATTAAAATGACTGCTCCCGAAAAACGACCGTTTTTAAAACTTCTTTTTGCATTGATACATGTCCCCTGGTGCACAACCCGGGTTCCCAAACCCTATTTATGACAATAACATGCATAATAGTTGTTATAATTAGCACTTTAGAATTCGAACGTTCGCATCCATTGTATTTAATAGGGTTCTAATGTTCGTTCGAACTTTCGGTCCGTTCGCGGGTTCTGGTGCGAACCGAACCCGGGGGTGTTCGGCTCATCACTAATGAATAGTATAGGAAGAACGGGAAAAAGTGAGGGAGGAGGATGAGAAGGAGGGGAAGAGGTGGGAGAGAAGGATGGGAAGAGGTGGGCGAGAAGGATGGGAAGAGGTGGGAGCGAAGGATGGGAAGAGGTGGGAGCGAAGGATGGGAAGAGGTGGGAGCGAAGGATGGGAAGAGGTGGGAGCGAAGGATGGGAAGAGGTGGGTGAGAAGGATGGAAAGAGGTGGGTGAGAAGGATGGAAAGAGGTGGGTGAGAAGGATGGAAAGAGGTGGGTGAGAAGGATGGAAAGAGGTGGGTGAGACGGATGGGAAGAGGTGGGTGAGGAGGATGGGAAGAGGTGGGTGAGAAGGATGGGAAGAGGTGGGTGAGGAGGATGGGAAGAGGTGGGTGAGGAGGATGGAAAGAGGTGGGTGAGAAAGATGAGTAGGATGGGAAAAAATAGGTGAGAAGGACAGATAGAAGTGGGTTAGAAGGATGCGGAGGAAAGGAAGAAGTGGATGAATAGTATAGGAAGAACGGGAAAAAGTGAGGGAGGAGGATGAGAAGGAGGGGAAGAGGTGGGAGAGAAGGATGGGAAGAGGTGGGCGAGAAGGATGGGAAGAGGTGGGCGAGAAGGATGGGAAGAGGTGGGCGAGAAGGATGGGAAGAGGTGGGCGAGAAGGATGGGAAGAGGTGGGAGCGAAGGATGGGAAGAGGTGGGAGCGAAGGATGGGAAGAGGTGGGTGAGAAGGATGGGAAGAGGTGGGTGAGAAGGATGGGAAGAGGTGGGTGAGAAGGATGGGAAGAGGTGGGTGAGAAGGATGGAAAGAGGTGGGTGAGACGGATGGGAAGAGGTGGGTGAGACGGATGGGAAGAGGTGGGTGAGACGGATGGGAAGAGGTGGGTGAGACGGATGGGAAGAGGTGGGTGAGGAGGATGGGAAGAGGTGGGTGAGAAGGAGGGGAAGAGGTGGGTGAGAAGGAGGGGAAGAGGTGGGTGAGACGGATGGGAAGAGGTGGGTGAGGAGGATGGGAAGAGGTGGGTGAGAAGGATGGAAAGAGGTGGGTGAGGAGGATGGGAAGAGGTGGGTGAGACGGATGGGAAGAGGTGGGTGAGGAGGATGGGAAGAGGTGGGTGAGGAGGATGGAAAGAGGTGGGTGAGAAAGAAGAGTAGGATGGGAAAAAATAGGTGAGAAGGACAGATAGAAGTGGGTTAGAAGGATGCGGAGGAAAGGAAGAAGTGAGGGAGGAGGATGAGAAGGAGGGGAAGAGGTGGGAGAGAAGGATGGGAAGAGGTGGGCGAGAAGGATGGGAAGAGGTGGGCGAGAAGGATGGGAAGAGGTGGGCGAGAAGGATGGGAAGAGGTGGGTGAGAAGGATGGGAAGAGGTGGGTGAGAAGGATGGGAAGAGGTGGGTGAGAAGGATGGGAAGAGGTGGGTGAGACGGATGGGAAGAGGTGGGTGAGACGGATGGGAAGAGGTGGGTGAGACGGATGGGAAGAGGTGGGTGAGGAGGATGGGAAGAGGTGGGTGAGACGGATGGGAAGAGGTGGGTGAGGAGGATGGGAAGAGGTGGGTGAGGAGGATGGAAAGAGGTGGGTGAGAAAGAAGAGTAGGATGGGAAAAAATAGGTGAGAAGGACAGATAGAAGTGGGTTAGAAGGATGCGGAGGAAAGGAAGAAGTGAGGGAGGAGGATGAGAAGGAGGGGAAGAGGTGGGAGAGAAGGATGGGAAGAGGTGGGCGAGAAGGATGGGAAGAGGTGGGCGAGAAGGATGGGAAGAGGTGGGCGAGAAGGATGGGAAGAGGTGGGTGAGAAGGATGGGAAGAGGTGGGTGAGAAGGATGGGAAGAGGTGGGTGAGAAGGATGGGAAGAGGTGGGTGAGACGGATGGGAAGAGGTGGGTGAGACGGATGGGAAGTGGTGGGTGAGACGGATGGGAAGAGGTGGGTGGGAAGGATGGGAAGAGGTGGGTGAGGAGGATGGGAAGAGGTGGGTGAGAAGGATGGGAAGAGGTGGGTGAGACGGATGGGAAGAGGTGGGTGAGACGGATGGGAAGAGGTGGGTAAGAAGGATGGGAAGAGGTGGGTGAGAAGGATGGGAAGAGGTGGGTGAGAAGGATGAGAAGAGGTGGGTGAGAAGGATGAGGAGGACAGGAAAAAGTGTTGGAGAAGGATGAGAAGAAGTAAATTAGGAGGAGGGGAAGAGGTGCAGGAAAAGGAGGAGAGGGTGGGGAAAAAGTGTGGGAAAACAATTGGAAAGACGAGAAGTGGGTGAGAAGGATGGGAAGAAGTGTGGGAAAAGAATGAGAATCACGGGAAGATGGATAGAGACAAATACAGGACAATCTTAGAAGAAAACCTGTTAGTCTGCAAAAGACTTGAGACCGGGGGGGGGGAGGTTCACCTTCCAGCAGGACAACGACCCTAAAGTACAGCCAGAGCTACAATGGAATGTTTTAGATCAAAGCCTATTCATGTGTTAGAATGGCCCAGTCACAGTGCAGACCTAAATCCCATTGAGAATCTGTGGCAAGACGTGAAAATTGCTGATCACAGCAGACGCTCTCCATCCAATCTGACAGAACTTGAGATATTTTACAAAGAAGAATGGGCAGAAATGTCCCTCTCTAGATGTGCAAAGCTGGTAGAGACACCACCAAAAAGACTTGTAGAGAAAGGGGGTTCTACAAAGTATTGACTCCGGGGGGGCGCCATACAAATGCCCCTCCCCCCCACACTTTTCACATATTTATTTGTAAAAGATGTTAAAAACCATTTAGAATTTTCCTTCCAATTCACAATTATGTGACACTTTGTGTCGGTCCATCACATAAAATCCCAATAAAATACATTTACATTTTTTGGTTGTAACCTGAGAAAATGTGGAAAATGTCCAGGGGTATGAATACTTTTTCAAGGCTCTGTATTTGCTGTAAAGAAGTCGTCTCCCTTTAACCCTTCAGGAAAATGTCCGTCTGTCTGGGATTGTTGTCTGAAGCAGGAATAGTGTTGAGGAATTCGGCGCTCTCTCCGGGAAGTAGGACGCGCCTTTAGGACACGGCTATGAATAGTCCTCCAGTAGAACCGCCGATAACTGGGACATCAACAATCCCGCGCAGAGACGGGGCGCCGAGCGGGCGGCGATGACAAGGTCGGGACTGACGTATACGCCTCATATATACAATGCCGGCTGGATCAGTAATATGAGGAGCTCAGGTCATTGTATGAAAAGTCTGTGAGCGGAGAAGGAAGCCGTGTATGCAAGGAAGATTACACTGGGGCAGTGCCGGTGTTCTATCGATTTGTGGCCTCCGTCGAAAAGTGCCCGCGCATGCGCAGAACGGAACGGCACTTCAGCTGATTTCCCAATCAGCTGGAGTGACGCCATGCTCACATCGTAGGAGGATTTTTTTTCGACGGGAGATACCATTTCACGGGCACATGGTATCTCTCGTCCAAAAAAGGCTCCTATGATGTGCGCATGCGCTATGGCGACGTCACGTGACGTCACTTCAGCTGATTGGGAAATCAACTGGAGTGCCGTTCCGTCCTGCGCAGGCACTTTTTGACGGTGGGCACATATCAACAGAACACCAGGACAAGACCATCTAGAGCCGGGGGGGGGGCGAACATGCCAAACTGAAACCCCCCCCCCCAAATGTATGAGCATTATGTGTTAGCAAAAACCAACCCCCCCCCAAAAAAAAATAAGAGTTGAGCACTAATCTGCATGCTTACCCCCTAAGAAAAAAAATCCTCCTCTCAGGACAAATTTGCCCCCCCTGCTAAAATCCCCCTTCCCAGCACAAATATTTGACCCCCCATCCCCCTTCCCAGCTTAAATTCATTCTCTCACCAAAAATGTATTCCCTCCCTAAATCCCCCCAGCACACATCTCCCCCCCCCCCCCAAAAAAAAATAAAAAAAATCACTCCTCCCAGCACCAATCCTCTACTCCTCAAATCCCTCCCCCCCATCTCACATGATACAACCGTGCCCAGGGCAGCGGCCCCTCCTGCCCACCCCTTGTCCCTGCACTGGGGCTTGTATGGAGGAGCCAGGCTGGGGAAATTCTGTACTTTGGGGTCAACAGTATGAATAGTATTTCCTGTAATTGGCCGTCAGTAGAGGAAGAAGCGCAGCTTCCTGTCATGACGGTCCAGATAAGTAGCACTGGAACCCCAGCATTGTCTTTTTGGCCTTTCCATCCAATGGTATCGCAGGGGTGAACAATATTCTTGGATTGTAAGGAAAGGATCTGAGATTCCAGCTCCACACTACAAGCCAATATTGCAGATAAAAATGTATTCCAATGTATGTTCAAATACGACCAACGCGTTTCGGGCGGGGGGAGGGGGAGGCAGAGATCGCCCCCTTCATCAGGACTTTAAAGATAAGGAGCAACGTTGCTGATGAACGCTGTGGCTTGCGTTTTATTGATCACATGACCACATACACTGTGTGCGCTTGATCTACTCCAGTCTGTAGACATTGTTCCTCATCTTCGACCCCGAAACGCGTCGGTTTGTATCCGATTGCCTTGGAGGCGCTTCAATCTCACATCCCATCACTCGACCTCCAGGATCTGACATTTCAGGCTCTCTTCTATCACATTCCGCGTAATCTGTCCGCACTCCTTGTGGAATACGTATCCGGACGTGACGCCGGCCTGCGACAACTTCGCTTCAACTTATCCGGAAAAATTTGGAAGGAGTCCCGAAAAAAACCCCGAGAAGATTAAAATTCCTCCCGGGCGATGAATAGCGATGATCAGACAGAAGGAATTCAGAGAGGTGACCGGAGACGACCCCGTAAATAGTCTTTTTGCAAAGCTGCTTTGATTGAACCAAAGAGAGGCGGACGGCGCCGTACCACCGCGACCCGCCCCCTCCCCCCCCCCCCGACACGCCACTATCTAATTCCTCGTTAGCGCACGCTTTAATACAGACGTTAATAAAAAAAGATTTTTGAAGCTGGTCCAATACAGTGAAATAATTCCCTTTAAAGTAGAATTCCGGAAGGAATCTACAAAAGAAACATTGTATCCGACGTCACAAAGAAAGATCCTGATAACCCTTTCACTGCCAGGGACTGCGAGCGAAAATGCTCAGGGATGTTTACATTCCTTGTGATAGGAATAAAAGTGACACCATTTTTTATTTTTTTAAAAGGACAGTGTAAAAAAAAAAAAAAAAAAAAAAAAAAGTAGAATAAGTAAGAAAAAATAAAATAAAAATTAAAGCACCGCGTCCCACCGAGCATCGCACGCAGAAGCGAACTCATACGCAAGTCGCGCCCGCATATGACATGTGAGGTATCGCCGCGATCCTTAGAGCGAGAGCAATAATTCTAGCCCTAGACCTCCTCTGTAACTCAAAACTGATAACCTGCAGAAAATATTTAAACATCGCCAATGGAGATTTTTAAGTGCCTAAGTGTGTCGCCATTCCACGAGCTGGCGCAATTTTGAAGCGTGACATGTTGGGTATCAATTTACTTGGCGTAACGTCATCTTTTACAATATAGAAAAAAAATTAGGCTAACTTTACTGTGATCTTATATTTTAATTTAAAAAAGTGTTTTTTATTTAAAAAAAAAAAATTAAAAATGCGCTTTTCTAGCAAAAAAACAAACAAACAGATTTTAACTTGTAAACATCAAATCTCAAAAAGAGGCTCGGTCCTTAAGTGGTTAATGAATAATAAAAAAATAAAAATAAAAAATAAACGTGATATAAAACCATTTTTTTTGTATAATATGAAAGATGATGTCCCGTCGAGTAAAACGATACCTAACATGTCACGCTTTAAAATTGCGCACGCTCGTGGAATGCTGACAAACTGCGGTACTTAAAAATCTCCAAAGGCGACGCTTGAAAAATTTCTACAAGTTACCAATTTAGAGTTACAGAGGAGGTCTAGCGCTAGAATTATTGTTCTCGCTCTAACGTTCCTCACATGTGGTTTGGACACCGTTTACATTTGTGGGTGTGACCTACGTATGCGTTCACCACTGCACGCAAGCAGGAACTGGACGGAGGCGATTTAAAAACATTTTTTAGTATTTATTTTTTTTACATTTTTTTATTTTTACACTGTCCCTTTAAATTGAAAAAAAATATTTAATCACTTTTTTTTCACCACTGCGCGCAAGCAGGGGGGGGGGGATGGAGGCGCTTTAAAAAAATGTATTATTATTTATTTTATAAAAAAAAAATATTTTAACACTGTCCCTTTAAAAAAAAAATGTAATCACTTTTTTTTTCACCACTGCGCACAAGCACGAGGGGGTGGAGGCGCTTTAAAAAAATATATATATTATTATCATTTATTTTATTACATTTTTTTATTTTTACGCTGTTCCTTTAAAAAAAAAAAAGTGATTAAAAAAATAATAATAATTTAAAGGAACTGTATAAAAAAAAATGTAATAAAATAAATGATAATAATATATATATTTTTTTAAAGCGCCTCCATCCCCTCGTGCTTGTGCGCAGTGGTGAAAAAGAAAAGTGATTAAAAAATAATAATAATTTAATCACAAGAAATGTAAACATCCCTTGCGATAACAATACAGCATGACAGGTCCTCTTTATGGCGTGAAAATCCGGAAATTCAAAAGAATGAAAACCCGAAAATAAGAAAATCCGACAATTAGAAAACCTGAAAATCTGAAATAATAACTGTTACTATTAAATTATAGGTATTGGAATTTCCTTTAAAATTTGTCTGTTAGTGAACGTAATGAATAAGAATTTATCCGAAGTTACGAATTATCCGAAATAACGAATGGAACGTAAGGAATTAATAAAAATAAATAATAATTAAAACTTCCATAAAGTTTAGATGCGGCATTCGTTATTTCGGATAATTCGTAACTTTGGATAAATTTGTATTCGTTACATTCTCTAACATCCAAATTTAAAAGGAAATTCCAATACCTATAAATTTAATAGTTATTATTATTATTAGATAGTTATTATTTTGGATTTTAAAATTTTAGCATTTTTTCTTATTTTCGGATTTTATAATTTTCAAATTTCTAAATTTCCGAATTTTCAAATTTTCGGATTTCTGAATTTTTGGAATTAGAATTTCCGAATTTATGAATTCATTTAAAATAAGGAATTTCGATCATAAATGAATGGCACGAAAAATTTAAAAACAAAAAAAAGTTTTATTTTTTATTACTAATAATTTGTTACGTTCCATATGTTTAGATGCAGCATTCGTTATTTTGGATAATTCGTAACTTTGGATAAATTCGTATTCGAAATTTGAAAGGAAATTCTAATACCTATAATTTAATAGTTAGTTATTATTAGTTAGTTATTTCGGATTTTCAAATTTTGGGATTTTCGTTTTTTCGAATGTTCGGATTTTCTTTCTTATTTTCCACTTTCCGAATTTGTGGATTTTCAAATTTTCGGATTTGCAAATTTTCGGATTTCGAATTTCCGAATTTATGAATTTTATTCGAAATAATGAATTTCGATCATAATGAATGACCCAAAAAAACAAACAAAAAACAAATTTTCCTGAAAACAAACAAATCTTTTGG
This sequence comes from Rana muscosa, assembly GCA_029206835.1. Taxonomy (NCBI): domain Eukaryota; kingdom Metazoa; phylum Chordata; class Amphibia; order Anura; family Ranidae; genus Rana; species Rana muscosa. The sequence goes on along the minus strand of CM055125.1, from coordinate 398,623,233 downwards.
CAGTGTGCATGTCTCCTTGTGCAGGGTGATCGGTCTTGTCTCCGCCCCCTCCTGTAGTTTTCAGCAGTGGGTGGGGTCTGCTTGGCCCCTCCCACAGCTGTGCTCTCTCTCCTTGTGCAGGGTGACTGGTCTTATCTCCACCCCCTCCTGTAGTTTTCTGCAGTGAGCGGGGTCTGCTGGCCCCTCCCACAGCTCTGCTCTCCCTCCTTGTGCAGGGTGATCGGTCTTGTCTCCGCCCCCTCCTGTAGTTTTCTGCAGTGGGTGGGGTCTGCTGGGCCCCTCCCACAGCTCTGCTCTCTCTCCTTGTGCAGGGTAACTGGTCTTGTCTCCGCCCCCTCCTGCAGTTTTCTTCAGGCAGACTGTAATGGGTGGGGTCTGCTGGGCCCCTCCCACAGCTCTGCTCTCTCTCCTTGTGCAGGGTGACTGGTCTTATCTCCGCCCCCCTCCTGTGGTTTTCTGCAGGCAGACTAATGGGTGGAGTCTGCTGGGCCCCTCCCACAGCTCTGCTCTCTCTCCTTGTGCAGGGTGACTGGTCTTATCTCCACCCCCTCCTGTAGTTTTCTGCAGTGAGCGGGGTCTGCTGGCCCCTCCCACAGCTCTGCTCTCCCTCCTTGTGCAGGGTGATCGGTCTTGTCTCCGCCCCCTCCTGTAGTTTTCTGCAGTGGGTGGGGTCTGCTGAGCCCCTCCCACAGCTCTGCTCTCTCTCCTTGTGCAGGGTAACTGGTCTTGTCTCCGCCCCCTCCTGCAGTTTTCTTCAGGCAGACTGTAATGTGTGGAGTCTGCTTGGCCCCTCCCACAGCTCTGCTCCCTCTCCTTGTACAGGGTAACTGGTCTTATCTCCGCCCCCCTCCTGTGGTTTTCTGCAGGCAGACTAATGGGTGGAGTCTGCTGGGCCCCTCCCACAGCTCTGCTCTCTCTCCTTGTGCAGGGTGACTGGTCTTGTCTCCGCCCCCCTCCTGTGGTTTTCTGCAGGCAGACTGTAATGGGTGGAGTCTGCTGGGCCCCTCCCACAGCTCTGCTCTCTGCACAGGCCATGTACAGCACAGTGATGATGTCACTGCTACGTTTACGAGGTAATATCTGGGTTTGTAAAGGTATTTGGTGCTCACAGAGTGGATTTTTGCATCTACTAAAGAGACATACAGAAGTGAAATGGGAGATTTTGTGCTCTGAGTTCAGATTTAAAGGAGGGAAATTTATCAAATTAAAAGTGTGATGCAAAATAATAATAATAATAATAATAATTTTTGTGAAATAGAAAGCGATTGATTCCCACCAAATACACATAAAAAGCTTCTTCATTTATTGAATTATTTATTTTGCAAGTCAATGTTTTATTGCAATTTCTTGATTTAAAGGCTCCTCCCCAACGCATAATCCTGTCCAATGACTTCACCGCTCTTACAGTAAAGAACACCTCCCCCCATTCTAGAGCTCATTAACCCCTTTTCACTTCCCAGAGACGTTATTTTTTTTTTGTTTGTTTTTTTTTTGCTCACAATTAAAGAAAAATAATTTTAGGCCTGAAGATTACAGAATAAAATGGTGGTAGTGCCGATTTTTTTTTTGTCACACAATTTTAGCGCAAGAGTTTATGTAAAAAATACACTAAAGGTAATTTTGGTGCAAATGACACTGCAATAAATCACCTAATTTATTTATTTTCTTTGGTCAAATATAAAAGATGAGGTTGCATTGAGTAAATACAGTGCCTGGAAAAAGTATTCATACCCCTTGAAATTCCCCACATTTTCTCATGTTACAACCAAAAACGTAAATGTATTTTATTGGGATTTTATGTGATAGACCAACACAAAGTGTCACATAATTGTGAAGTGGAAGGAAAATGATAAATGATACAAATAAATATGTGAAAGGTTTGGGGGGGGAGGGGCATTTGTATGGCGCCCCCCGGAGTCAATACTTTGTAGAACCCCCTTTCTCTACAAGTCTTTTTGGGGGTGTCTCTACCAGCTTTGCACATCTAGAGAGGGACATTTCTGCCCATTCTTCTTTGCAAAATATCTCAAGTTCTGTCAGATTAGATGGAGAGCGTCTGTGATCAGCAATTTTCAAGTCTTGCCACAGATTCTCAATGGGATTTAGGTCTGGACTGTGACTGGGCCATTCTAACACATGAATATGCTTTGATCTAAACCATTCCATTGGAGCTCTGGCTGTACTTTAGGGTCGTTGTCCTGCTGGAAGGTGAACCTCCCCCGAGTCTCAAGTCTTTTCTTCTAAGATTGTCCTGTATTTGTCTCCATCCATCTTCCCATCAACTCTGACCAGCTTCCCTGTCCCTGCTGAAGAAAAGCATCCCCACCACATGATGCTGCCACCACCATGTTTCACAGTGGGGATGGTGTGTTCAGGGTGATGTGCAGTGTTAGTTTTCCCCACGCATAGCGTTTTACTTTTAAGCCAAAAAGTTGAATTTTGGTCTCATGTGACCAGAGCACCTTCTTCCACATGATTGCTGTGTCCCCCACATATCTGCTGTGTACCCCACATATCTGCTGTGTCCCCCCACATGATTGCTGTGTCCCCCTCATGATTGATGTGTCCCCCTCATGATTGATGTATCCCCCACTGTTTACTGTGTCCCCCACATGATTACTGTGTCCCCCACATAATTGCTGTGTCCCCCACATAATTGCTGTGTCCCCCACATAATTGCCATGTCCCCCACATGATTACTGTGTCCCCCACATGATTACTGTGTCCCCCACATGATTGCTGTGTCCCCCACATAATTGCTGTGTCCCCCACATAATTGCTGTGTCCCCCACATGATTGCTGTGTCCCCCACATAATTGCTGTGTCCCCCACATAATTGCTGTGTCCCCCACATGATTGCTGTGTCCCCCCACATGATTGCTGTGTCCCCCCACATGATTGCTGTGTCCCCCCACATGTTTGCTGTGTCCCCCCCACATGATTGCTGTGTCCCCCACATGATTGCTGTGTCCCCCACATGTTTCCTGTGTCCCCCACATGGCTTCTCACAAACTGCAAACAGGACTTCTTATGACTTTCTTTCACCAATGTCTTTCTTCTTGTCACTCTTCCATAAAGGGCAGATTTGTGGAGAAGCACGACTAATAGTTGTCCTGTGGACAGATTCTCCCCCCTGAGCTGTGGATCTCTGCAGCTCCTCCAGAGTTACCATGGACCTCTTGGCTGCTTCTCTGATGAAGGCTCTCCTTGCCCGGCCTGGTCAGTTTAGGTGGACGGCCATGTCTTGGTAGGTTTGCAGTTGTGCCATACTCTTTCCATTTTCTGATGATGGATTGAACAGAGCTCTGTGAGATGATCAAAGCTTGGGAGATTTCTTTTATAACCTAACCCTGCTTTATACTTCTCCACAACTTTATCCCTGACCTGTCTGGTGTGTTCCTCGGCCTTCATGATGCTGTTTGTTTACTAAGGTACTCTAACAAACCTCTGAGGGCTTCACAGAACAGCTGTATTTATACTGAGATTAAATGACACACAGGTGGACTCTATTTACTAATTAGGTGACTTCTGAAGGCAATTGGTTCCCCTAGATTTTAGTTATCAGAGTAAAGGGGGCTGAATACAAATGCCCCCCCCCCCACACTTTTCACATATTTATTTGTATCATTTTCCTTCCACTTCACAATTATGTGACACTTTGTGTTGGTCCATCACATAAAATCCCAAAAAATACATTTACGTTTTTGGATGTAACATGACAATATGTGGGAAAATTTCAAGGGGTATGAATACTTTTTCAAGGCACTGTATATCTTATTATCCACATCTGCTTTCATTCCCTGAGCTCCCCTCAGCACATATTATAGGGTGCAGCTTTTACTAATTGCCCGGCTTTACCTTTGTATTTAACAGCTCTGAGCTCCTCCCACCAGCTGATGGCCCTCCCCCCTATTATAAGAGACAATGAGTCATTGTGTCCTCCCCTCCCCCCTCTCTCTGCGTAATAAGAACTCTGTCACAGAACAATGATAATTACGGGATCCGTCCGTATTATATCTTCTATATTCCTATGGAGGGCGGGAGACCACATGACATCATCAGCGTTATTTCTGTTATATACAGCGCTCAGTATAGATGAATACACGCGTTCGAGCCAAACGTTAGTCCGGGACACCGGCTGTTTGGACGTTCGTCCCAATGCTGGATGTTAGGGGCGAATGTGGCAGCCATCAGTTGACAATGGTTGCTAGGGAAGCAGTGGGCGCAGTTGCTAGGAAAGCAGTGGGCGCTTGTAGCTGCCGAGTCTTTACCAACCACTCACATCACCCGGCCCAACCACTTAAGCAAATGGGCGGGGAATGGAGCCTTACATCATTGCCTATGTGTGGTCACATGACCATATTTGGGCAACGATGTCAAAACCATTATCCCCGCCCCTTCCTTTATATAGCTGAGGAAGAGCGATCATTCGGCTATTGTTGGGGAGATGTGTGCGGCGGATCTTCGGGTTTTTATCCTTTCGGTGAGGCGGTGACAGCGGCGGCCATCGCGACTGATGATGGATTTACGAGGGACATTTTTTGGGACATTTTTTAATAACATTTGGGGGTCTTTATGTCTAGGGACACAACAACTGGGCAATGGTATGTGGCCCTTGTCTTCTTCAACATTGGGACAATGAGCTTTGCCAGGAGGTGTGATGGTTCAGGAATTGGGGTGATCTGAGGGGTGAAGGTGCAGGTATTGGGGTGAAGATGCAGGAATTGGGGTGATCTGAGGTATGAAGGTGCAGGAATTGGGGTGATCTGAGGTATATAGGTGCAGGAATTGGGGTAACCTGGGGGTGATCTGAGGGGTAAAGATGCAGGAATTGGGGTGATCTGAGGTGTAAAGGTGCAGGAATTGGGGTGATCTGAGGGGTTATGGTTCAGGAATTGGGGTGATCTGAGGGGTTATGGTTCAGGAATTGGGGTGATCTGAGGGGGTTATGGTTCAGGAATCGGGGTGAAGATGCAGGAATTGGGGTGATCTGAGGGGTTATGGTTCAGGAATTAGGGTGATCTGAGGTGTAAAGATGCAGGAATTGGGGTGATCTGAGGTGTAAAGGTGCAGGAATTGGGGTGATCTGAGGGGTTATGGTTCAGGAATTGGGGTGATCTGAGGGGGTTATGGTTCAGGAATCGGGGTGAAGATGCAGGAATTGGGGTGATCTGAGGGGTTATGGTTCAGGAATTAGGGTGATCTGAGGTGTAAAGATGCAGGAATTGGGGTAACCTGGGGGTGATGGTTTAGGAATTCGGGTGATCTGAGGGGTGAAGATGCAGGAATTGGGGTGATCTGAGGTGTAAAGGTGCAGGAATTGGGGTGAAGACATTGGGGGGACATTGGGCAGACATTGGGCGGACATTGGGCAGGACATTGGGGAGGACAGTGGGAGGACAGTGGGAGGACATTCGGGGGACATTGGGACGACAGTGGGACGACAGTGGGACGACAGTGGGACGACAGTGGGAGGACAGTGGGACGACAGTGGGAGGACAGTGGGACGACAGTGGGAGGACATTCGGACGACAGTGGGACGACAGTGGGAGGACAGTGGGAGGACATTCGGACGACAGTGGGACGACAGTGGGACGACAGTGGGACGACAGTGGGAGGACAGTGGGAGGACAGTGGGAGGACAGTGGGAGGACAGTGGGAGGACATTCGGACGACAGTGGGACGACAGTGGGACGACAGTGGGAGGACAGTGGGACGACAGTGGGACGACAGTGGGAGGACAGTGGGAGGACAGTGGGAGGACAGTGGGAGGACAGTGGGAGGACAGTGGGAGGACATTCGGACGACAGTGGGACGACAGTGGGACGACAGTGGGACGACAGTGGGACGACAGTGGGACGACATTCGGAGGACAGTGGGAGGACAGTGGGCGGACAGTGGGCGGACAGTGGGCGGACAGTGGGAGGACAGTGGGAGGACAGTGGGAGGACAGTGGGCCGACAGTGGGAGGACAGTGGGCCGACAGTGGGAGGACAGTGGGACGACAGTGGGAGGACAGTGGGAGGACAGTGGGAGGACAGTGGGAGGACAGTGGGACGACAGTGGGACGACAGTGGGAGGACAGTGGGACGACAGTGGGAGGACAGTGGGAGGACAGTGGGACGACAGTGGGAGGACAGTGGGAGGACAGTGGGAGGACAGTGGGACGACAGTGGGAGGACAGTGGGACGACAGTGGGAGGACAGTGGGACGACAGTGGGAGGACAGTGGGAGGACAGTGGGCGGACAGTGGGAGGACAGTGGGACGACAGTGGGCGGACAGTGGGAGGACAGTGGGAGGACAGTGGGAGGACAGTGGGAGGACAGTGGGAGGACAGTGGGAGGACAGTGGGACGACAGTGGGAGGACAGTGGGAGGACAGTGGGAGGACAGTGGGACGACAGTGGGACGACAGTGGGACGACAGTGGGAGGACAGTGGGACGACAGTGGGAGGACAGTGGGAGGACAGTGGGAGGACAGTGGGAGGACAGTGGGCGGACAGTGGGAGGACAGTGGGCGGACAGTGGGAGGACAGTGGGCGGACAGTGGGACGACAGTGGGCGGACAGTGGGAGGACAGTGGGAGGACAGTGGGACGACAGTGGGACGACAGTGGGCGGACAGTGGGAGGACAGTGGGAGGACAGTGGGAGGACAGTGGGAGGACAGTGGGCGGACAGTGGGAGGACAGTGGGCGGACAGTGGGAGGACAGTGGGCGGACAGTGGGCGGACAGTGGGCGGACAGTGGGCGGACATTGGCTCATACATGATGTAGAAAGGATCTTCAAAACTTCAATGGCTTCAGGTTTATTATTCAGACTGAGAAGAGTTGGGAATTGGGTGAATATTTCCGCCCGCCCGGAATTGGGTCACATTGCCTCTCGGAGATGTCAGAATTTCTGAACCCGTCACACGGATGACAAAATCGGCTTCTAAGATAGGGACAATTCCTGGAGGATTTGTGGGGATCGGCCCCTTTACTCGGATCTGTGATCACCCGAGTCTCAGTGACTCTGTGATCACAGCGGGCGCCGCGCGTGGCCTGCAGGGGAGCCCGCGAAGGGGAGGACGTCTATTGCCGGCCTCCCGGCAATTCAGGTCGGCTATATCGCGGATCTCAAGTGGTTAAAGCGGTGAGTGTTCCAGCTGCGACTTTTAATAAGCACACTTACCTGTCCAGGGAGCCCGAGATGTTGGCCCGCCCTCGAGGCCGATCCGTCCATCGGATTTGGTGCCGGCGCCGCCATCCTAACGAAGGGAAACAGGCAGTGGAGCCTTGCGGTTTCACTGCCCGTTTCCTACTGCGCATGCGCGAGTCGTGCGGCGCTTTGTGAATGGCCGGCTGGGACACACACAGTTCCCAGGAGGCAACGTGAGAACGAGGCGCACCGCGGAGAAGGAAGTGGCAGATTAGGAAGACTGCCTAGCAACAGCCATTTCTGGTAAGTAAAAAAAAAAAAAAAAAAAAAAATTCAAATGTTTTTAAAAAAAATTAAAGGAGTCTTTTACAGTCAGTGTTCAGCCTCGTACACGCCATCGGACTTCCGTCGGACAAAGCCGTGGATTTTTGTCCGAAGGGCGTTGGCCGGGAACTTCTTCTGCATACAGACGGCAGATCACATTTTCAGCCAACATTCACGAAACAATGTGGTTTTTCAGCTCTTTAGCGCTACCCTTTGGGCAACTTCTGCTAATGTTGTCCGATGGTCAGCATTGGTTCGGAGCATGCGCGTTTGTACTTTGGATTTTAGTCCGACGGGACTTGTGTACACACGATCGGATAATCCGACGGAACACATTAGTTGTCGGACAAATTGAGAGGATGAAATTCCGACAAGAATTGTCCGATGAAGCGCACAGACGGTCAGATTATCCGACAAAACACGTCCAGGCAATTGTTGTCGGAATATCCGATCGTGTGTACGGGGCTTTAGGGTTAGTATTTGGGTCAGTGTTAGGTTTATGATTAGTGTTAGGGTCAGAGATATGGTTAGTGCCGGGGTCAGAGATATGGTTATAGGTTTATAGTTAGTGTTAAGGTCATCATTAGTTTTAGGGTCAGAGATATGGTTAGTGTTGGGGTTAGTATTGGGTCAGTGTTAGGGTCAGAGATATGGTTAGTGCCGGGGTCAGTGTTGGGGTTAGTATTGGGCCAGTGTTAGGGTCATCATTAGTGTTAGGGTCAGAGATATGGTTAGTGCCGGGGTCAGTGTTGGGGTTAGTATTGGGTCAGTGTTAGGGTCATCATTAGTGTTAGGGTCAGAGATATGGTTAGTGCCGGGGTCAGTGTTGGGGTTAGTATTGGGTCAGTGTTAGGGTCATCATTAGTGTTAGGGTCAGAGATATGGTTAGTGCCGGGGTCAGTGTTGGGGTTAGTATTGGGTCAGTGTTAGGGTCATCATTAGTGTTAGGGTCAGAGATATGGTTAGTGCCGGGGTCAGTGTTGGGGTTAGTATTGGGTCAGTGTTAGGGTCATCATTAGTGTTAGGGTCAGAGATATGGTTAGTGCCGGGGTCAGTGTTGGGGTTAGTATTGGGTCAGTGTTAGGGTCATCATTAGTGTTAGGGTCAGAGATATGGTTAGTGCCGGGGTCAGTGTTGGGGTTAGTATTGGGTCAGTGTTAGGGTCATCATTAGTGTTAGGGTCAGAGATATGGTTAGTGCCGGGGTCAGTGTTGGGGTTAGTATTGGGCCAGTGTTAGGGTCATCATTAGTGTTAGGGTCAGAGATATGGTTAGTGCCGGGGTCAGTGTTGGGGTTAGTATTGGGTCAGTGTTAGGGTCATCATTAGTGTTAGGGTCAGAGATATGGTTAGTGCCGGGGTCAGTGTTGGGGTTAGTATTGGGTCAGTGTTAGGGTCATCATTAGTGTTAGGGTCAGAGATATGGTTAGTGCCGGGGTCAGTGTTGGGGTTAGTATTGGGTCAGTGTTAGGGTCATCATTAGTGTTAGGGTCAGAGATATGGTTAGTGCCGGGGTCAGTGTTAGGGTTAGTATTGGGTCAGTGTTAGGGTCATCATTAGTGTTAGGGTCAGAGATATGGTTAGTGCCGGGGTCAGTGTTGGGGTTAGTATTGGGTCAGTGTTAGGGTCATCATTAGTGTTAGGGTCAGAGATATGGTTAGTGCCGGGGTCAGTGTTGGGGTTAGTATTGGGCCAGTGTTAGGGTCATCATTAGTGTTAGGGTCAGAGATATGGTTAGTGCCGGGGTCAGTGTTGGGGTTAGTATTGGGTCAGTGTTAGGGTCATCATTAGTGTTAGGGTCAGAGATATGGTTAGTGCCGGGGTCAGTGTTGGGGTTAGTATTGGGTCAGTGTTAGGGTCATCATTAGTGTTAGGGTCAGAGATATGGTTAGTGCCGGGGTCAGTGTTGGGGTTAGTATTGGGTCAGTGTTAGGGTCATCATTAGTGTTAGGGTCAGAGATATGGTTAGTGCCGGGGTCAGTGTTGGGGTTAGTATTGGGTCAGTGTTAGGGTCATCATTAGTGTTAGGGTCAGAGATATGGTTAGTGCCGGGGTCAGTGTTAGGGTTAGTATTGGGCCAGTGTTAGGGTCATCATTAGTGTTAGGGTCAGAGATATGGTTAGTGCCGGGGTCAGTGTTGGGGTTAGTATTGGGTCAGTGTTAGGGTCATCATTAGTGTTAGGGTCAGAGATATGGTTAGTGCCGGGGTCAGTGTTGGGGTTAGTATTGGGTCAGTGTTAGGGTCATCATTAGTGTTAGGGTCAGAGATATGGTTAGTGCCGGGGTCAGTGTTAGGGTTAGTATTGGGCCAGTGTTAGGGTCATCATTAGTGTTAGGGTCAGAGATATGGTTAGTGCCGGGGTCAGTGTTGGGGTTAGTATTGGGTCAGTGTTAGGGTCATCATTAGTGTTAGGGTCAGAGATATGGTTAGTGTTGGGGTTAGTATTGGGTCAGTGTTAGGGTCAGAGATATGGTTAGTGCCGGGGTCAGTGTTGGGGTTAGTATTGGGCCAGTGTTAGGGTCATCATTAGTGTTAGGGTCAGAGATATGGTTAGTGCCGGGGTCAGTGTTGGGGTTAGTATTGGGTCAGTGTTAGGGTCATCATTAGTGTTAGGGTCAGAGATATGGTTAGTGCCGGGGTCAGTGTTGGGGTTAGTATTGGGTCAGTGTTAGGGTCATCATTAGTGTTAGGGTCAGAGATATGGTTAGTGCCGGGGTCAGTGTTGGGGTTAGTATTGGGTCAGTGTTAGGGTCATCATTAGTGTTAGGGTCAGAGATATGGTTAGTGCCGGGGTCAGTGTTGGGGTTAGTATTGGGTCAGTGTTAGGGTCATCATTAGTGTTAGGGTCAGAGATATGGTTAGTGCCGGGGTCAGTGTTGGGGTTAGTATTGGGTCAGTGTTAGGGTCATCATTAGTGTTAGGGTCAGAGATATGGTTAGTGCCGGGGTCAGTGTTGGGGTTAGTATTGGGTCAGTGTTAGGGTCATCATTAGTGTTAGGGTCAGAGATATGGTTAGTGCCGGGGTCAGTGTTGGGGTTAGTATTGGGCCAGTGTTAGGGTCATCATTAGTGTTAGGGTCAGAGATATGGTTAGTGCCGGGGTCAGTGTTGGGGTTAGTATTGGGTCAGTGTTAGGGTCATCATTAGTGTTAGGGTCAGAGATATGGTTAGTGCTGGGGTCAGTGTTGGGGTTAGTATTGGGTCAGTGTTAGGGTCATCATTAGTGTTAGGGTCAGAGATATGGTTAGTGCCGGGGTCAGTGTTGGGGTTAGTATTGGGTCAGTGTTAGGGTCATCATTAGTGTTAGGGTCAGAGATATGGTTAGTGCCGGGGTCAGTGTTAGGGTTAGTATTGGGTCAGTGTTAGGGTCATCATTAGTGTTAGGGTCAGAGATATGGTTAGTGCCGGGGTCAGTGTTGGGGTTAGTATTGGGTCAGTGTTAGGGTCATCATTAGTGTTAGGGTCAGAGATATGGTTAGTGCCGGGGTCAGTGTTGGGGTTAGTATTGGGCCAGTGTTAGGGTCATCATTAGTGTTAGGGTCAGAGATATGGTTAGTGCCGGGGTCAGTGTTGGGGTTAGTATTGGGTCAGTGTTAGGGTCATCATTAGTGTTAGGGTCAGAGATATGGTTAGTGCCGGGGTCAGTGTTGGGGTTAGTATTGGGTCAGTGTTAGGGTCATCATTAGTGTTAGGGTCAGAGATATGGTTAGTGCCGGGGTCAGTGTTGGGGTTAGTATTGGGTCAGTGTTAGGGTCATCATTAGTGTTAGGGTCAGAGATATGGTTAGTGCCGGGGTCAGTGTTGGGGTTAGTATTGGGTCAGTGTTAGGGTCATCATTAGTGTTAGGGTCAGAGATATGGTTAGTGCCGGGGTCAGTGTTAGGGTTAGTATTGGGCCAGTGTTAGGGTCATCATTAGTGTTAGGGTCAGAGATATGGTTAGTGCCGGGGTCAGTGTTGGGGTTAGTATTGGGTCAGTGTTAGGGTCATCATTAGTGTTAGGGTCAGAGATATGGTTAGTGCCGGGGTCAGTGTTGGGGTTAGTATTGGGTCAGTGTTAGGGTCATCATTAGTGTTAGGGTCAGAGATATGGTTAGTGCCGGGGTCAGTGTTAGGGTTAGTATTGGGCCAGTGTTAGGGTCATCATTAGTGTTAGGGTCAGAGATATGGTTAGTGCCGGGGTCAGTGTTGGGGTTAGTATTGGGTCAGTGTTAGGGTCATCATTAGTGTTAGGGTCAGAGATATGGTTAGTGCCGGGGTCAGTGTTGGGGTTAGTATTGGGCCAGTGTTAGGGTCATCATTAGTGTTAGGGTCAGAGATATGGTTAGTGCCGGGGTCAGTGTTGGGGTTAGTATTGGGCCAGTGTTAGGTTCATCATTAGTGTTAGGGTCAGAGATATGGTTAGTGCCGGGGTCAGTGTTGGGGTTAGTATTGGGTCAGTGTTAGGGTCATCATTAGTGTTAGGGTCAGAGATATGGTTAGTGCCGGGGTCAGTGTTGGGGTTAGTATTGGGTCAGTGTTAGGGTCATCATTAGTGTTAGGGTCAGAGATATGGTTAGTGCCGGGGTCAGTGTTGGGGTTAGTATTGGGTCAGTGTTAGGGTCATCATTAGTGTTAGGGTCAGAGATATGGTTAGTGCCGGGGTCAGTGTTGGGGTTAGTATTGGGTCAGTGTTAGGGTCATCATTAGTGTTAGGGTCAGAGATATGGTTAGTGCCGGGGTCAGTGTTGGGGTTAGTATTGGGTCAGTGTTAGGGTCATCATTAGTGTTAGGGTCAGAGATATGGTTAGTGCCGGGGTCAGTGTTGGGGTTAGTATTGGGTCAGTGTTAGGGTCATCATTAGTGTTAGGG